>NNCF01133472.1:12985-39057 GCA_002313205.1 Laupala kohalensis | reverse complement strand
TATCAAAGCGAAACAGATCTCAGTGGCAGTTGCCCTACACCTCTAAATGAACCCAGAGGACGATAGAAGTCATATGATATGGCAAGTAACACTGAAAACCTAATGTATTAAGAATTGTTTAGCCTTAATTATACAATGCACCAAACAAATTTTGTAACACAAAATCAGGTATAGTTAAGGTAATAAGAGCAACCAGATGGCTGTTGTTGAACATTGTGAATTTTGTCTTAAAGAAAGAATACACTATTATCCGTTAACTCATCTAATAAAATTTAGACCTTGAAGGACAAATATTTGAACAAAAACATCTTGAAATTGTTAAGGCTCTAACGGATGAAGCCTCTACAAAAAGCATTCTTAAATAAATCCCTACATAATTTTCCATGGAATCAATTTAAAACTATCACAAATTCAATATAGAATAGAGCAGTACAAAAATATTGTATCCTTATGAACGAAAATAAAAAAGTCTTTAAATTAAAGAGTCATCAACTGTCAGCATTCCACAGGGGAGTATTTTAGTCATACTTAAGACCACTTTAGTCATACTCTGTCTTAATTTAAATCGTATAATCAGTGATTCACGATTATAATACATCATAATTCACTAATCACTATTAGAACAAACTTTTTTAATATTAATAGAATGATAACATTATTGAACGTTTCATAAATAGTTATGTGCCTGACTAATAGTATCTTAGAATAGAAAACAATATGAAACATTTCAAAAACAACAATACTCAACTTGACACAAAAATTAATCACAGATTATAAGAACAAAATTTCATACAAAATGTACAGCTATTTACTAATGATACAAGTTTCACGATTAATGAAATGATATTATATATTCATTAAGACTTAGAGGCACAATTATATTAATTGAATATTTTTGTTATAGTTTTAGGTGTCTTGGTTTTAGTGTTCCAGTCCTAACAACAGGTAACTTTTATTTCACCTCTGTAGGATACGTAAGCATATTGTCTTTGCACCCTATATTATGTGATCTGGTAACAAGTAAATAAATAGATAGATTTTTGAATCACAATGTTACCTTTTGACTGAACAGAATCCCCATTGCTTGGAGTATTCTGTTGCTTATACTGCAATTGTTGCTGACGAGATTGTTTTACTTTCAAGATGCGCATTCTAAGAAATTCTATCTTCGCTCTTGAGTCGGCTAACATTTGCTGAGCCTCGGCAAGCAGCTTCTTGTCCCGTGAATGACTGCTCGTGAGACTCTGAATCATGTTTTCAGCTCCTTGCTTCACCTAAAAATGAAATTAAAGATGCTTCACAGTCAACCAGCAGTACACAAAAAATAAGAACATCCACCCCCCTAGAAAATTAATTTTCAAACAAGCAAACTCTGTGACAGAGGGAGAAAAATCTTTTTAAAAAGAAGTTGTGTAAAAATGCTCCTGAAAATGTTATTTTTCAATAATAATTTTTTGAAGAAATCAGACTTAAATTACTTTGGGAAATCACAGTGGAGTCACTACAATAAATTATTGTAATATTTTGTTGGCCACACACTCCATATGCAAAAGAGGAGTGTGTGGCCGACAAAATAATTACAATAATTTTTTGTAGAAATTCAAATAGGTTTGAAATAGTAAGGTAAACAGGCCACAAATTATGAATTTTATGCTGCATTTTCTTCCAGTCTCTTGTAATCTGTGGAGCAGGAAATTATGTTTTTTCTGCTTCACACAATTCGTTTTTCTGTGACATTGTAACTCATGGAATTAATGACTAGATGGCAACAGTTCAGGAAAACTGATGCATTACACAGACATTTAGCAATTTGTCAGTCAAATGAATTAATACAGTAAGATGAATCAAAAATTCTTAGAAACGACAACATATACATTTATTTCTATCAAAATATAGGTTTTCATTTTGTTTTTGCACCAATAAAAAATAATACTACAATAGTCCACTTTTGGACAGTGAACAATAATGGTCATTACAGTCATGAAACTGAACACTGGAAATTAACAATAAAAATGGTAAAAGAAATATGTGACTGGTATTTTTAGGGAAATACAAACAATTCTTGTTGACACACCATTGGAGGTAACAAAAAAATTAAAAATAGGACATGCATACATCCTGAATCTGGTAGCACAGATAATAGGGACAATTTCAGTTATTGGGGACTGCATGGGTAACATCATAGCGTGTAATTTTGGAGCAGGTAAAATGCAGTGTATGTGGCACCATAAACAATACTTCACCACGAGTGAAAGAGAGAACTCCCTGAAGGATATATGAATTCGGTAAAACGTATTTCCTCCCAAAAATTCCTTACCTTTAATTCTATGTTCAATTGCTTGTCCAAAGACAGAAGACGTAAGTCTGTAAAAAGGCCATCGTTAGGAACAGGTACTTGACCAGGCAAAGGAGAGGACAGAGCATCTGAAAAAATAAACACCATCCAAAATATACACACAACAAAACATGAAACAATTAATCAGATATAAATTACAAAAAAATATTAAATTTTCAAATTAAAAACTTTTTTAATCCATAAGAATTTAAAAAAATACTTTTATAATTTATTGAAATTTACTGCAAAAGTGGTAAGAACAACTCAATAGTATTTAATAAAAACTTCAGCAGCTTATACAACATACACATAAATGAAACACAATACCAAAAATTTACGTGATTTGAAATTAACAAAATGTGCTTTTTGATGTAAGTAGAAACTCTGGGACCTATTTCTTTCACATAATACATTTTCCAGCTCCAGTAATAAATTAACCCAATTCTCTTGAATCCTACACCACACTCAAAAGTTAACTCCAAAACGTGAACACCAAAATTCATTGTAGATAAAATGATACACACACTATCACAGTTTTTTTACAAGATAAATCATTCTACACACACAACAAACCTTGGCCGTTGTTAATCCCGGGTTGATGAGGAGCCACAAGACCAGGTGAAGGAGTACTAGCCTGACCCTGACTTAGAATTATTTGGGATTCTAGTTCTTGAAGTTCTGCCTGAAGCTCGGCCAATTTGGTATTCGCTTTCTTTACTATGGTGGCCACATCAGCCAGGCTTCGCCTGTCCTTCGCAACTTCGCGCAGTTTCTCAGCTCCTTCCTTGATTTTGAGTTCTTTACGTATCTCTCTCCGTAAAAGTTCCTTAAGCTCCTCCAATTTACCAGGCAATGCAGCCTCAGGCACATTTTCAGTCTGCAGTCCGTACTTGTGACTTAGTTCATAAATAACAGGATGGCGAATGTAATCCTCCTGTGTAGAAACAAAATTTACCACAAACACATTCAATTAGGAGTGAAGAAGTTACATTAATGTCTCCATTTTCCAATTCCACTTTTTGACATTAAAAATCATTCAATTGAGTGCTAATACATAAAATATAGTATCATTTATAGGAAACAAAAACACAGCAACGATATAATATATATATAAAACTATCATGAGTTCATCCCTTCAATTGCTAATGTAGAACAGTAGTATGTAAAACTACTGGTGATTTGATTAGAAACATTGCTGTCTTCATGTTAGAGAGAAAAACATCAGGATTGTCAAACAACTCAAAGATAATAAACTGCACAAATCACTAACATTGAACACATCATGAGCTTAAATTAAGTACCCAACAATTAGTAACCTATAACGTATCAACAAAACTAATGACAACCTGCATTTTCCACGGCCCTATTTCCACTTCATTTTAGCATCTTCTCATCTTCACTAATGAAAAATGAACAACCCAAAAAAATATTTCTCTCCAAACTCAATTATATGACACAAAACCAAATAGCTTAAAGAAGAAATGGAATAAAATTAATATTGTGTTCAAGCTTACAGACAGGTTTAACTAATCAATCAATTAAATGCAAAGCAATTAACTTCCATACTACCCTAATTTCAAAAAGCAAAAGTGTCCTAACCATCATACCGAGATTTTTCTGACAACACTCGCGTTGTTTATGAAGAAATAATCTTTTAGAACAATTATTGCTCACCTGGTAATAACTGGAATCCGCCATCTTGACAAATATCTTAACTCAACCCGCCCTACTATTATGTCCTCTGCACTTACATTCAGTTAGTATGAATACTAAACATGATCGTAATCACCATATCATCTACGATTCGTTTCAAGAAGTTCGATATAAAAAATAAACACTGTATCCCAGTTTCCCCGACCTAACACCACCATAACATAGAAGTGCACTAAAACTGATAGAAACCTTATCCAATCAAAATCCAGGGTGCAACGTCAGTCTGGCTTTACAGTTTTAGAAAACGAAGATGATTGGTCAACCAGTTATGTCTTCTTCGCAGCATCAGAATGGAATCGTTTGATCCGGAGGAATCTAACAGCTCTTCGTGTTTAACTTTTGTATTCTTCATTGCTTTCAGAACGTTTAAGACATACTTGAAATAAAGAGACCTATCATTGCGAACTTGAGCGAATCAACTTCGCCGAACTGTTGAATGTTGTGACAAAATTGACAGTTCAATTACCTAGTTCAATGACCTTGAAGCACTTAATTACCATATTACGAACTATTACCTATTTTGACGTGATAAGCCTGGTGCCGAGTTAGATATAATTCAGTACGCCGAAGACGAATTGCGGAGGTGGTTGAAAAAAATGAAATGAAATTCCACCTGTTGCATTGATAACTTCCATTTGGTCCCACTTGGTTCCCTAAGCATGGATGGAATGGGTGTTACAATAATATTCATACTGCAATCTCTCTTTTTATTATTGAAGAACCTTTATACAACAATATTCAACTTATAAATTTATAATTGTTTCAAGTGGATCATTAAAGGTTAAAAAATAATCCAAATATTTACAAAATATTACATTTGGAGAGAGAAAAAAATGTTGGATACTTTCAACACATTTTTTCACAAATTCACAGAAAATTCAATTTTAAAAATATAGGTAACAATAAATACATTAGTCAGTTAAGTTCAGAAGTAGTTGAACCTACAATACTAAAAAACATTCAAATCACAGAAAACAACTCTATAAATTATAATTACTTAAAAATACAGTTTTCATTATTAGAAATTCTGAAATTTATTTTGATGTCAACAAAGAAACAAACATAAAAATATTATTTTAATATATATTATTACTAAATACACAAGGCACAACCAATTGTTCATCTCGATTCACATTTAAATTAAAAAAAAAAGACTTTTCTGAACTGATAACAGTTGACAGCAAAGGCTGGTCTTTCAATTCACTTAAAACGTAAGGCACATCACACATTGACTAGAAAAAAGGGCTACATTATGTTTATCACATTAAAGCACTACATGAAGCTAAGATTTTATACTATTTTTAACAACTGCAATTTAACTTGAAAAAAAATCAATATTTAAAAAAGTTTTCACTTAGAAAACTGTGGATACTTAACAAGCACGTAATGATAATTTGGCAAAGACATACACAGCCTAGAAGTGATAAAAAATATTTGAATATCGCTTCTTCAAAAACATCGATAATCCTACTCTAATAGCTTGGGAATGTATTTTACCTGTATCAAGAATATACATTTATAAAAGTAGAACTTCCCTAAGAAATTCTTTACATTGAATTACATTGATTAAGAAGAATAGAAATATTTGGGTGTCTGGATCATTTTAAATGAAAGAGGCATCTTCTTAATGCAATAAACACGTGCTGTTGCTTAACATTTTCATAAATTGCAATGACAAGAAAATTTCTGCTGAAGATGAAATTTTTTAAACCTCATGTGATCACCTTGTATGACTCCAAATTGATTTATTTGTCAGAAATGGATCTAAGGAAGCTGATTAAAAATTAGATAACTCAAGTTTTGTATGAAGGTTCCAACAACAGTAAAGAAGTAATGGAATGGTTGGAATACAACAATTTAAAAATAGTCATTATCCCTTAGATACTTTATCACCTGAAGTCTACAATAAGGTATGACTGTAGAAGATAAAAACATTCTAGATACTTATTAAAATCACAAAGTGTTCCAAGAAAATCATGAGGGGCACACAACTTAAACGAACCCACTGAAACTGTGCACGAGAACAACTCCCATTTTTCATCTTCTCAATCAAGTGTACAATTTTGAGTAAAAAATTAGATCAATTATTATTGCAACCTGGTAATGTAAACTGCATAATTATTAAAAGCTATATCAAGGAAAAATATTTGGTTGATTAGCTATTAACATTGCAATAAATGAACATACCGCTACACCAAATACAATTTGAAAGAATCACAAACTTTTGGAACATGATTCTTTAGTCATACGTAGAAAATGTAGTGCTGAGTTGGCTCAGTTAAAGACATGTCAATAATAATTACATATCAATTTTTGTAGACACGCACTGAAATTAATTAAAGCTAAGTGAATGAAGCAGAAAAGTCTTCTTCACTGATGAAACAATAAAATCGTACAACCACAAATTTCGTACTCAAGCCATCCCAGTCACTACATAAGCTACGTCTTCACATTCACAAAAATCCCGAGGCAATAACGAAATCGACAAAAGAGATGTTCATGGCAACGGACACTACTACTAGTTCTATACTAATACATGCAGTAGAAAACTGTGCATCGACAATTCCTGTTAAAGATTGGTGTTATATCCTGAGAAAGTTGAAATTTGCTTCAATAAATTTTTTTCACAATGCTGATATACGACATATTGCAATATCTATTCCTAATTCATCTCAATATAAATTCTTGATTTCTTACTTTTACAAGAAAGGAGGGTATCTTAAAACAAAGAGTCTAGCACTTCAAAAGAAAAACTGGAACTTAATATTTACATCAAAAAGCAAAGGAAGAGTAGCTCAGTGAAAACTAAACAATAACAGCCACAAGTAATATCACAAATGAAATACTTGTTCCTCCTTAACCATGCATTGAGGGACACACAGAAATGTCCTATTATTTGGAGCTGTGCAGAGGATGCACAAAGCTAAACACGTCCCTTGAAAAAAATCATTTTTAAAATATGATGATAAAGTTCCTGAAATATTTTTTGTATTATGAACCTGTTTTGTGAATTTTGATTACTTGCAAGACATTTGACAATTGATGGCTCTTAGAATTCTAATTAATCCCGTTCCTTAAACAAAATTGTGGGATAAAAAATATATGAAGCAGGGCATCCACATCCCCAATCATAAGCGCAGCTAAAGATGGGAGATGATTATGGTTCCCCACAACAATATTCCCAACCTCAAGGAAAAAATTTGAGAGAAATTGCGTAGAAAAAACGTATATTTAGTATATTATGAAAGCTAGCCATTTCTTAAGCATGTCATTTAAATTTTGAGTTTGAGGAACCCTTAAATGTAGAATTTCCATAATATTATTCTCTCATTTTTTCAAATTAGTGACATTTTTTTATGATTCAAATTAAGACTCCCACATTCTGCAAACATTTATAATTACAAAAAATTATTAACATGTTGAAGTTAAGTTTGCAACACACAATACATTTGAAAAATTCTACTATATACTGACTACCCAAAAAAAGTTATAAGTAGTAATTTATTTATTTAGATTTTTAAAAATTGAAAAAATTTAAGTAAATTCCTAAACCTGAAATAAAGAGCCAGAATTTGAAATACATCCTGTCAGAGGATTTCAATAAAATCAATGAGGATTAGCTGCAAAACTTCTCTCGAAATATATCCAGATAATTTTATAAATAATGAAGGGTGTGGAGTAACACAAATAATTAGTATTTGATTCTCAGTAGCAACAGGTCTGATTTGAGAAGCCCAGAAACTGCAAAACAGTGAGAATAATAATAATAATAATGATGATAATAATAATAATTATTATTAATAATAATAATGATAATAATAATAACAACAACCTTTCTTCCATTAGCAAAATTGAGCTCACATGACTTATGGTGTTTTCCAGATAGCTATTTGCATTCGATAAAATAATTACAATATATAAATTAGTCCGCAAAAGCTCCAAGTATATTTTGAAGTTGATAATCAAAATTTTCTTGTTTCAAATCACAATACTGAACAATCTGGACAGCTCCAAGAAATGGAATTAACACTCCAAACAACTCAGGAGAAATATCATTACACTGAACTCTTTCTTAGTGAAGGCTAAAGAAAGATGAATGTACAGCCAATTATATCTTTGCCTGCTATGAGGAGCATTGAGTAAACAATTAGAAGAATTTACGAGATTTATTTCTTACACGAGACTATGAGAATCAAATTGTGAAATGTGCACGGCATTTCCAATTATTTCCTAATTTTTAGCACCATTGATTCGTCACTTTTTTTTTCATTTGATTTATTTTTCGATTCATTAATGCACACTATGGCAATTTCTAAGAATGGCCAGTTCCATGTAGTGTAAGTTGTATTTATCATCAACTATTGTACAAAAGTTAGGTTGGCCATTCACTCCACTTATAGTAAAACACATTTTAAGGTAGTACTAGCGTAAGTAGAATTAAATCACTAAAATATCTTAAATCGACATAAATATACGGAGTTACACGTAGTACTTATGTTTTTCAACTTAAAATCACAATACCTCACTGGCCATTTAAATAAAATAATCGCAATTATAATTGTTGGTGTAAACAATGTGTCTTGTGGAGGAAACATGTTTGAACTTAGTGCTCTCTTGTGCTTCATTTCAAACGAGTCAAGCAAAGAGTTCCTGAATATTGTTTGTGCTATCCTATTAACTAATTGATACAAATTAAATCAGGTTTCTTCATTATTGTAATTCACATAATGTTGTTATAAAACAATGACAATAAAAATAAAGAAAACGATGAACTTCTCAACTTCACAGAGTACTAGTTCCACCTTGAGAAGTACGCAAATAGTGGTCGTGCTAACATGTACAATATTTTCCCGTAGCGTCTCCCCTATCAGTTCCTACGCATTGTACGAATCACTTATTACAACTCTGTCAAAGACTGACAAAAGCCATAAAGACTACAGATGGTAGAGCTCTTAGATTTCTTGGCCTCTAACTTTATTACTGTAAAAATTTTAAAACAATTTTTTGTTAAAATTTAACGCTTACGAAATTGTTTAATTAATATGAAACAAAATCAAGATTTATCTACAAAGAATTTCTTAAGAGTTTAAAACAAAGAGGGAAAGTGTTTTTTTGTTTTGTAAAGGACTCTCTGACTCCTATGCCTACCAGACAAAGATATAAAGATACTGTCTCAAAAAAGCACTAATAAAAATAATAATAATAATAAAGAAAAGGTATAAAACCAACATTATGGAAGTATGACACGTATTTTCTGATTAATATCACCCCTACACAAAGGGCAATCTTGAAGAGGCTCAGCACATTTGATGCAACTGCACAAATGTCCACAAGGAACGAAGATGATCTCGCACTGAAACAAGAGTTACACAAGGAATTACAACAAAATTTCCAAATGATACAAATAGCTGAGAGAAGAAGCACACAATATAGTCATTTATGTAAGGAACATTTTTCACTTGAATACGATTTCTGCAAGACTCAGGATTTGAAATTGGCGACAGAGATTTTTGGAAATAAATGGGGTTTTCACAAAATTGTAGGCATTTTCACTTTTTTTTTCTCAATATGATACTATCATTTAAGGTCATGGAGACCTAAACGAGCATTAAGGTGATAAGATAGATGATAGGAGTCTATTTATTTACTGTATCGCTGGTTAAAAAATTCATCTATTGTGTAGAAAGGGCAAGGCTGCATCCATTGTATTAGTTGATTTTTGTTTCGCTCGGAGGAGTCTTTCAGTTCTAGGGTAGTGAGATAATGAATCGACCTCCCACATAAGACGGTTTCTTTTCAAAGAGAGCTAGATGACGGTTTGTAAGTCAATAATTATGTGCATTCATGGTTGAGTACCTATGTTTCTTGTTATTTATTTCAAGGCCATGAGTGTTCATATACAATATGTAGAGGGAAACCACTGTACGAATTCCTAATTCTTGAAACGCACCTTTGGAGGAGTTCCTAGGTCTTAAATTTGCTATAATCCGAACAGACTTTTTTTGTTTTTTTAGGATTCTATGCAGATTGGTCTTTGACGAATTGCCCCAAACAACGATGCCATATCTAATATATGACTCCATAAGAGCAAAGTAAGCAGTTTTTACTGCTCCTCTGTCACACATTTGGTTTAGCCTTCTAAGACACAGCAGCCTCTGCTAATCTTCCTGCATACCTTATCCACATGTGTGGTCCATGATGACTTATTATCTTGCCATCAGTCGCAGGTATTGTCTATGAAGCACATCAAATCTAGCCCCACTCAGTCCAGATTAAACGAGGCACCATTAATAGATTTTTTTTAAAAGTACAATGTTGATTCTTTGCAACATCAATAGTGTATCATGTTAGGCAATACTCACTGTGTTGTCCATACAGATGACACATTCCGCTGCCCCTAGATGGCTAACAACTTCCACATCAGACGTCACAGGAGCAGTGGGCTCAACAGAAGCATATGTTTGCTCTGATAATTTATCATTCCTTGTTCTCTTTTCACTTAGGTAGAAGGTCACGGCTTTCATTATGGACTCCCGAGTTTCAGGAGAAAGAATTCCAGCCTAAGAGAAGAAAATGAAATTAATAATTTTTATTAAGAAATTGTCTAAGGGATGAATTTTTTTTAGTAATTTTTTCATAAAAATCAACACTTGTAAACACAAAAACCCTACATAAATTTTTATCTTTCAGCACGTTTCAAGTTTCATTCCTTATCTTCAACAGACTTGGACTAACAATGCCTCCTGGAGATGATCTGGCGGGGAACGAATCAATTTTCCAACAAAAATCATTGCCTGTACTAACTCTGCCCGGGACTTGAACCTCTGGCTCAGACTGAATGGGGTCAAATCCATGTGTCATTCATTTCCTTTGCCTTTGAGGCCTAGGGAACATCCCCAAACTAATGGATACAGGTGAGCTCAAGGAAAGAGACAAATTAACTTTTGGTTGACCTGTTTAGGGTCTCATCAAAAGAAGCAGGAGGTGCAGTCAAGTCCTTGTCCATAGTCATAGTCACATAGCCAGTTGTGTGACAACCTTATCACCAAATGTAAAAAGAAAGACTTTCATAACAATCCCCAAATAATTCTCAGATGAAATTTTAAAATGGAATAGTAAAAATGAAAATTTTTGAACATATTTCTGTTTTTAAATATATTAAAGCAAAATAATATTAGCGAGGACTTAAGAATAAGGCATCCTGTAATAAACGTTCACACAGGTTGGCAAACCTGGTGTATATGAATACAAAGAAAAACAATTACGACCTGTCTAAAAACAAATTCATTAATATATGAGGAAGGATTATGTATAAAAAACATAACACTTGATAAATAATTTGTTAATCCATAAGCGAATGTTTTGACCGGGAAACTCATTCCCCCCAGCGCTAGCTGCTCTCCAGAGCACTAGTTACTGAAGTAAGCTGAAGATGAGCTTACATTCATTAATATTAAAAGGTAAAATTTTTTTCTTGAAGTATTTAAGAGAAAATGTAATGATTTACTGATTTACTATGATATTAAGCCAATAATGAGAAAAATTCCTTAGGAAAATAAAATGATTATTTTTGTGACACAAATTGAGTTATCTCAATCATACTTTAGGAAACAAGAAGGTAAGAACTCACAATACAAATACTCTTTACTTTCTTAAACACAAACTAGTGTCAGAAGCTGTTGCTTCAATCCTCGGCTACTGCCGACTACTGATCCAACTCTGATGGCAGGTGGGTGGATGAATTTCAAAATCAAATTATTTTCAAATGAAACTTCGAAATTCAATCTTACTCATTCATCCAATTTGTGATGAAAAACATGAAATTGAAGAAAATGTAAGATTGTTGAAGAACTTTGGTGGGCATTTTGAACTGTTGGTTCGGAACGACTGTTCATTCATATATTCCAGAACAGATTGTTAAATTTCGAAGTTCCATTTGAAAATAAATGTATTTAAAAACTCATTCACCCACCTGCCACCAGAGTAGTTTAATCAGCAGCCAGCAGTAGCAGAGGATGGAAGCAACAGCTTCTGAAACCAGTTTGAGTTTAAATAAGTAAGTGGAGTGTGTGTGTCTGACGAATTATTACACTAATTTATGGTTGTGACTCCACTGCGAATTTCCGAAGAAATTTACGTCATACAAGAACGAGTTACCTGAAGAAGATCGTCATGAGTGAGCTGCTCCAAAGCAGAAGAATCGAGGATCCAATTAGTAAGCAACGGTAAGCAATGAACAACTCCCTCTTGAAGTAGGTATTGGGCTAGAATCGGATCTAGAGAACGCTCAAGTTCCGAGAGAGTGGAGCCCTGGCAGTCCAATAGACGCTGGTACTGAACCAACCAGAAATCATGAGCTCTGCGTTCTTCATCTTCACATTTGCGGCGCTCCAGTTCGTTCAACGTTTCCAAGAGTTGTTTTCTTCGAGCTGCCTGCTGGGCCAGAATTCCTACAAGTAGCTCTGATAACGCTGCACGTTTCATGCATAGTTCATCCTATGGGAAACAGAAGCACGTACGGTGAAATAAGACATCAAATTAAATCAGACTAAGATCAAAGGATCCCCTGGAAATTCCCCAAACAATCTTTAAGAATAGCAACAGCAAAAACAGAATAGAGGCAGAAGTTTTTTATACAGACTTGCTAGGTTCTTACCTAGGGAGGGCATCTATTGAAATAATAATGATTTATCAATAACACTTTCTGAATAACCAATAGTTTGATAAAAGACTTGTGAAATTATTTTCTTGTGTTTTATTAAATACACATTTATTAAATAAACATTAGGTAAATATTATATCATGTACTGAACTATTTTTATTGTTAGGAGTCTGCTAAAGTGTTGAATCTGCCTCTGCCTTAGGGCCCTTGATCGGAATTGGTGGGAAGGTCATTTGCTTGCTTCTGGAGAGTAAATTAGTTTATTGTCTCCACGTGGTCATACACAGTTTGTACTGCTATTTTGACAATAAATTTATTTTTAAACGGAAATTACTTTAACATATACTTGGAGTCAGATATGTCTGCAGGGAAGGGACGTAAGCTACGAAAAGCTAACATGAAGGGAAAGGCACTGACTTTATAGGTTTATTGAAAGTAAATCACTTTATTCTTCTCCTCCGCATACCTAGTGGTTGCCAACCACTCTTCTTAATGATAAAATACTTATTTATTTAATTATTTACTTCCAGTTTACGTGGTTTGAGGTTGGTACACAGTACTGCCAACGCAATCCACAATTATTTTGATATAATTATTAAATATATATATATATATATATAGGTGTCTTGGTTTTAGTGTTCCAGTCCTAACAACAGGTAACTTTTATTTTACCTCTGTAGGATACGTAAGCATATTGTCTTTGCATCCTATATTATGTGATCTGGAAATAAGTAAATAAATAGATAGATTTTTGAATCACAATGTTACCTTTTGACTGAACAGAATCCCCATTACTTGGACTATTCCGTTGCCGACGTAAAAGCGTAACGCGAAAGTGTTTCTGCATATATCAGTTTATTGTTCCCCATGTGGTCATATGCAGTTTGTAACTGCTTTTTTGGCAATAAATTTGCATATACAACATATGCAAATCATAGTGTTGGAAAGAGTATAATATACAACCAGTATGAAATTTATGTTCATAATTGAATCACTCCACGTAAATGAAGAACACAATTTGACAGAAAGGGAGTTCCCCAAGGTTCTCTAACAGATCATGAGATACCTCATGAATCAACATCACTTTTATTAGAAAAGCAAACCACTCACAAAACAAGATAATTATTTTCCTTACCAACTGCTCGTTCAGCTGAAGTTGCCGCTTCTTCATTTCAATAGCAGTCAAAGCTGCCAGCTGTTCCTGAACGAGACGCAGATGTTGAGTCAAACCCCAACTCCTGGCATCGCCGCGCTCCATCAACGTAGCCACAGCTGCCCTTTGAAGTTCCTCGTCTCTTTGGAGTTGATGAGTAAGACCGTCACGGTCGTGGCCGTGCTTCGAAAGTAGCTTATTCAATGCTTCATCATTCTCAGCTTCCCTAAGAACAATAGGAAATCCACAAACAACAAATTATATTGTTCTCTACATAGCCAATAGCATTAATGAAGATCCCAATCAATCGATTGTTGCACAACGAAGTTAAAGAAATAGAACAGGGGAAGGATAATATACATATCTAAAGACTGTACATTGATAGCAGACCCAATAAGCTAACCAAGTGAAAGCCAGAACAATTACAAGACCACAAATTTATTCAGAAAAGTTCAATCCCACTCTTACAACAGACATCTGTACATACATTGTACCCATCAGAACATTGTGAGGTAAAGCCCAATTGATGCCATGGTTTACAGAATGTTAAATCTTGAAAGAGATAATGGAAACATGAAAGCCAAAGAATATAATTTTTTTTTCTAACTTATTGTTTTAAGATAATTTACTAACATAATTTTTTTTTCTTTGCTTTTGGAGATCTGTTCATCAATTTTAATTTATTAAATTGGAAATGATAGAAATAAATTCAATTTAACTTGGATATACACTAATAAGCAATGACAAATATTAGACAAGAAACATGAAGAACATAAATGCTTTGAGCTGGTATGCAATTAATGGCAAGTTCTAAAATTTGCAACACTTGAGCACCAAGAATGTCCGCAACGTAGTACAAAAATATTAAACAAGTGCAAGATAACTCACAAACTCAAAATGGTCCTCGTCGATTCAGCTCTTCCTTTTTCATAATCACGGATTTTGGCCTCACG
This sequence comes from Laupala kohalensis, assembly GCA_002313205.1. Classification (NCBI taxonomy): domain Eukaryota; kingdom Metazoa; phylum Arthropoda; class Insecta; order Orthoptera; family Trigonidiidae; genus Laupala; species Laupala kohalensis. The sequence goes on along the minus strand of NNCF01133472.1, from coordinate 24,241 downwards.
TTGTATTTCTTCTTCTAAAATACTTTCCATAGCACCTAGGGCAAAACGGAAATCAATCTTAGATACTTCTATAAACTTATCCATCATAATACACTGGTCATTCACACATGAAAGTATCATGTCATATTAATCTTCTTATTTTATTCATTGACTTGTATTAGAATGAAGCTCGCTTTCCACGATGCATTTTGTGCTCCAGTATAGCATGCAATTTTAGCTTCCACGTCCCAAGATGCCTGTGATTCAGACACCTCTGACGTTTGTCCCGCTGTGTTGGCTTCACATGATGCATTTCACAGTTCTCACGTTCCAATGCGTTCAGGAAAATGGATGTAGTTATTGCAGAGATGGTTAATCAAAGACATTTAGCAATTAGCGCTGACATGTTAACTAAAACAATAATGTAAATAAACAAACATAATGACAACATAGTTTGTTAAGTTGTTTGGTGGTATTACATAGTGGCAAACTGGGAAGTGTTCAAAGTATGTAGCTTGATGAGCTCCAATATAACCTTAAACGTCTAGTAAAATTTACTTGTGATATTTTTCTTTAAAGTGATTTCAATTATCCATTACTTCTTTCAGCCAATAATTTATTTTTTTATTTATAAGATTCTAAATTGCCTGATTGATTCCACTATGCTTCTTGGACAATTCCACTTTCATGTGCCTCCGAGGACTCTACGTCACAATAATCATTATCTTCGTATTGCTATAACTCGTCAAGGTGATAAACAGTCAATAATTAATAGACATTAATTGCCCTTGTGATGATAATAATAATAATAATGCAGACTGGTTTGAGTTTACATTAACTTCTTTATTTTGTTTAAAAAATAAATCAAAATTATTATTGATATATGAGTGAATAATGTTAATAAATTGATAAAATATTTATTTTCTTTTGTATTTTACTAATTATACGGTCTTCTAGTTTTAAGAATAATATTGTTACATGTATGTGTGGGGCTTCCCTGTTGATCAAAATAAAAATAAATAAATAAAAACGATTGTTGCTCTAACCTTAAGGTAACTTTGCATTCTATACTGCACCAAAAATAGAACATGTGCTATTTCCCAAATCTTTTCTGACCTTTGACACTGATCTTCATAAAACTTTGCACACAATTTTGGAGCACAAAATATACAGTGTAAAGCACGCTCGAGATATGATCAGATCATTCATACATAGATCTAGCCAAACTAGACCTCTGGTTCGGCTAGTTCCTGTACCCAATCTCAAATCCCTGGGCAACGGATCAGACCATGCGATGAAGGCGAGAGGCCGATTCGATAAGAATCCCCAAACAGTTGCTCTTCAAAAGTTGACAGGGGAACCTGTCTAACACGAATAGGAACCTCGCGAGAGATTCCGATGGTAACTCGTCTCACGTTGAGACGTTAACGGGGGAACCCATCTGACATGAGTAGAGTTTCGAAAGGAACTCGCCGTCCGGTAATCTTGGGGGGGTGTTGTGGTGTGGACCGCTTGGCACTCGCCCTTAACATCATACCCCACCCCAGATCCCTGGGTAAAAGATCGACTCTCTTGGAGAGATAAGCGGTAGGATAATTCGCAAGAACAGTTAACAAGGAAGCTTGTTAAATATGAGTAGACCACTCTGTTACAGGGGGGTCGATGCAGTCACAACGTGATAGGAGCAATCCCATCAATCGTGGGGGAGCATGGATTTACTATTTGACGGGCTCTCACGCCGGATCTTATGAATAACCCTCGATCTCAGTATTAAAATTAGTAGGGAGTCTCGCAAGAGACCCCGGCGGGTACCCATCCACTGCAGAAGGGAAAACCTTTCTAACATGGGTAGGACTATAAAGTTGTGACATATTGGGATGGTCACCGCGCTGTATAGTCTGGCGAAGTTACCACGCCGAGTTCCCAACTCAACAGGTACAGGCGGGCCACTGGGCCTTCACCTATCCTTGGCCTTTGTACCCAATCCTAGGTTGACAACCTGGGCAACGGATCAATCCCGACGGGATCTCGTAAGTGGTAGGAGGACTGACAACTCTCCGAGTGTCACTCAGCATTTTAAACTGAGTAGGCAGGGAGGGGCACAAGCCCTCAGGTGCTGCACTTGACGCCCCTATCTGGGTTGAACTCTGCTGGGCAGTACGGTTTCCCCAACCGTGGGGTACAAGAAAGAGACTCTGGTCTCCGATAGCAGGATTGCTGCTCGGCTACCGTTAGCACAGATAGAGATGTGGGCTAGGCACGTCTCCGCCCACCAGAGCGGATGCTGGGAGAGGCTGGATTTTATCCTAGCTTGGTGTTCACGAGAGGAAGGGGTCCTTCAGTGAATAGCTTCCGCTAATATACAGGGGCTAAAAAGGGATAACACTAAAGTTGATGTTCGGGAGGACATGAGGGGTTCAATACATGGAATTCATACATAGCATAGGGACTACATAGTGCCATTTTGATAGCCAACTCCAGCAAACATGATGATCATTATTGGCTTAGGAAGGTCTCGCGTGATCACTAGAGCAAAAGATCGCATAATAGTGTATGTAATTTTAATGAAACTGACAAGGTTGTCAATTTCTGACCTCCTTGTAAGGAACATAAACTTACTTAAAAGATCTTTGTGCCTCAAGGACTGATATTCTTCATGGCAGGAGTTCAGCAAGCGTTGTTCCTCTTCACTTTCTTGTTCAACTAATTTCTGAATCTGCTTAGAATCCTTCAAGTTAGAACCAGCCAGAAGCTGAGACACGAGGTTATTGGCTGCTGCCTCCACTGCAACACACAAAGAATTGTAATACAATTATTATTATTATCATTATTATTACAAATCCAACAGAAATTTCTTTCAGTGACTTTTCTATCAAAAGCTCCCCTGGTTTGGACTGAATTCTTTATTTATTTATTATATTTAATATTAATTTATTCTCATATTGATTTGGCAAGGAATGGATTAAGTTGGAAACCACATTCATTTCCATTAGAATTATAAAATTCAATATTTATTTCAATTTGAAAATTTATTTCTTATTTAATTCTAACACAAGTTGTTGGCTTAATGGGTTTGCATCATCTTGTAAACAATGGACTTGTGGTTTTGGGAGGTACTACAAAGACCAACGCACAGGGAGTGCTGGTCTGTCAAAAGAAAATTATACAAATAATGGCAAATATCGGACTCCAAGACTTATGTAGGGAAGCATTTAAAAAATGGAAGATCCTGACAGTGGTAGCCTTATACATATTAGAAACTGTACTTTGCATAGGCAAAGGAGACCTTAAAAGATGTGCTGACCTCCATCATTATAATACACACTGAATGCCAACAACTATGCACTGCCAACACGTTGCCTAGCTCAGTATGAAAAAGAAAAACATTTTACACGGTCAAAAATTCTACAATATTTTGCCAAACGAATTGAAGATGTCAATGCCTGTTAAGACGATGAGAAGACTACTAATGAGACGGCTGCAAATGAATCCCTTCTACACAATAGAAGAGGTTTTGATATGGAGGGATAGAGGGTGAAAACATAAGACAATTGACTCCTGCACTGATCTCGAGGATCATGAACAAAACTTTTCCTTATCTTAATGTTTCTAAAGCAAAAGATACGTAATATTTTTTCTGCAAAATGAATTTTAAAATTCCAAAACCTCACTCAATTTTAATGTTACCTTTTGTTCATTCGATGTAAAGTTTCTTGCCATCCCTACATTCAATTCGGTGAAAACCAGAAATTTTTGCAAGACTGTTAATGATGTTTGTAATCTGTTTTCCTTCAATTGTTCAAGATATGAGAATAGTGAATTGAAACATTAACCATTCAGTAATAATTTTAAAGGAAGTTTTTGGTTGGGAAATATACTGATCTACTAATGTCTTGTGATATCAAACCAGTGTAGAATTTCAGAAGTAAAATTAACATTTCCCCATTAATCAGGACACATTAAAACGAACAGATGAATTATTTTCATTATCATCATAAAATTCAACAAGTAATTTTATTTCTATTACAATTTTTCTTCCGGTATGACATCCTTTTTATTATAAATTGTTTTCTCATAAATTCTCTACAAAGAATTCAAACTAGAATACTCAAACTAGTTTCCAAAAACAGATTTACAAACTTAACTTATTCATTAAATAATAGACAACAGTTCTCTTTGTATGCAATTTTGTTCCACTATTCTAGTTTGAGAGATACATTCACTGGCTCTTCTAGCATAAACAGGAATAAAGTTATTCCTCTTCTTATTTTACTTAAAAAAATTAGTGATAAGAATAGTTTGATAGCTGCTATTAAACGTATCAACCTTTTACCAAATGAATATAAAGTTACGTATTATTCCAAAGTGGCTATAAAAAACAAATTTAAAAAATTGAATCAAAGAAAATGTATAGTGTTGCACATTATTTTTTATATATAAATATATATGATAAAAGTGATTTAATTTCTTGAAAGATTTTTGTATCAAATATACAATGCTGTAATATGCTAGGTCAATCTCTTTTGTCTTATTTTAATTGCACCAATCAAATGATTTTTTTAAAAATTAATTAAAATTATTTGATTCTTTTTTATTTTTTATTTACTTTTTAGTTTTAAGTTGCCAGATCCCTAACACAAGTAACTACATGTGCCTCTTTGGGAACTTGTAATAATTTATTATTATAAATTATTACAAGTTTCGTGTAAACTTCTGGTTTAAATAAATAAATAAAGGTACACATAGTTTTTAACCTTCTGTGTACACAATAACAATATTAAATATCAAGGATTCACAATACTGAATTACTTCATAAAAGAAGAATTTAAAAAGAATGCACAGAATATATCTAACAGCTTTTATAACAAAAGATGAATGAAAGCAATTACCATGCTGCAGTTCTTCCACAAATCGTAAGCGCTCAGACTCTTGTTCTTCTTGTACTCTCAAAATCTCGCCCTCCAATTGATTCTGTTGTTGGGCTAAGTCTTCCAAAAGCTGAACAATAGAGAGCAAGTACTCATGGATTGAATACATTTGGGGATTGAATAGAGCAAGTGGATGAAACATACAACGTATCACAAACCTTTTCCTTATTTATTTTCATAGAGTTCTGTAATTCCAACTCCTTTCTCTGCTGTTCAAAAATCACTTGCTCCAATGCAAGTCTCCCCCGTTGTTTATCTTCCTGGAAGAACAGAAACTGATATATAACAGTGTAATCCATAGAAAATATTTAAACAGAACTAAGGTTCTTAAGGATAATTGCTATTGAAGGTCTCACTATTAAGCTAAAGGAAGGCGCATCAAATCCCATTCATAACTACACTTACATGCACTTTAAATTAAAGTTTTTGATTTTAAAAAAAATACTAATGCAATAAGCTTTATGTTCTAGATTTTATAATGCAAAATAATTTTAATGAATGAAAATTTAACATAAGGAAGTAAAATATAAACAACTTATTTCATTAACATTAGAAGAAAAATAAATACAAAATAATTACACTGATTACATGCCTTTAATTTCTCAAGCTGCAGGATTTTTGCCTAGAATGGAAAGGTAACAGAGCAATTAATATACAAAGCCAATATCTTATGGGGGGTAGGAAAACATATTATGCATTAAGTAAAACATACAGGATACCTCATCTGGTTTGATAAAAACATTTACATGCTCACAAAATAATCACTGAAAAAGTGATTTATATAAAAAATTGCATCAATTCTTTCCAATGTTTACAAGAAATGTGTCCTATACAAAAGAGAAAAATAAGTCCAGAATAGATTTAAAGCATTCTCCCAAAAATCTGAATCAATAGAGATGAACAAGCATTATTAATGATTTTGAAGTTTCTGACAAAATAACTTAAAAATACATACATTTGTACACAGTGCATCAAATCAATCAATTAAGATTTGTATCAAGAGTATTTTTAAGAGAGACATAAAATAAATGGAACGTACCTAATACTCAGATGGGATATTGTGAACAATCTCTAATGTCCCCACTTCCACAAAATCAAGTCTGATCCAGTAGTATTAAATTATTTCATATTGTTTACTCAGAAAAAATGTGTGAAAAATACTGACCCATAGAAACTGAGAGGTGTTTTTATGATAAAAAGAAAAACCAAGAACAGAACAAAATTGAGGATTTACTCTAGAAACTAATTGTAATAAGTAAATAAAAAATTATACACACACATAATTGGTCTTATAATAATTCACAGTTGCGTACAGTGTTTATGAACAAAAGAAAACAACTAATCCACCTGTGCATCAGCAGGAACATCAAGTCTCTTCTTATTCCTATTTGTCTTTTCCAGATCTGACTCAATATTTTGAAATTTATGAACTCCAAGAAGGTAGAAGGTATAAAGTTACACAAAGCACATCTCACACAAAGACTTTCAATTCAAGTTCATTCCAACAAACTCAGAGCATCCATAGTAATGATGATAATGTTTGTACATCAGAACATTTGTATCATTTCTTCTACGATGTTACAGAATTTATCAATTTTAATAAAGGAAAATTAGACGAATTTACGTTATTGTTTGTATTTCTTATTTTCTTGTTAATTTTGAGTATTAATCATTAATTTATGATCTGTTAAATTACTTTATCAATCCATTGTTACACATAGATCTTTAAATAATAATTGCTTAATACACAAAAGTTATTAAAACCATCCTTATTATTCATTCTTAATATTCATGATAGTAATATTTTAAATAGTACTTAATCACAGCAAGATGTATACGTTATTCCTGTAGTCACATCCTAGCCCAGGTGTTTTTTTCTATTTACCATCCGACTTAATTTGCACAGAAAATAAACAGTGTCCCGTAATTTGCACAGAGAATATTTACATTACCTGAAACTCACTGTCCCTCTCCTCGAAATTTGACCAATCTTTATTTTCATCACTGGTTTCATGAAGAGCTACATGTTCACAAGGAACATATTCAATACCTTCCTCTACATAAACAAAACACAATTAATTAGAAAACAGTAATTACGTAACATCTGAATGAAACAAATTTAATATGACATATACCTGAACATAAAAATTTTAGAATGGCAACAGTCCCATCGTTGATTATATTTTGTGGAGGATAATCATAGTTTGCAACATCAAGAATAATTTCTTCAAGCAGCGTATTGTGACACAAGGACAACGGTAGCCTATTCAACTTTGTATTAAGCTGGACATTTAAATGCTTCAAAGATTTCAGTTTCCCAATAGAGTTGGGCAAAGATTTCAAGTCATTATTTGATACATTTAGTGATTTCAACTTTGTCATCTCACCTATGTTATCAGGTAGAAATGACAACTTATTAGCACTAATGTCTAAAACCTAAAAAATAATAATAATAATAAACACTTTATAAATTATTCATTAAACATGTATTACTGAAACTAAATGAAAGAACACGTACCCTGAGATTTTTCAAGTATACTATGTCATTTGGTAATTTTTGAAAACAATTGGAATGTAAATCCAGAATATGCAACAAGAAAAGATCTTCAATTTTCCCACCACCTGACAGGGATGTCAGCTGATTTTCCTGCAATAAATTCTGGTCTCTTTTAGCAACAATAATTTATAAAATTACCACATTTACTACAAATACCAATAAACACACGACTTACTTGAAGGAACAATGCTTCTTTTCTAAAAACTTTGCAGAGAGAAAATACACCTGATGGCACAGTTTTTAAAGCACAATCTGATACATCAAACACAGGCTCCGGATTCTCTCTAGCCTAAACAAAAGTAAATGATCAGTTTAACAATTTTAACATCATTTTAATAAATAAAGTTACTGCAATAATGTAATTCGTAAAATAATACAATAAATATAGCAAAAATAATTAACTTTTTATTGTAAAAAATGGACTTAGTAAAAACAATACTTCAGAAACAATTAACAATTTACTGACCAAATATAACTTATGTTCTAATCGTGCTTTATAATTAATATCCTTATCCTTCTTCCAGAATAATGGCATTTCTAATGTCGCTGTCATAAAAAGTTGTCAAGATGAAACTGATATTTTTCCTTAAGCATAGCTCACTACTTCCTCCTCACTTCTTCGCACACGCACACAATCCAATCAGAATCCATCTTCGATCATTCTTCTCAGCTTGTCATGTCACGCAACATGTGCGAATGTGTCGCCATCTATTGTCGTTCATTAAACAAAAGAAAAGCGCGCGATTGAAATTTCATTCCGGGCCGTTCTGGGCTGACGCCGGCAGAAGCGAAACTGCGAAAATGAGACTAGTGATTGTCAGTGATACAAATTCGTTAAGAATGTAACTGAGATGAAGAACCTAAAATTAAAATTTTTATTGTATAATTAATCACTAAAAAAGCACCAGATACCACGTTTCACATATTATTGCCAACTCTCTAGAAACCAGCAGGACACAATTCAATCAATTCTGTGCGCAAAGCTAAACCGGTAAAAGAATCCGGACTTGAGAAATTTATACAACTATTCCAAGATTGAGGACAGATAAAAATACTACGATTATAAGAAAAAGACAAATAATCTGTCAACATTTACATAATTTTTGTATTTTAATGAATCATTATTAAAAGTACTATGAAAATAGTATTTAAGGGATTAATTAAAACACATTCCAACATCTACTTAATTCCATTTGCAACAATGTTACATTAATTAAAATTACCATAAAGACAATATTTAGCTCAGATGAGTCCCACTAAGAATACATTACGAGAATAAATCAGACTAATATATTCAATTTGGTTACATTACTTTTAGATATTAATGTACTATCCATCCAGCTACCAATTTTATCATTAATCCACAAATTTGAAAAATTATGACTGCAAATGATTCCAGGAATACTAGTCATGTTATACCGATATGTCTGTCCATTATAGAACACATCTTACCGAGAGCACCGGTGCGATGGTAGCATCTTTGCTCTCCACTTACTGTTGACCAGAGAGCATGGAAACGATTCCCTGCTTGGGTTGTGGATGAAGTTTTCATCTGGGTTTTCCTTCCCAATCTCCACACCACTCCGTCAATTGGATACTTTACCGTCTCTGACATCCAACATCTATCTCTCCTTCCCAATACTTCAACCAATTCATGCAGTTGGATGGAAGAGCAGTTACGCCTCAAGGTTTAAACCTCATTCCCATATAAAAAATTAGTCAATATTAATTTTAAAATTTTCTTCCGAGTTCTATTCTACATCCAGAACTTTTTTCAGAATAAAAATTTAATAAGAATGACGGGTAACTTCATTTTAATCATTTGTGTTCAATGACACAGTTGGAATATTACTTCAAATAAATAAAAATGAATGCACACAAAAAAATTAATGCAATAATTTATTAAATAAATATTAAATAAATAAGTTTTATTCAAATATTCAATGTAATCACAAATAAAACAAACAATATCACTGAGTCTCTTTTCCTTCAGTTTGTCTCATCATTTACCATACACAGAGAGAGATAAAGGACTGAAAAAAAAATCACTTCAAAAGTAAGTCTCAATGACTTGAAAAACTTGTGCACCATTTACAAAATAATCATTGAGAAGTGGTAATAACTAAGTGTATCAACATTCACTATTCGATTCATTGCATTTCAGTGACAATAGTTGCAACGTGGATGGCATTTCACTCCATTTACACCGCACTGACAGCCTCCGGTTGTGTCTCCTTTGCCCTGGAAAATACAAATATATGTCAATTTCTTCAGCCCGATCCCAAGGGCACTTTCAATTCAAGCATGAAATCTCAATACACAATGCGGACAAACTTAAACTCATAGTCATGTAACTTTGCCGAAATTTATGCAACATGGCTGCCGAACACAAATTGACAATTCCTATGAATTCAAGTTATGTCCAAATAAATATTAATAGTACTCACAAAAGCATCTATTTGCTGTAAAGAAATACAATTTGATAACACAACAAACGAAGACACAAGGTAATATTCGTTCCACACTTTGCTCGATGCCGAAGGCACTGAACAGCGCCGCAAGAGTAAGAGAATTGAATTTGTGTCCGACATTGGCGATGGATTTAAGTTTCCAGAAATTCGAATGTCCTGCCAACAGAGTGCAAGGTACAAATGGACGATTTACTCTTAGGGACAATGGCGAAGTAAACGCATTGGCTACACTGTGCACAAGCGCTATACCACCATCAGGCCAATTAGACTGACAATAAATAAGGAAAATAATATATTGTCAAGAGAACTGCTGTTACAAACTGCCCCCATCATCGAACATTTCATTATTATACTAAATATTTAAAATAAATTTTAAAAAAAAGGAATTTTACTATTTAACTTTTTGAGCTTGAAATAATATAAATTTGTTGACGAAAATTAAAATATGTTACAAACAAATAAATATCACCCATTAGTTTTATGGTAGTTAACATGGTGTCAAGCTCCCTTCAGTGTCAACCGGATCAATCAAGAAAATATATAAAATGGCCCGGAGGCTAAGATAAATGGGATAGCGCTGCTCTATATGGTGAAATTGGATGTAATGACGCCAATAATGTAAATGAGACAAAACCAAAAGAAATCTATACATCACAAAGAGGAACCTCTATGAACAGATTGAAAAATCATTTAGAGAAGCATTTTCTCAGAAAAAAGGTATGAAGTGTAAGATAAAGCAAAACTATTATACTTTGAACGTGAACCAGCCCCATCTTTATATCTCGTAAAATACAAGATTTCTCGAAAAAATCTCGTAAAGTACGATAAATCTCCAAAAAATCTCGTAAAGTACTAGATATCTCGAAAAAATCTCGTAAAGTACGAGATTTCTCGCAAAAATCACGTAAAAAAGATATTTCTTCAATAAATCTCGTAAAATACAAGATTTCTTCAAAAAATCTCGTAAAGTACGAAATTTCTCTAAAAAATCTCGTAAAGTGCGAGATTTCTCGAAATAATCGCGTAAAGTACGAGATTACTCAAAAAAATCTCGTAAAGTACGAGATTTCTCGACAAAATATCATAAAATACGACATTTCTTAATAAAATCTCGTAAAATACGAGATTTCTCGAAAAAATCTAGTAAAGTACGAGATTTCAAGAAAAAATCTCGTAAAATTCGAGATTTCTCGAAAAAATCGCGTAAAGTACGAGATTTCTCGCAAAAAAATCGTAGAGAACGAGATTTCTCGAAAAAGTCTCGTAGAAAACGAGATTTCTCGAAAAAATCTCGTAAAATACGAGATTTCTCGAAAAAATC
>NNCF01133470.1:3680-19002 GCA_002313205.1 Laupala kohalensis | reverse complement strand
TATATATATATATATATATATATATATATATATATAAAGATGAAATAAGGAGGAAATGTTGTGTGAATTATGAGACGGATATTCCGAAAGTTTTTTTGTTGAGAGAAATATATCGTGCAGGTAATTATTGCGAATTTTAGGGGGTTATAATGAGAATGTGGAGAAATGTTGATGAGTTTTGCCATCGCAGACGAGGAGATATATGCCGTCCGATTGCCAACTCAGATATGCGAACGGGGAAAGAGCGAAATACGGAAATAGAAGCGAAAAATAGATGGAAATNAGTGGATTGAGAAAACACGATGGGAACACGAGAGTCAAATTCAGAGGAACGTATATCAAAACGATGTCGAGTAAATGGTGTCAACATTTTTTTTATTAGAGAAAGGAGAGGATTTAATTCAATTAGGTGAGAAAGTATAATCATTCCGATTAATTAGAGCCATAATACCATACAGTAGCAACGATGGAACAAAAAATAGGGGAAGAGGAAAAGACACTATTAGAATAAAATTAAATTGGAACCGAATGTATGAGAGTACGACAGAAAAACGTTGCGTGATTGGAGAGGGGGATAGAGTGATAACCCGGCTGAAATGATAGAAAAAATAAGACCAAGTGGAAGTAAGAGGGGTATAGAACGGACAGTGTCGATTATAGTTTTTGTTTTGTTTTTTGAGAGGGGGGGGGGCAGTATTAGAAAGAGAGGTTTAATAGAATGTAAATAGAATTCTAATGTCTAAAAAGGATAAGAAATTAAGGTGTAAATAATAGGTCGAGTGTAATAATGTAGTTATGTGTATAATCCAGGTACGTGGACATGTTGTAAGATTTGTATTTTTTTTTAGAATAATTATGGTTAATCAAAGAACCGTCTACTATTAACAGTTTGTGTGGGGATTTTGTAGAAAATAAATTGTATATTTTGAGGGGTGTAAGCAAAATTTAAAATTTTTTTCTTATTAGAAAGGGGGGTTATCTAACGACCCAAATTCGTTAGAGAATATACAGGATTTATGTAGGAATTTATGCGAGAAAGAACAAGTAAAATAAAGACGAAAAACCAATAACACCTGTTTGAACGAAGCGCCAAGAAAGGTGCGTTCTGCGAATTTCACAACACAGACGGAAGATTTCGAAAGTATATTATACGAACTAGGAAAGTGTGAATGCCCCTGGCAAAGCTAGTGACGCGAAACAATTAGAAAAGACCGGATTGGCGGAATGCGTTTTGCGTGAAGAAGGAGTGGAGGTTAGCGCCAAGAAGGGAACAACGCGGGATGAATCGGTCTCATTTGTTCGGGGTCGCTTAGAGAGGACGATTAACTAGCTAAATTGATACGAGTGATCTTCTTATCACGCAGACCATCAGCGGGTAGAGTCACGTTATAATCGTATGCAGATTTATTGGACGAGAGCGAGCCGATCTGAATTTAAAGCACAGAATCAGAACATTGATTTGCAAATTCAGTAATTTTTATTAGGCGTGAAGACGTAAATTACGGACATTATCATTCTATGATATTATGTCGCAATCGAGGTCATAAAGGGAACGGCCGGATACAACGCAAGTTAAATACGTGATAGTATTAAATTAAGGGCTCCAAGTGAAGCCAGCACCGTATTATAAAAGTTGTCTTACGAGTCCGGAAACATTTGCACGCCGGCGGTTGAGAAAATCTGTCGCGAAAGCCGATCGAACGATGGGAGCACGTGGAAGGAAATCGTGGTAGAGCGGCGTGAGTCAAGGTCACCGGACGAATTCTGAAGCAGCTGTTGGAGTCTACATTCATGGGAAGAGGTGTTTCGAGCCGTGGTGGTTGAACACGATTCCGAAGAAAATACGCTGGTTAAGAGTATACGTCTCTTTGAGACGGACATTATACGAAGTGATTTCGTGGACTAGGAACTCATATTTAATTTTGTGATTCGATGTTAACTAGTATCTTGCAAGAGAGAACGTTACATTGGAGTTGAATTTAGCGCTTTCACTGTAAAAAAATTGGGGTTTGTTTAAAGAAGAAAGAAGAGAAAAAAAGACGTTTAAGAAAAAGAACTGTTAATAAAATATCAGAAGGGAGAATGTATCTATTGCTCATTTCGTGCANGAACGTATCTATTGCTCATTTCGTGCTTGTTTTAATATTGTTTTTCTAAAATTGATTGTATAAATTTTAACTGTAAATGCGCGAATCAAGAGAATGAGCTCAATGTAACATTGCGCAATCAGTTGCCAGGAATTTATATTTGTATTTTGGTACTCTGGGGCAAAAGAATTTTGTATTTATTGTAAATGTTATATGAATTGTTTTTTTCTAACTATTGTCAGAAATAATTGTGGTAGTCGCATCAGAAGTACCGAATACTTATTTTATATTGTATCATAATGCACAAAAGGGTGCATTATATATATATATATATATATATATATATATATATATATATATATATATATATATGTGTGTGTGTGTGTGTGTGAGAGAGAGAGAGAGAGTGTGAGTGTGAGTGTGAGTGTGTACTGATATCTGTTGACCATATAATAATATGTTTTCTCACTATTAGATAACCTATGATAATTTTAATTAACATTATGTAGAATGTGCTGACAACATTAAAGACAATCAAAATCACTGGTAAATCACTAGTTTTTTTTTCAATTGTATGATGAATAATAGCACCTTTATATTCTAGTTGTCGAACAACGTTTCAAGGTTATGGTTTTGCCTCCTCTTCTGGTTCACAAATGTTTCTATACAAGCGAACGATTGTTGTTAATTATCACATGTCATATACTAAAACATTAATAATAAAGTAGGATCTCGTAAAAGTCCTGTTATCTTTCTGATTTCTTCATCAGCACACAACATTGCTGATGACATTTTAATTTCTCTTTCAATAAACTCAAATAGAAAGCTCCTTTGTTTTCTTGTAGCTAATCGTATTGTCATTGTATCTAAGAAGTAAACCCAGAAAGAATGCACCGTCCTGCAGCGATTCAAGTTAACTTGTAGTTGTATATATCGGGACACGACGGGTACCGGAACAATGTACTCTTTAGTAAGTATAATCTATATTTCTCATGAACACATTTCTTGTTTTTCAAACTTAAGTGATCAACTCACCAAAACTAGTTTCCCTTTAGCGATCATAAAATGCACTCTAGCTTCAAATAATTTGAAGAATAATGAGCCAGAAAATGACGTGCTTCATTATTATTGTTTCATTATAGTATTTGTGAATGGGAAATGTAGCTTAGTGCTATTGAACCGTTTCTAGATGGAGCAAGTTAGAGGGAAGGATATTATTAAACTTAAACCACGTGGAGTGATCTGAAAGAGTGCTTAGTACAGTGGAGACTAACTCGGAACCCGTTAACATGAAATCCCCTCTAAGACGAAGAAATTAGCCATTCCCTTCCGCTGAAGTGCAAAAAACACTACAACTCGAATTATTCTCGAACTGAAAATGATTTCCCCTCGATGTTCTATCCATACATATCACGCTCTCTAACTCGAACTATGGTTTGGAAGACATCCGTCCACAAGATGTTTTGGAAATTGGTATGTTTTTTAAATAAATGTGATGTTTGAATTGAGAATTGTATGAAGGGACAAAGAAAGCTTTTCTAGGCCTGTTTTATTCTGGTCATGTCAATTATCTACTAGTTTCATGGTTTCTTCGACTGAACTACTAAGAGAAGGGGTATTATTCGTAAGAGATTCTATTGATTGTGTTATTGCATGAAAAAGTATCCATTACTCAAATGTGTCTGATTTTTTAGGAAACATGTAAAAACCATTATGAAGCTTTAAATCGATTTTTTTTCGACACCAAAAACCTTCTTATGAAACAGTATTTGAAGAACTATTAATGTAGGACAGTATCTACATGAAACCTGGATGACATTTATTTAAGGAATATCACATTCCTTGCAAATTTTCTCAAATTGTTTCTTTCGATTGCATCTCTCAACAATTCAAATCCTTAAACCGTAAGTAACAATTTGAAAGTTTTTGATTTGTTTCTTTGATGACTTAATGAGTGATCTAGGAACCTATTGGGTAACAATTATAAACATTGAATTTCCTCTAAATTCATCAATGATAACATTTTGGTACATAATTTATATCCTCACTTTACCAAAAGCTTTAAACACTTTCTTCAGTCTCATAAAATCAAAAAGTGTCGGAAAGTACAATACGATCTCTACTATTAATGACAATGTTCTAATAAACATAAACAAGACCTAATTTAGATAAAGAATCCATTCTTTATAAATACTTCCATTTCATTCTGTTCATGAGACAAAACAATTTTTTCAATCCAATTGTTCGCAAAATGTCCATAGCATTAAATACGGAAACGTATCAATTGGTAAATGTAAGGCCTTGTCCGGAAATGACAAATCGTAAAATACACAGGATATACACTTCCCAGGTTTATAATCTTGACTCGAATAACTTGCATCACCTGATAACGGATAAACAATCTAAATTGTAGGTACTGACATGTAATATAGCGTCGTTCTAAATATTGGTGAATGGTTATGAGATTTACATTAACAAGAAAAAATATATATACAAATGAAAAGAAGATGAATGAACGAAATTGAAGATATTGTATGGCCTTTAATAGTGGTAAAAGGATAAATACCTGAATACTCTAAGTTTGCATATAGAAATGAAAGATATTCATATTTTTCCTTATTTTGTTCGTTAAAAGAAATATGGTTTGGAAGACATCCGTCAACAAGATGTGGATGTTGATCCTTGTATGTGGTGTATTAAGTCACGGCATCGGTTATGCACACTGGTTCCACCTTCTACCTGGACATGCAGAACTTCTGTTCCCCCATCATCTCATTCAGAAGATAAAAGAAGCAGATGAAAAAAGAGCTAGAGGACCTATACTCGTGCTGGGTATATCCTCCACTGCTCTGCACCCGTTCATGGCTGCTCCCTCTGTACCCGTGTTTGTAGGTACAGAACCACGACATCTGGCAAGAGCATTACTTCCTGGTCCCACCTATGGCCAGCGTGCAGGAGCAGCTTCTCTTGTAGTATTGCTTTTGGGTCACTGTGGAAAAATGCCGTGCAGACAGCTAAGAAAATGATTCTAGAAATACGCACCTCCTGCCTTTGGGCAACGTACTCTCATCTGTTGGTGATAAAAGAGTAGACCTAAGAACCAAGCATGGTTAAAGACTTTGCTTCTGCATTGGCCCTCATCCACGCATCTTCCTCCGTTTGGGAATGGCATCTGGAAGGATCGTTCCATAGAGTTCACCTCCAGTATCCATCGGCTGCAAAGATACAGTTGCAGTACATGGCATGGCCCTGTATAGAAACTTTGCGAAATCCTCAAGGGAAATTCGTGAGGGACATTGGAGATGCCGCAATGGCAGAAGAAATTGCCAGAAGAGTACCCGAACTGAATGGAGCAGTTTGCGTGGAGTATGAACCAAAAGGTTTAGGGAACCGTTTCCCGAACGGATCCTACTCAGGACATTTGGCAGACATGGCAGATGGATTGACTGTAATGCTTAGTTACGGTTTTGTGCATGTTCCGTTTTTCGAACCAATTGTAGAGTACTCCTACCCTCATGAAAATGACAATTTGTGTTTGGAAGTTGGAAAGGCACTTCCTTTATCTTTTTTAGAACTAATAATTAATATATACTCCATGGAAGTGTACATTCTCTTATGCGTTACATTTATAACGTTTTCTGTCGTAGTTTATTTAGCCAAGGAATATAGAAGACATTCTATAACACATTTCGTATTAATAGTTTTCAAGACACTGGAAGATTTATTGAGTGGTTTCTTTTCTCTACGAGTTAAACGCTTTTCATATCTGTGGGTAACGTTATCATTTTGTTCCCTCGTTATATATAGTGCGTTCTTGAGTGCTATGACCAGTCGTTTGTCTACTGTTGAATACCACAGATAAGTGAACACATTGAAGAAAGTGCTGAATGGTTTAGATAAGGTGGCCCTTCACTCGCCACTAGAACGCACGTACTGCAATGAATCGTTCTCTCAAATGGGGAAAGAACTGTACAAGAAATGTGAACTGCTTGATGACTCAGAGAGTTTCTTCAACGTCAGACGGAAAATTGTGCGCGGTGAAAAGTATGGTTTGTTGACAAGAAGTTGGTATACAGAAATGTACATCAGATTGCCCAAATTTCGTTTGAATGGACTGAAGAGAATCCGCAAGGTTCCCCAATGTCTCCTGGAACCCTCTTATGCATCATTTGCGTTGAAGAAGGATATCAAGTATTCTTCCAAAATCAGCCAAGTAATTCTAAAAATTGTTCAGTCAGAACTTTGGAGAAAATTCGCACAGGAAAGTTGAGATAGTTTTGTGATAAAGCATGGAGGTANGTAAAAGTTTTTATAGAGTGAAGCCTTTGATGATGAGTGATCTGTATTATGGTTTCGTGTTATGGTTCATAGCTCTCGCATTTTCTCTCGTAGTATTTGGAATGGACTATTTCAAATGGAAGATAATGGATTAGGTCCTCTTCGGCGATGCTAAATAGGAACGTGGAGTGGATTATGTCCGTCCGTGCTTTTCTCAACGTTTTAAAATACACTGTATGTCGAAAAGTAACACATGATTTGAGAGAAGAGAAATATGAGAAACAATTCTGAAAGGCCAGGTTAAAATTACAACAGAAAGAGACTCGAACCCGATGGTTTCTGCTCTGGCCGCAGGTGTGCTGACTGCTGCATCACCCATCTCGACTACCAAGTCCATGCACAGTGACCTATTTCGGTTGATATGGTTGGTGCATTGGACATCACACCTGCGGACAGAGCAGAAGGTCCAGGGTTCGAGACCCTGTCCGTCACAATTCTCATCTTGCTGTAGACAACCCAATCACTCCTCCACGAACGTCCTGAGTTGATATTTTGAGTTGAAAACGTATTAAGTTAGTACAGAACTTCAGCAATTTTAAGAGTTCAGTATTTTAATTTATTTCCAGTGCATAAGTTAATAGGCGTAAATTATAATCAATAATATTTTAATAATAATGTACTATTACAGCCCAATGCCAAAATAACAGGACAAGAACTAATCACAAAATAATACATAAATTTACGGATGAAATGAAAAGAAAACATAAGTTGACGTTTGTTAGTATCATTCTATTAATCTGATTTTCCACAATTTTCAAAAATATAAATTGGTAAGTGATTGTTGTTTTTTGTTTTGGTTTTCTTCCGTTGATGTCGTTGAAGAAATGAAATTTTTTTATTAACAACATACCAATGTTTCGGCCTCCTTTATTTTGGCCTTCTTGAGGGGCACAACAAAGTTGTGGTTCTTTCAACATTCAGAAAATTTAAGGATTAAAAAATATCAATTTGCACAATAGCACTGTAACAAACACTCACCTAGTTCAATCTTGCACAATATTTGGTGACTGCGTATTTCAGTGGGTTGGAGTTGGAATCCCCGTTACTTGTAAAGTATTTTAAAAGTACCAAAGCTGTAACATTAATAATGCCTGGTATTTATCACACGAGATACCTAGTAAACCACCAGCTTGTCATTTTCAAGTAATGATCGACACACTGGAACACACACATACAGTTAAATTTATAACGCCATACAAATAACTCAGTCTGTTGCTGAACATGTCTGAAAACTTCAAAAATTAAAATTTAAGTACATTCTTTTGTCGAAAAGAATTAAACAAATTAGAAATTTTCAAATGTCTCAGAGATTACTGTCGCCACTTTGTCCAATTGTGAGTTTATATAACACAATATTAATATTTATGTGGGTACCCTAATAGTTCATAGTGGTACATAAACTATTATCCTGTTTTAGGTCTTAGCATTATTGGGTATTTTATAATGATTTGAGAGAAGAGAAATATGAACAAACTTCGTGAAAGGCAAGACGAAAATTACAACAGGTGAATATTAATCTTTTATTATATTATTTTTGTAACAATAATAAATAATACATTTGTTGTCAAAAAAAGAGTTACAAACTGCGAATGACCACGATGAGGACAATAAACTAATTTACTCTCCGGTAGCAAGCAAGGGACAATCCGTCAATTCCGATCAAGAGTCCTAAGGCAGAGGTGGATTAAAAATTTCAGCACACTACTGGATAAAATATAAAGTTAGCTAAGCGTTATAATACTAAATTTCCTGGTGTTGTTTCTTTATTATTTCTTAGTGTATTAGTGTTGTGTCATATCATAGGTTGTAACAATGTTTCCCTTCGAGAATATATTGCTATTTAACTTATTTATATACATTTCGATGGAATGACGGTAGAATGTTGTGCGATATTTTTACAAATAAAATTTAATTAAATTCATAACTGTAGAAAATCCGTCACGTAGCCTCAAAAAATATCCCTGGTTCATGAGTCACTTAGTTTTATTGGAGTTCATTATCGTTTAAATGAGCAAATCCACGCGTATTTCTTTAATTACATGTTTCTCTCGCACATGTATTCATTCATAATAGGGTCATTCCATTTCAAATGGCCTAGTTTTAAAAAACACCCTCACTCGACCATCTTCAGTTTTGCTGAAATTTTGTGTAGCTGTAAATATGTGTTTTAATGAACGTTCTGTGAAATGTTAGTTCCAGATCGCCAATATTAGAGGCGACACAGCCTGCTCTATTGAGGTTCTACTAACATCGTCTCTTCGCCTGCGAAAATTCTGCAAAGTTTCACGCTTTTTCGTAGTTCATCCAGATTAGCTATGATGCTAAAATTTGACGTAAAAAATAACTTTTGCGAGTGAACATGATAAAACTTAGAATTAAAGCACATAAAACAACATACGGTCCACAATTTAACTTTAAAGTGGCTCCGAAATCAATTTGCGCGATGTTTTTGCAATACAACATATAACTATAAACCTATAATCACTAATAAAATGATCTTTTACCTCAAGACTAATGAGCCCTCTAAAGTATCAGATTAATAGTTTGCATATTTGAGAAAATATTTAACCACAAACTTGATCGCAAAGAAATATATGGTCCATTTTTACAGTCACTTATTTAAAAAAGGGAACTATTTAATTTAGTTAATTTTTATATCAGTTGAAAGACAAGATTGTTCTCTACTAGAAACATCTTGTTTTGTTTTGGTGTTTTATTAGTTACAGCAGTAGAAATATTCTGAACAGACACTTTTTATCCCGTTCGATGGACATTAGTTTCATACACATAATATTTGGGTTTGTCAATGGTAACTCTGCCACTACAAGTTGTTTTGAGGTTTAGTACCATAAAAATGTCTTCAATTTAATGTGATATTTCACTTCGCATTACAATGTTGCTCCATTGCTGCTTTTCTAATGGAATTGTCTAACTGTATTTTCGTCCCGATGCAGTTGGTGCTGGAAGGGTGCCAATAATTTGCTGTTCAGAAACCCAAAAGGAGCCAGTAAAAAGAGGTAGCAACACCATGAGGATGCATAAAATTTATCAAAACAGCACAATCTTCAATGGAAATTTTGGAAATGTTTCCAATCTACCAATTTTCATCGTAAATGCAGGCTATATATTTTCCTGGCTGGAGATTTGCAATTGGCACATAGGGCAAATCCATTCCAGTGGAATGATCTACATTTGAAATGAAAGATGATGTGTCATTTGATACTCTTGAGACACGAATCTGTTCATCATTGATTGCCACAAATTAATGGTTATCTCGTGTTCCTGAAATAGTACGTCCATCTTTGAAACTTTTTTCTTAAACCATCTTTATTTTCTCTATTTTGTCTCTTTGAACAAATAAGAATTTTATTCCTTTAAGATGCTCATTGCAAAAATTAAATAAGTACACTGCAGCCAAGACTTGCTTTTCAGTTGGTCGTTGAAGACTTGCGCGATCAGACTACCTCTATGCCGTTTCCATCAAATGGCTAGTGCCAAAGAAATTCCATTCAGCACTGATACCAAAATAAGCCTAGTGGTGACAACTTGAGGATATTCTTGAAAAACGTCTTATTAAGCTGCTGATTCATCACTGAAGTAGTGAATATGATAAATTTTGTCAAAAAAGCTATTGAGATAGGCCAAATTTTCTGTAATAAATGCTCTGACAGCAATTGTGTTGTATCTTAGGCAGTCACTGACTATACACAAGCTTCTACTCTTCACTTCTTCATCATCCAAATCCTTGTAGTAAACAACAAATGTATGCATCGTAGCTTGGCTATTTTTTCAGTGGACACCCTGAATAACATCTTGTAATAATTTTCATCAAAATCCATGAGGACCGCAAGTTCTCCAAATTTCAGATCATCTTTCAGTGATTTCAAATAGCAACTCTGATGTTTTGCAATGTAATGATGACTGAAAAGTATTCAAATTTTTATAACCAATTCCTCAATAAAATCTTCCACAGTCAGCTGTTTCGTATGTAGTGTAGCTCGATCTGTATGTACCCCCTGCTTGAACTCGTACTCCAGCAATTCTCATTGACATGTAATCTTTCTTACCAATGCAAATCCTGCTGAACTCATCTTCAAAGAGCTCAAGCACTTTCTTCTTCACTGACTTAGGAAGCTTCTTTCCACACATGTTTCCAGGTAGAGAAAATATGCGACATTCATTTTAAGCTTTCTAGCTTGTTTCACCATCCGTTCAGAGACACCGAATTCAGTCATTGTGGTTTTTATTGACAAACTTTCATGCGCCAAAGTTGGGCAAATTCGGTTTTTCTTTCAATTCAGCTATAAGTTGATATTAGTCTTTGCACTTTTCACAACGTGGCGTTTTCATCGCACATCATCTGGATTAAACCCGACAATTGATGCAATTTTTCCAACTTGTACATCCTGCACTTGGGTTACCATCCTTTTTGCATATCCATCNTGCTCACCCGCTGAAATTTCAGAGGAGAGAGGTCAATAAATGTTAAACTCGAATTCAAAATTGAAGAAGAATTTATTGCATTATCATGTGATTGATCAAGTTCTGAAGAAACTGAAGCACTCGGTTCCTTCCGGCATGAGATACACATATTCTGGCCAAGCTTTACATCTATCTTGGTCAACTCCTTCAATTGGTCAGCTGTCAATGCATCAATTGGTCGCGAACTCTTCTTTGTATAATGATTATGCAATTAAAATGGATTGCAACACCATTTTTGTAAATGTTCAAACTTTGTCATGGTGTAAAGCAGATTTGAGGGTGCTCATCAAATTTCAAACCTGAGCATTGCCTTATGGTTCCACCTGCAGCGTGCAGGTGCAGCTTTTTCATCAATTAACCCGATAACTTAAATTAATAGTGAGAAATTAATGATTTCTTACAGTACGTCATGTACTTTTCTTGCAATTAACAGCATCGCACGGCTGCAGCCATCACGCCACCAAGGATGGTCAGATCTATNCTTAAACACTGTTTGACTCTCTTCGTTTGTGAACTAATTTTTCTTTTTGCTCTTTTACTGTTCGATTGCGCGCTCATGTACACCCACAGAGTCAACGCCAGTTTTAGGGAAAATTAGAGAAATGGCTGAAGTCGCTTTGCAGAAACATTTGGCGACAAAGAAGCGAAAGGAAAAACAGACGACGTAAAACAATAGGTGTATAAAAAATTGTTATAATTTCGACTTCCCCTGGTATCA
Source organism: Laupala kohalensis (assembly GCA_002313205.1). Classification (NCBI taxonomy): domain Eukaryota; kingdom Metazoa; phylum Arthropoda; class Insecta; order Orthoptera; family Trigonidiidae; genus Laupala; species Laupala kohalensis. The sequence continues at coordinate 7,377 of NNCF01133470.1, read as the reverse complement.
TACTGCGGGTGTTTTTTCTTCTGACTCACCGCTGTGTTTACAATGAAAGATTTTTCACGTAGAAGAAGTCTAAAACTATACCATAACTAAACGAAGTAACAACTTATAACAACAAAAAATGTAACAGGAGAATTAACGAGCACTACGTCCATATATAGTTTTGTATTGTTGTATTTGTTAATGGGAGGGAAATGTAGCTTAGTGCTATTGAAGCTTATCTACATGGAGCGTTAGGAGATGGGTGACATGGCTATTGTTAGTAGGTGGACCGCTTAGTTGGGTTTAACAACATTTTGAATCACGTGGATGGGTTCGTAGAAGTGATTAGTAATAGTTTAGAGTTATTGACACTTGGAGGAGCTGGATAGATTGCTACATCTTCGCGCCGTTATTCGGCAATTCTTTTCGTCGTATCTGTGCTGGATGAAGTTTCACCTCATTAAGTTTGAGGTGACGTGCATGTCGCTCCTTCCAGCTATTACAAAGTTTATTATTATTATTGTTATTATTTTTGAATATCCATCAAAGGTTCTGTTGGTGAACTATTTGTTATACTGTTTATACATTACGTGAAATTGCAAACACATTTTTGATAAAAGTTCTGTTTCAATAAAATAAATCAGAGAAACTAATTTTTATAATTTTGATCATTTAGTAAGAACATAAATTTTTGTCAAGTTAATTTTAATGGTAACGTAATTGATTTTACAAACGAGCGATTGTAATAAGTACTGTATAAATTGAAATAAAGAATGTAATGATTTCTTAGAATTTTAATAGGTAGAAAAGGAATGAGTAAACAGGGATCTCTCTATGTAAATGATGTAAATGATTACTCAAGAAAAGTGTGACCATTATGTTTGTCTTTAACTTTTCTTTTACTCGAATATATTTGTGTTTATTGAACCAAAACTTTCAAGTTGCGATTCTTCTAACGATTTAAATGACGTTTCGTGACGTTATAATGTATTCCCCAGTTTCCTTCACGTTGTATGATCTGAACATCAAATACAAAAGCAAATTGTGTTTGCTTGAAACAAAAAAAAATTAATTAATTAAAAAAACTAAATTATTGTCAACTAGCTGTTAACCTGGCGTTTCTGTGATATTTGTTTCGTTAATCTACATTTACTTGTGAAAAAATATATCTATTAGTAGACCAAATCCTTTTACTGACTAGTTTTTAAAACCACATGTATAACACGCTAAATTTACATTAAAAAGCAAATACAAAACTTGGCAGTGTTCCCTTTTGCATGTGAGCTGCGTCGGTCGAATTTTCGCTTTCTGATGCTTTAAGACGCTGCACCGTTTCATTAAAATTCTTGTAAAATCTAAACTATACGTCGAAATTTAATGATTTAATGTCGTTTTCTATCTTCGTTAAATGCACAAAACGTTAAATCCATTAAATTTGATGATGATTGATATTTTTCCTTCTTGAATTATTCTCTTAACTTGAAGTATTCGGTTTATATTTTTAATAACATTTTATGGATAATGTAGGTTAACATTTGCAGACAGACATATGCTGTCTCAGACTTTCTTGGAGAAGTTTTTAAGGTAAATAATATCGGTATTCATAGTTGCACCCTATCTCCAATCGTTTAGGCAGAGTAAGTGAATACAAGTCTCTTTTTCCAATATCATCGACTTTTTTGCAAAAAATCATTTTTATCTTTCTTTCCACGTTTTTTTTAAGTTAACCTAGGTTCATCCTAGACACCTGAACTATCTTCTTGTCACGTTTAATCACAATCGATTCTGTGGATTGGTCGTGATCAGGTAGCAGACAGACAGACAGGCTTTTGCGTTCAGCATTTATATATTATGAATAAATAAATAATCGCCGGGTTTAGACTCATTTCGAAATATTTATTTTAACACACCGATAAATTCTTAAATAAACAATAAATTATGTAATTAACCGCTGTTTTGTATACAATTAATCTGAACAGTTCAGTAGATCGTAATTGCCTTCTCCTGAATTGAAAATTGCATGACACACAAATCTAGGAATTTTAATTGAAACGAATTTTTGCTTCACAATTACACCGTTTCATTCGACACACAAAAGAAAATTTAATGCGTTTATGAACTTTGCATGAACTATTCACAATACATGTTGTCATACGTTCATAAATATTGTGAAGAATCCATATGACGGTCATTCATCATTTTAAAATATGCTCAATAAAAAAAATTGTCGAAATTGTATTTTAAGTAAGATGAAATAAATGTATATATTGCTTATTGATCCCTCAATCATAAATTTCCATCTATGGAATTCAAATGAATATTTGCTTCAAGTAAAACTCCACCTTTATAAATTGCAAAGAGACTTAAACATTATATGGAAATCTTGGCGATGAAAATCATTAAATACAGACACAGCAAAAACTTTTGAAATACAATTTCAACGACAATACATACAAAGTATATAATTTACTCCTATTTATTAGTTTAATTGAAGTAAAATATATCATTGTCCCTCATGTTACGAGCCAAACGCTCGTAATTATTTAACTTCAAGAAAGTACACGTGTAAACATACGTACATAAGTTTCAATATATAAATTNTTCAATATATAAATGTTCCTTGATTCACATTAACACTATGAATCTATAAGTGCTCTTTAACTATCATAAATATTTTTTATATTTATAAGTGCTCTTTGGATACACAAGTACTCTTTGAAAGTTATAGAAGTTCCAATAAGATTATAGAAGTTCCATGAAATACAATTTCAGAACGCTCTCCAGATAAACACACTGTGCTACGAGTGAATGACCACGCCCTTAGCACTGTATAAAGGGGAGCGTTCAACCCACAGTACCGGCAGCCATGAACTCAGGCGACACGACGTCACTCCGTTACTCGGGCAGTCTTCAATGCAAGTGAAATAACGTCACACCTCTCGTCTACTCTACGACAGTCATGAACTCAGGTGGCACGACGTCACTCTGCTACTAAACAATTCCAAACATTTTTTTGATGTAACATAATGTTACTTTGCTACTCTGCGTCTTCATCGTGACTATACACTTCGAAACTCTATTAAAATGGCAGTGCAACATAATCTATCGTCGAGATGCTGAACACATCAACTTATACTTCTTTTTAAGTTTCAGTATATCATCGACCGTCAACATTTCCAATCATCGCCTGCTCTTCAACAAGTCACAGCCGACAACTGGAGTCAGCAATCTACATCAGTTAAAACTATTGCGTAAAATGTAACCATGGCATTACACGAGGAACGTGTAACTGTTTATAACTTTCATATTTATGACGTTATCTCGCTCAATTCTTGCAATTAGTAAGTTGACAACTATTCTTAACAATCCGCAGTAGCATTTTTATCAAATTTGGCTCAGCTTTCAAAAGAATATGTACATAGCACGTTTCTAATCTTCAATAGCTGTGTCATTTCTTTAAGTTGCTCTATACATTATGTTTATTTAATATCATCATAAGGGGTAAAGAGAACAAAAACCTGTTCTCTAGCGGGGAGTTTTTCTTATATGCACCATATTGGTCATATTTCAATTTTGCTTATAATCAACATTCATGTAATTCTGTTTTAACAATGTATTTTGGGGGAATTATTTAAGGGATATATTTTTGTATGAACCTAAACTGGTCATACTTCATACGTAGTTATTTTCTATGTAATTCTGTGTAAAATCATATCCG
>NNCF01133467.1:200077-211606 GCA_002313205.1 Laupala kohalensis | reverse complement strand
ATATATTCTAATGCACCCAAAAACGTGCATTAAGATAGTTATAATAATTTGAAAAAAATAAGGATTCGTTTCTTCAGATGTGATTACCACAATTTATTCTGATTCTCTTGGAATAGACAATTTACATAAAATGTAAATTATCATCCAGTTCATTTAAGATTCGTGGATTTACATTTACGCACTATACAACAATTATCTATCAACTGATCAAAACTAGCACGAAAGGAGCCTTACTTTTCCATTTACAGTAGAGAAAATGTATCAGTTCATTTAATACGTTCTTGGTTCTTCTTTCTTCTTGGGAAAAAATTATTACATGTGCGACAGACTCGACGTCAATGAGACTTTCTCTTGGGAAAGATACTAGCTCCTCACTGAATTACAAAGGTAATAAAAATCCCTAACCATTGAAGCCACTGCTTTTAAATGTTCGTCTCACAGAGACGTATACTCACTCCCAGATTTTCTCCTTCGAGATCGTGTACAAAATCAGCTTGTCAGAAGCACGACCTCACCTCACGGCGATGTTTTCGCTGCCGCACGGGGCTCCCCACCGTCTTTTCCTCATCTGTGCGCGACCTTGACCCTGTAGGTTGCCGTCTGCTTGTTCCTCAATCGCCCGTCCGATCCTCCGTTCGTCGTTTCGAGTTCTTTGCAAGTTATCGCGGTCAACAGCATGCTACCGTTTTCATTTTACGTCGAATTCGTATTTCCGAATTTATGACTGCGCATTAATTGCTTCACTTGGAGCATTCAAACAATATTCCGTACTCGTTCTGATTTACGTCTATGTCGGACGTTCATTAATAAATGTATAAATACGAAACGGAAAAAAAATACGTTCTTACGTTCGGCTGCACACGAATCTTCCCCTCCGACGCTTCTCCGAATATTGAGAGCGCGATACCTGTGTCGCATTTCCTCCTCCTCCTCCCCCGCGCTTCTCCCCCACTCCTATTAAATTTTACGCGTTCTGAATTCAGCCAATCCATTATCTTCGAAAAGTTCCGCGCGGCTAGCCTTAACAAGGTGTGTTCACATTTTTTTCTAAATATTTCTATCGAACTTCTGAAGCATCTGTCCGCGTCTCTTGCATCGACGAACGCGCTCCTATTTGGCGCTCATTTGAATTTGGATCTTGTAGGGTTTCGGCTCTCTTTGAACCTACATTCGTTGCTCGTATAAAGTATATAAAGAAGGAAATATAAAAGGAAAGAAATACCAATTTCGAATTTAACTTGGTAATCCTTGTAAATCACTATAAAGACGATATAAAAATTACTCTTCACTTTCAAAAGGAAGTCTTTCTATTATTTTACAACAATAGTTGTTAAAGATTTTACTAGCGTATTTAGTTTGTAGAAATCTTGGGAGAGTGTTAATATCTAAATTAATTTCATTTGTTATTTCATGTCGAAGGTCCAGGTACCGTGGACATTCTAACAGAACATGAAGCGAAGTCTCTCTCTCATCGCCGCACAGGGGGCATTTCGCTGTGGGAACCAGTCCAAATCTAAATAAATTTCCATTGAAAGGTCCATGCACCATAGTGATGCACCATACAGTGTATCTATGGAGAGATGATAATTTTCTATGACTAACTTTGGGGAGAAAATTTTGAAAAATTTTGTTTTCCGTATTATCCCACAAATTTGGCCATTTTCTGCCAAAATTTTGATAAATTATGGTCCTAAATTTCTTACCCTAAGTTCCTGGTTCCACTACTATGCCTTCCAAGTTTATAGATTCTCCTTTTTGACAGCTCCTACAGAGACATATTTCCCCTGTAGGTCTGATGGTAGAAGTCCGTTATTACGTTCATTCTAACCAGTGATGTGATTTTATACGCGTTTATTCAGAGTAGTAGCGGAGCTCTCTGGGCTTTCTTTAAGGCCCTGATCACGAGTGTTCGATTCTATGAATCCAAATTGAAACATTATAAACAATGATAGGGAGAAAAGCGGCCTTGTAAATTGTTATAAGTGAATCTTTACAAAAGTACTTATTTACTGCTGCAATTATGTTAAGTTTGCAGAAGATTTTTGCGGCTGTACTTGATTTATTATGGTTGCGTTCAAGAAAGTTAGCTTATCTATAATTAACCCTAGATAATTAATTCTTTCGCAAACTGTAATTACTTTATTTTGGATCTTGATCACCGGATTTCTCAACAATTTCTCTTTGAATATAATAGATTTAATTTTTGTATGTGATACTTCAAATTTGGTTTTCTCAGTCCATAAACTTAATGTTTCTCCGATTTCTTTTCTAGAATTTCCACCGAGCGTGATTGCTACATCATCAGCATACGCCACTGCTCTTGACCCTCTCAAAATTTCTAGTAAATCATTAATAACTACATTCCATAGGTGGGGCCAAGATGTGATCCCTGGGAACATCCTTTGTTCAACTTCCTTGTGGAACTAAAATTTCCTAATCTGAAGGTGTCATAAAATGAATTATGGTCTTCGCTAAATTATTTGGGCAATTAATTTGCTTATGTTGTAATACCAGAAGAAGAAGAAGAAGAAGCCATGCGTTATCAAATACTCCTATAAAGTCAATAAAAATTGTACAAACATATTTAGATGAGTGGCCAAGATTTTCTATATCACTCATGAGGCTCTTGATAACGTCTTCAGTGGACAATTTTTTCCTAAAGCCAAACTGGCGTTAATCAATCAGGTTTCGGTCGTCTAGGAGGTTAATTTAAAGTTTAAAATTTTGTCAAAAGTTTTACCTATGACATGAAGGGGACCTATCGGTCTATACGATTTTGCCTCTTCCCTTGGTTTATCTTTGGATTTTTATAAAGGGGCAATCTGAGACTCCTTCCAAATTTGGGGGATATAGCCGGCTTTCAAAGCTTCCTGAAAGATTTCCAAAATGAGGTCTCTCAGGTTGTCCTTAATTTGATAGTAAGTATAATTGGTGATACCGTCAATACTACGAGCTTTTTTAAATTTCTGTTTGAGGTTACCTGTTACCTCTTGAAAATCGCTTCCTTTAATTCTGGTGTTTTCTTGGTGTAAGAAGGTACTTGATTCTGCTTGCCTTTGTTTTGTTGTAGTGGTGTATCCGTCTCCGGAACATCCGGAGGTAGGAGTACCCCCCATAATGGTATTGACAGTATCACTAAGAGAAGTGTAACCTTAGTTTCCCCTTATCGTGGGTGGAAGTTCCGTCTGGCCGCTTTTCGTTATAGTAGCAATAGTGATTAAAACACCAATGATTTTTGTTTGTAACTCATTTGAATTGTTTTTATTATGGGAGTACAATCTCCCTGATTTTAATAGTCAAACCAGAGATCATAACAAGTAATATTAATCAAATCTACGAACAATGAACATCTAGGTAATCTCCCTTGACCAATTAACAAACATGAAGTGCTGCAAATCTCTCACAGGAACTGTTAATTTTCAGAAAAGTGCAGGGCTAATTCACTTTGATTTCGTGTTTACAGATTGACTTCATCTTTTCTCCGCCAATCACAAGCGAGAAGTAAAGTTTATTCTTATCAATAAGGCAGTTGTACGAAAGCCACTTACATAAGCTGGACTAAAACAAGAATCTTTATGTACTCATGTAAAAAGCTGTCATCCTTAACTATCAACACTGTACGGGGAAGTTATCTAAGTTGAGTGATGTCTAATGCAGATGTGCTCCGCTCTGTAGCCCGTACTTTGACTTATACCAGTGACAATGCTGAGAAAAAGAACGAAGAGAAAAAGATAACAACTGGCAATCACTGATAAAATAGCTAGTGAACAGAGAAAATTACAGCACCACAGATCCTTTAACTGCTTCTGCTTCAAGTGTTTCTCAGAATTTGACAAGAGACTACAAAACAGGAAGACAGAGGCATTTCATGAAATGGACTGAAGATATGAATAAGTTGTGTATGCCTATTAAAAAGCAACCAAAATATACTTGAACAAACTACTCGACGTAGTCATTTTTTTACCTCTTCATCCATAATTAGGAGTTGAGATAGCGAAACAAAATTTTCTGTTTTAAGTAACCAACGTTTCGAACTTTTATTAGTTCTTCATCAGGGCTACAACACACGAAATCACAATTCTACAATTCTGCATTATCCTTACATAAATATTAAAAAAATATCAAAAACTTATCCTATGCTGTATTATTAAAATCCCTAAAATTATGTTTTTACGAACGCATAGCTATTCCTCGCAATCATAGATGGTATATAGGGGGGACTCATTTTTTTCAACGAGCATGGAGAAGATAAGGGTTGAATAGGATTCTTTTTTGGACACGCTTCAGATTCACAAATTCCCATTTATTACTAAACAACATATATACATATATTCTCCTAAATCTACGAATGCAGAATTACAATCTTGATCCTGAATTAGCAAATTTAAAATTAGTCGTTGTGAGCGACTAACACTCTGAGAATGAGAGTTTGTACAGAGTTTGAATAAGTATGAACATAAACCATAGTTCATGTGACATTCCCCTTTAGTACCCCATTCCTCAATTTATACAGAATTACAAAAATGAACATAGGTAAAGATGAAGTGGGATCGTTAGATCTCCATGAGACAACAAAAAAACCCTTTGTTCTCAAGTTTTTGAGAGCGCCCCCCCCCCGTCATCAACTAAATGATAATTACAATTTTACCTGCTTAAATACATTTGAAGTTGGTTATTAAAAACCTTAAATAAGTGCAGGATTTTAAATCCATCGAGATATGTTCTCGATGTTGTCCTCCCTTTACGAGGAATAACACTTGTACTTGGAATAGTTTTGCTGGTAGTAGTGATGTTCCGGCTGCCTGCGGATGACTGGCCGAGGTCTTCTGTCGGAATGTTGTCTGGTCCCAGTTCAGCGTTGTTGCTTGTTGAGCATTCGGCTGTAACTAGAGAATATTTGTGAACATTTATGTTCGAAGTCGCTTTGCGGCGAGCGTCGCACTATATAATGAATAGCACAACAGTTATATGATTTCTTTATAGGAAATCATTGTCCAAAAAGTTTATGTATAATGAAACATAAGTTTCATTGTATCACACGTAGAGAGTTGCGTCACACAACACGGCGACGCACCCGCGGAGTAGTCCTCTCTATACGAGGAATGATACGTAGAGCTTGCTTCATCACACCACGAACGTAATGGAATGGATAGTTTGCCCGAAGGCGAATAATGGCCACGAAGGCGAATAATGGCCACGAAGGCGCTAAGTTGCCCGTAGGCGAATAATGGCCACGAAGGCGCTAAGTTGCCCGTAGGCGAATAATGGCCACGAAGGCGCTAAGTTGCCCGAAGGCTTATGATGGCCACGAAGTCGCTAAGTTGCGTAAAGGCGAATAATGTTGAGAGTCCTTAAACGGTAGCGTCGCAATAGGTAGACTAGATCAGAGTTTCATCACGACATGGTGACGCACTGCGGAGTAACGTTGTACACGACTGATGGATACTTGTAGAATGGATAGTGAGACGTTGAGTGCAGCCGTATATATAGCTGTACACAGAACGTGCATATAGAGTGCGTTCATTGATGCTGTGTCACGGAACGTACACAGTGAGTGCGTTCAATGCTTGTATGCATGGAAGTGCAAGGTACTCGCACTTTCGATAAGTATCGATTGTATATGCATGGAGCTTATAGCTCAAAGAGCGTCTATATACAAGGAATGTTTATATAGACACGGAATGTTTATACACAAACAATAGAAAGCACAATTCTCATAGAACATTAGTAATAATAAAGTACATAATAAATGAGAATGTGAAATAAACCCTTTACAAACGTTTGGTTTGTAACATATGTATAACATAACATACTAATACATATAAGTGAATTGCTGAGAACTCTGATAGTCAATATATTACTAACCTGCATAATGGTCAATGTGAAATACCCTACTGCATCCCCAAACACACATATCCAACTCCCCACGACATCACCACTGCACAAACACACAGCTGAGTGAGAACTGACCTCAGCGCCCTATCCAAACTCCCATTGGTCACCCCGCAGACCCGGCCAATGACGGCCAGTGATCAACCAGTCAAAAACCAACAAAAAAAACAGACACACCCTTCCTTAAACCAACATATTTCGTCAAATGACCATATACAAGAAAGTCAAGAACTTTTCAAGAAGAAATAAAAAAACACGTTTTTCTTTCTTCTCTTTTCATTTTCCTTCGTTTCTTCCTTTAATGTTTATTACGTCTTTTGCTATCCAACTTATCTAAAATACCCATATATACCCTACTTAGATAGTCTGTATCAGATTTCATATTACAAGACATAGCTTCATTGGAAATATATACCATTTCTTTGAAACATCATCTCTTATCATTAGTTTCATAATCAATAATTTTAACATTATCAAAATCGAAAGTGTGAGAAAGTTCCACTGCATGTTTCCCCAGTGCACACGTGGGTTTATCCCTTTTACAATCATTTTTATGTTGACCCATCCTCTTGGATAATTTTTGAGCAGACTGACCAACATACATATTCTCACAATCTTTACAATTAATTTTGTACACAATATTGTTTCTGTCACCCTTATCCACTGGGTCCTTTAATTTAGAAAACGACAATCTATTCAAACAATATTGATCGAATGACAGACCAGTGTCTTTGATATTTTTCTGTAATAGTCTGCTGATGGACTCCGATAGGCCCTTAACATATATCAAAGATTTATATTTTTTACACCTATCAACCTGCTGAACCGGCGTAGGGAATCTAATCCTCACATTGAATAATAAACTATTAATTAGACCTTTCGGAAAACCATTCTGTTGTAGAATGTGGAAAACAATCTTTAAATTTTTTCATCATCCGACAATCTAAGGGCCCTATCTTCTAAGCATAACGCCATATTAACCTTCTGATTTAGGGGGTGATGTGAATTAAACAACAGATATTTATCCGATCTAACTGCTTTTCTGAACCAATCTAGGGTGGTGCAAAAAGAACGCATGTATTTTAAAATGCTATAAGTAAGTTTATTTTAATCACACAAAAATTTTATTAACACCAAACCAACCAGAAAACAACCCAATTTGAGAATTGGGCATTAAGAATTCCAAAGCACTGAATTTTTTTTTAAAATAACATCGGAAAGATGGCGTCCTTCTGCGTTAATACACATTGAAAGTCTCTCTTCAAAACTTTCCATAACTTTTGTCAAAGTGTCCTGTGATACAGCAGCAATTTCTTCACGTATTGCAGCCTTCAAATGTTCGAGTGAACGAGGTTTACGACAATAAACTTTGAATTTTAAGTGACGTCATAAGAAGAAGTCGCACGGCGATAGATCTGGCCAATGGAGAGCGTGCAGAGGCCAATGGAGATCGCCGAAACGTGAAATCACATGATCAGGAAACATTTCTCTGACGACTTCCATTGATGCATATTACTCGTGTGGGCTGTGGCTCCATCCTATTGAAACCATATTTCTGCTGTGTCGATCCCCAAAGCTTCAAGTTGTGGCTGCAAAATTGTGCGTAGCATTTCCACATAACGTTGAGAATTAACTGGGACAGTTGCACCACCCTCTTCAAAAAAATATGGTCCAACGATACCAATTTTCGAGACCCTACACCACACCGTAACTTTCAGACTGTGCAGTGGGTTTTGGTGCATTGCTTGTGGGTTGTTAGCTGCCCAATAGCGGCAATTCTGCTTGTTTACAGATCCATTCAAATGGAAGTGAGCTTCATCACTCATCATTAAAACAGCATTGTCATTTGCAACGACATCAAGCATTCTCTCACAAAAAAATTCTTCGCTCATCAAAATCACGCTCGTGAAGCTTCTGAACAATCATGATCTTGTACGGATGGAATTTCAACTCACATGTCGGGATGCGCTGTAGCGATCGACGTGATATCCCCAAGGTCGGAGCACGCCGCCTAGTCGAGCGGTGAGGACTTCTAAGAACTGAAGCTCTGACACTGTCAACATTTTGCGGAGTTCGCGCCGTACGAGGACGACCAGTAGATTTATTCTTTGTAACTGATCCTGTTGCACGAAACGAGTTTACCCAACGCAGTATCGTGTTTCGATCAGATATCGAACCATTACGCTCAACATTAAACTCTTTACGAAAGCTTCGTTGAACAGTGAAGACAGATTCATTCGATTTGAAATACTGTTCAACAGCAAACATGCGATGTTGCACGGCCCACTGCGCCATTGCTACTAAAACTGGACGCTCTAACCTACAAAATGGCGTCGCTCGGCGGTCACTGACAGCTCCCCTCTACTCATACTACGCTACTCAAATCCATGCGTTCTTTTTGCGCCACCTTGTATATCAATGTAACCATCCAATTTCCTTATCAACAAAAGGTCTAAAAATGCTAATTTGTTGTCATTATGTTCTATGGTAAAAGACAATTTATGGTGAAATTTGTTGAATTTCTCCAACAGAATGTCTCCAGTCCCTTTAGGTATAGCAAGCAATAAATCATCCACATATTTATATAAAAATCCCACATTGAAACGTAACATCTTTAACACTTCATCTATTAACTCGTTCATGACAACGTCCGCAATGATTTGACATGACAACGTCCGCAGTGGGAGAACCCATAGCAATCCCATCGACCATTCCATAAAACATCCCATTGTATCTCAGATACCTTTCCTTGCAGCATAAATTGAATAATTCCATAAATTCAACCACTAAGAGTGGTATTTACCTTGAGGAAATTCCTTTTTTTTTCTTTTTTTTACAAATTATCTCTTCCGCTACTTGTATCGGAATGTTCGTAAATAAGCTACTTACATCTAATGAAATCAAAACATATCCATGAGGTAATTTTACTTGTTTAATTTTCTGAAATGCTTCGAACGAGTCACTCACATTATATTTATCATTTGAGATATACTTAAGCAACGATGCTAAATACTTCGTCGTCTCATAAGTCGGACTATTTACAAAACTGACTACCGGTCTCAAGGGGTTGTCGGGCTTATGATCCTTAACCAATCCATAAATCCTAGGCAGCTAATCACCACCTCCGCTTGTGTCCGTTATCTTAACGTGAATTGCTTCCTTATATTTACTCTCATGTGTCTTCCAAAGTGTAGAAGTTAAGCTCCTACAACTAACGTATTTCCATCGTCTAACAAGTTGATCTACTAACCAAGCAGTCACTCCTCATTGTGGTTAGCTTATTTCCTCAGCTATTGATGAGGAGAAACGTATGGTATCGAACAGAATGGTTTTTAATAATACTTTGGTGAATTCTCTCCTGGTCACGTTCTTCTTCTTTATCCGAGATTAACCTTTGTGTGTAATGAATACATAATGCATAACGAGACAAAATGGAGTCCGAAGTTCTTGGGCGTATAGTTGTGTGATAATTTAAGTTTTAGTAGTATTTGGTAATTATCCGCGTTTAATTTCCGTTTCGGTTTTGTGATTTGATGATACCTTGTAGTAATTAATATCTTGTCGGGCCTTTCGGCGCCGAATCGTCAGGAGATAGTTGTGTGATACAGGTAAAAATTGCATTTGCACAGACTTTACTTTTCTGATAATTGTGAAATGGAATTCTTTCTTCAGACAAATCGACCCCCACTGACAAGTATTTAAAATAGTTGCCACCTTAGTTAAGGCATCCCGTTTCGTGGGATTACATCTTTCTGAGGACAATAATAGTTTTACTTGATATTATGGGTGACGCGATACCAGGTGAGGATCCTACGTCTCTTACTGCGGGTGCTAAGTGCTTCTGCCATCTGTAACTCTTTGAATCTCAAAGCAATGGAGTGAGCAAGGGTCTTTAAGTAATGATCTAAAAGCAGCACTAAGGGACGTGGGTTCCAGTCCTCGCATAGACCCTTGAGAAAATCGACGTAATAGGTATCTCCTTGCAGAAAGAATTAAACATTTGTGTATGTTATAACTTGATAGTATGCTACGTTTTAAGTATGTAATTGACCATAATTGTATTTATGCTCTGTGTAATTTATTTTGTCGCCAATTCTAATTTTGTATGCAAGTTCGAGTGGTGTGCTATCGAACGTCTCATTTGGTAGGGGGGTATGAATATTGATAAGATGTTTTATTTTTAGTTTTGTTTTTGATATAATATGCATTTTCTATTTGAATTAAAATGTGAAATAATTGGTGAGATGGTCTTGTAGCTATTATTTCAAATGTAAAGAAAAGTGTAATAGCTACTTATGTGAGATTGTAAATTGTTAACTGTGAACAATACAACAGGAATTTTGTCTGTTTCCTGATATTATTTTACTAATGAATNGTAAATTGTTAACTGTGAACAATACAACAGGAATTTTGTCTGTTTCCTGATATTATTTTACTAATGAATGTATTTGTGCAGCCTCGTAGATAAACTACTAGTTTTAAAAAATAGTCAAATTAGTAGAAGTTCGCTAATTAATTTTAAATGTTTTAGGTTGTATGAGCATGCCAAGCGCTAATCAAACCCATGACCATTTAAGAAACTTTCAATAATGTTATCTATTCTGTTTATATTTAAAATAGTCACTACAACAATAATTCTTAAATTACAGTGCCCTAAAAGCTGCGAATCTTAAAGTACACTTCTTAAATTGGAACAATGAATGGTCTCTTGTTTCACTTGACTTCTCTCGTTTTGCGACAGATTTCGTTGAATAACTTCGTTAACTGTCCGGAAAGACAGCGCCAATTTCTCTCAGTTCTTTCCAGTATTCAATACGTGACACGTGTGATAGACTTTTATACACATTCTTTTAGAAACTAGCTGACCCAACAGACGTCCTCTCCAAATTTCAAGAAATTTGTTTGTGATCGTTTTGTGAACTTGTGAAACGTTTCTTTAAATGTGTAAACAAACTAAAAACAGGGAAAAACGTATTTCTGAATAATCATTGTATCTATTAACGATTGTTCGTCAGTTATGATCGAGAGTGCATACAAAAATTATGATTTTTGCAGTTTGCCCGAATTTTCAGACTTCCCTTTGTAATTGTCCCCATTTTTTTTCAGAACCATAACGAACAAAAGAAAAATAGAATTACGCATATCCATCGTGAGTTATGGTCTTGAGTTTATACAAAAATCCCATAGAAAAACATCTTCAAGGTTTTCCGGAATTTTTCCAATTTTTCTTTTCGTGAGAACCTTATTTTGACTATTTTTAAAAAAACAACCTAATCCGTCCAGCCGTTTTCAAGTGATGCGCTTACCAACGAACAGCGTTTAATTTTTATTTATGTAGATTCCATGGAAATTTATTTAAAATCCCGTTCAACTTGAAGATGGTTTCTTTCATATATTAATCCCACAGTTTCCTAATCTTATTAGAAGAGTTGATAAGTAATAGATTATTTCACTTTAAAAAGTTCAGCGCACTCGAAAACAGTCGCCTGGTCGCTCGTGCTATGTTAAATAAATTTTGCTGTGTGACCAGTTCCGTAAAACGTGGAGAGTAAAAGGTATTGTGAGAAGTTCTTTTTAATTAGGAAACAATTTGAAGTAAAGAAAAGTTGTCGAAATGTCCAAAAAGTTGTAATTATG
>NNCF01133467.1:182670-199746 GCA_002313205.1 Laupala kohalensis | reverse complement strand
ATAAGAGACATGATTTGTTTTTAATTATAACATTTAATTAAATTGAATTAATTGTAACTCGATTGAAGGAGACGTTTGTTACAGCGTCTATTTTCTCGGAGGTTGTACCCGCCTCCCAATGAAACATTCGGTACTATTTTGTGTATCAGAACTCTTCTGATTTGGATCCTTTCTGTTTAATTGTGTTCCTGCACGAGAAGTCGGACTTAGCCACATACATCGAGTAAAATGTTTGGATTGTATCATAGTTACTTAATTTTTCTTTTTATATTGTTTCACAATATTATTTGTATTTGTACATGTTGTGTTCAATAAATTACTATTCTTGTACTGTTTGTCTAGCATTCAATTTTCCTCTATATTTCCGTTGATGTGAAAGTGTGTATAAATATCCAAATGTCCTTGGTAATATTATTTCTCTCTCCCCTTCTTGTTTAATTTTCGTTTTTGGGTTGAAGGAGGATATTTCTTTCGTTGTTTTATTATAGACATACAGAGGCATCAATATGGGAACGTGTTCAAATTGTCAACGTGTCAAAAATACTTCTCGTAAGTATTAATTGTAATTCCTGCAACTCAGGGTTCGATTCGTGACAAAAATATCGATACGAGGATAAAGGGTTCGAGTGTAAAAATTATTCCTCCCCTCCTGGTCTCTTCTGGAAATCAATGTGATGCACACTAAGAATTTGATAACGTGTCAATCCTGATACGCCGTGACACGTACTAGCAGCGATGGTGCTCTTTCGCATTGCTTCCTCTCTACGTCGCCGGGTCTGTCTCCTGGACTTACCCTACGTGTCATCGAGTTCGAGTTGGTTTATTTCCTGGTACATCATCATCATCTTCCACGTCCGTGAATCCCGGTGTCGCGTCACTTGGACATTGCCTCCTCCTCTGTTCCTCTCACTAATTATTTTCCAATTGCACACAAAGTGTGTAAGGGAAGTATTGTAATCGGTCGAAAAAAATGTTTTAAGATCTCTTCGGATCTTTGCGAATTGGCTCCACGACAGTCTACTTTCAAATTTTGGCGATGTCCAATATAGTACGTGTGTGTGTGTGTGTGTATGTATGTTAAGAATTTTGTTCCTCGGATAACTTACGAACAAATTGATGTATCGAAACCAAACTTGAGATTTGACTTTGAATACGTTGGGAATAGAAGCTTATTTGTGGACAGGTCATTCCGACTTCATTTACACACTTCCGGTTTCTTAATATTCAAAATTTTGAAAATATGCATATGAGCATTTTAATTGGCCAGTTAATTCTGCTAAACCGCGTTCCTGTACGTCGCATCCGTTTTCGAGATACAGCGAAAAATTATTACGCTAAAAACGATGTTTACTTTCCAATGACACAGAATTTGTGAGGGAAGTATTGTAATGGTCTATACTTGCGCCCAACCAGATAGGTTGAACGCCAAGATTCTAACTTTCAGTTGCAGGAAATGTTGCCTGCTCTCCAAGTGGGAAGATGCTAAATAATCGTCTTTGGCAGCGCAGCTTCAGAATGCAATAGAAAATGCATCGTTTCTATTATTAGTCTGCACGTGATGGCAAAGGTTTTTCTTCACTCCTTACCCGATCCTTGCAACTTGAAGACATACAAGTTGACCTCCTAGCAGCGACGAATACTGTAAACAGGCGGAAAGATAAAGTTGAAGTAAAACGTTGAAAAAATGAATTGAAATTCTATACAAACACACACACAGGATCTAGCTGTATCATATTGCGTAATTATCACCCCAAGAATTGCAGCCAGACGAACAGTGAAGTATAATATCGAAACACTGAATTTCCATATTTTTGCGCTTCATATACTTCTTTTTAGCCGAACTAAAAATCAATTTTTGATTCGTGAAGACATCTTTAGAAGTTTCATGTGTCTTCTTCACATAGAAGTCACTCACCTGCAGGAAGAAAGTATGGAGAATCTTGCACATTTTTACAAGAATAACGTGAGAATTACTGATGCAGCTGCAGTTGATCTCCACATGTGGTTCGAGAGAGTCGGTGACTTGAAAATTTGTTAAAAGTAAGTCTATGAACTATTGCGACTCCTGCAATAAAGAAATTAATCCTACCATTCTTTGCCTGCTCAAAAACTACTCTTGCCAGTTCTTCTTACTCTTCCTGTTTTCACAAGCACTACTGAACGATCCTTCTCAACTTAATTTAACGAACACAATAGTTCAGTAAAGAAATGGATTGGGCATGCTCAATATCCATTGGGAGATCAGTGATAAATGAATGCTGATGAGGTGTTCAATGAAATAGCCAAGGCACCTTATCCACTAGAATTTAGACTGTCCTAATTTAAAGGTCTGTAGATTGATCAATATTTATATAATTACTCTTTTACGTTTTGTATATAATTTGCTTTGTTCTCTTTAAAATCAAAAAATCAGCTCTGATGATAAACATCACTAATACAGGTTTAAATTGCCGTTAAGAATGTATCTGTCATTCTACAATGTTAAAAGCAATTAATGAACTATGATACTATGAATATGATAATATATTTTATTTTTTAAATTTACATTGATTATTAAAATTCTATTATGTATTAAATTATTTAATTTAACATAATTTAAATTTTGTAATATTGTAAAACTGGTACCTATCTTTCACCATTTAAGAGTTGGCACTATTTGGTATACCAACTGTCGCCTACATTCAAACCTCAAATCATTTTTGTTAACAAACCTCCATGAAGGAAGACTGTAGACAATGTTGAACTTGCTTCATTGACTATGTTATTCTTACAACAATTCATGATTTTTAATATTATTAAAAGAAAATTTAGGGGTATTAATTTTTGGATAATTAGAACAGTTTAAAAGTAGCTGGTATGTGATGTATATTAAAAAAATTGTAACTCAAAATTGAATGAATTTTTCTTTTTTTATACTTATTGCCGTCACATATCGCCAAGTAATTTGTAACTTTTATTGTTAATTTTGTAACTTATGTACTTAAGTTATAATCTTGTAATTCTACTTTTGAATACGAATTTCTAGCGGCGTTGAAAATGATGCCAAACTAGCATCGAAACGTTGGCCATGTATCAGTGAATTCTAATAAAGTATTACATCTTGGATTCTATGACCTTTATAATGATTGTCTATAATAATGTTCGCATAATTAGTGTCCTTTAAATATAAATGTTTAAAGCAACTGTGGTGGACTAACGATCAAGTCGACGTCCTGGAAGGAGGAGCTGATACAATTTTCACGTAGACGGGTGGAAGATCTGTCAGGAGAGAGGAAACTCCTATGAATTCGCCATTGAGATCCCAGACGCCAGACCGACAATTTCTTTGGAAGATTATGCGAGTGAAGAGTAGCGGACGAGAGATTGTATGCAGATGGAGTGGAGTCTTCATTGTAAGCTCTCGGAGAGATGGAAAGTGCCAACCACAAGAGGACTAATTGTTGAGACAAGTTATTTGGGCATAGATCGTTTTGTTTTGTCTGTTCAAGAAAGAGTAATGAAATAAAATTTGTTTGTTGAGATTGGATGTTTCATTCGGAACATAATACTTTGGATTTAAAAACAAATTTAATTTTTACCTTGGGCGTCCGAAGTAAGCCAGGCTGATAAAATTTAATGTAATTAAAACATTTTCTTTCTTTCAGAATTTCACCCTGCGCCCGTTCTACGAGTTTCCTTTTAGAATTAAAATCTCGTTCTGACATGCTTTCAAATTCAATAATGAATTCTGACTTCAGGTCGAGGGTACAGCCATAGGTACTAGTATGACTCCCGTCATATTCATGGGGTTCCTGGAAAATGATTTTTTTTCGAAGCATACTCTCCCTCCACTTCTATGGGTGAGATACACGTATGACATATTTATTATTTTGACTCGCAGAAATGAAGTTCTTGAATCATATTTCATTCAATTAAATTCATCATACTCTGTAACATTCACCTGGAATATCTCACAAATCAATAAATTTTTCTGGACATCAGCATTAGTTCAATACCATCCAAACTAAAGTACAAATCAAACCTTCCAACATAACAGTACCTTCATTTCGATAGTTGCCAGCCACACCATGTTACACGCTGTTCCCTATGTCTTACCTATCCATGGGCATAGAATCTGCAATATACCTTACCAAATTAAATGACATCCTCACTAAAAGCCATTATCACGCTGATTTATTGAAAACAAATTTTTTCTTGCGCAAATTATGTATCTAAATCCATTAACTCAATTTTCTCAGTCCCCTGCATGATGTACAACTTTTTTTTTTCGTGGTATTAACGAAATTAAACCTTGTACCAAATCATAACCTCCAATCCCTTCACAAAATAGACCTACCTCTTCAATAAACCTCTACTTGTTTACAAACAACCCCCTAATCTCTACAAATAATTAAATAACAAAGAATTGAGCAACGTGCCTCATAAACAAAACGCTGTGAAGAAAAACATTGGTGCAAACCTGCAACATGATTGATTCTTCTACGGTTTTCACTAGTCCTGTTACAGATCATCTGGAGCAAATACTCATGACGTGGTAAGTGGTTTTAGTGTTTTTACTTTTTCATTCTCTGTAACTGTGCCAATTTTCCATCCTCAGTCTGCAGCGGAGAGTTTGTTTCCTAACCATCTTTGAATCGGAGTCCTTTGGTTGGGTCGGGTCCTAATCCTCTTGCCACCCTTCATAAAAGTGTATATTTGGGTTGTGTCATTTTCTTGAACTAAACCCCACCTCCCGGACAATCTGCATGGTCTCAATTTGTGAAAATCGGCAAAACCAAAGTCGAACAAGCTTGCCTTGACGAAGAAAAGTATTCATCAAACCTCAAAAACAAGTGTTCTTGTTTAATATATTGATCAATATCTTTATTTGATTGTTTGTCCTTTTCTCGCCGACTCACTATGTTCGTGTACATTTTAAAGACATTCTCTACAAGTAGAAGACGAACCTTATTTTCCGACTACATTTTTATGCACGCTCCTAACATATTAATTGATTAAATTGAATAGTTGAATATTCGTTGTTACGCATGTGCCCCAGAATGGTTGCAATGCTTCTATAGTTTTGCGTGTCAATCAACTGCACAGAAATATTCCTCCTCCCTACCTGCAGCGTGGTATGCAATTGAACCGTGCTCTTCTCACAGGGATTAACTGAGACGCGAGCGAAGGAATCCAATCGATCGCCACCCCTCTCAACTTGTAAGTACGCTCTGAGTAAGTGATGATGGCGCGCTTCAAAGGCAATTTTGCTAGAGGGAAGTTCAAGTTAAAAATCGATAATACTGCACCTCGTTCAAGTCAGAGTATTTTCTCAATCCATACAAATACAGAACTTATTCCTCTCCGACGGCCAACAACTCATCTTTGGACAAAGCAGCATTGACAAAGATATCTGTGAATCTTTTAAATTCATGATTTCCGTGGATTTGAATTTTCTTGTGTCATAGAAAGAAGTGGTGGTATCGCAACCAGTTAGTGCTTGAGGGAAAAACAGAATTTATCGGAAACTTTTGTATCATTCGATCAAGGTTTCTATGCTGTAGGTTGTAGATGAAGTGGTACTACTTATCTCTTTGCGAAAAGATTTTTTTCGTTCAGGAGAAAAAGTAATTAACAGTAAAATCGTGACTAGCAGAGGTATGCGTGCTCTTAAGAGAGATCGTCTTCCAGAGGAAGCATTACTCTTCTTTTCCGTTTGAAAACATCCTTAGTGGGTTTTATAGTATATCTTTACCCAAACAGTTACGTCCTTGAGGGCCACATGGCATGGTTTCGTAGCACCAACCCTACGAGAATTACCAGGTGTCGAACCGAGAAGCGTTAGATACAGCTTTCAAAAATCGTACCAATGTTGAGTACTTATATACTAATTCCTATTTTGGATAATTACAAACAAAAAATCTGATGGATACTAGTTATGCACAATATATTGAAACAATAATAATGATAGCAATTTATTTACGTACAGGTTTTTAAGTCATGTCCCCATATGACATTACATGGTTTTATCAAAATAATACATAATGAATTTTTATGAATTTTTTAGTCTACATACTAATTTCACTCCTTTTTTATTTTCCGAAAATTCATCAACATATCCGTATTTTCAATTTGTATTCCGTAGACTATTTTAAACTTCACTTCCGTCGCTACTAATTTGTAATACTCCGTTGATCCAATCACATCTTGTCCTTTTAATTTCGCTATAAATATTGCTTGTTCTTTACTATAAAATTCACAATCCCGCACAATGTGCTCTCCATCTCTGCCACAGATGCATCTGTCATCATCTCTGATTTTAACGTATAAAATAACTTTATTTTGTGTGGGGCTTTGCGGCTCGTCGATCGAGGTCATTAGAACTTTAAAATTCTGTACAGGTAGGGAAAATGCAGTTACGCACTAAGGAGAGTCAGAATGACCCTCCCCGCGTGTGGGACTCGCCGAATGACTCAACCCTACCCACTAAAAACCCTCCTGGATTACAGTATATGAAAACATATCTCAAAATATACATCAAAACATTGAGGAGAAAAAATGAGGAAAACGGGAGATACCCTAGCCCTAATAGCGTCGGGATCGAAAAGAACAAGAGGTGACCAAGGGAGGTCAGGAAAGAGAAAGAAAGGAACTTGGCACAAGTAAGTGGAAGTAATGCCAGACTCAGCTTGGGGCCCCGTGTTTGCCAAACACGTACTTTCTAGATGTAAGTTCCCTGGGGGGCCGGTGTTGGAAAATGACAACTTCACACTGTATAAACTACGACACAACTATATTGTCTGCCAGTGCAATAGAACACAACAGATCTGACTTAACTCTCATAGGCAAAAGAAATAAAATAACCTTCGTCACTGATGTAATAATACTTCCCCGATACTATCAACGTTTAAAAGGCTTATGCAGAGAAAATCAGGAAATACAGCAACCTAGCATTCCAAATTCAACAGTAGTGGAAACACACACAAATTCTTCCTATAATTATTTTAGTACATGAATTGTTCACGTACTACTTCAGAGAATCTTTTTAAAAAATCTCGTTAAAAAGAACAACCGTATCTGTCATGCAGAAATACATTCTACTATACCCCAGCCGATGTAATACTTTTCGCCGGTCAAATGTAGAATAATTGACAAAAAAAATCACTTCTAAGAGCTCAATATTAAAACTATTTAGCCAGCCTGTGTCAAACTATTGAACCAGGCATCATACAAATATTTTATTCTACAGTTCTAGTTTCACTAACATTCAAGTATTTCTTTCCGTCGAGAACCTTCAAAAAATGTGACTTCTCTTTGCTCAAACTATAATTAAAAAATGAAACAGCCATGGTAGAAAGTATCGTTTGTAACGAGTCAACGCACGATCCAAATAGTTCACAAGTCTTCCGCATCGGTCCTCTGTGTTCTTTTCTATTTAAAATCGAACTGAATAACACATGTAATTTACAAGTTCTATGTAATGAATGATAAATTAAAAGTCGTTTGTATGTTGCTCATTGTTTGAATGTTAAAAAACTTTTTCGGCTGCATAGCAGCCATCATCAGCAACGTACACTGAAATATATACGAAAATGTCAATAATTGAATCATAAAAGCATAACATGAAAGTATAGAATAATTGAGCTGTAAAAATTATTGAAATAAAGAAAAAACAATGAAAAGTGAATAAAAGAAAACAAATAGAGTGAGCAAACCGAGAAAAGTGCGCAGGACGGAGGTCATAACGGAAATTAATTCCTCCAGTAGAAACACGAATTGACATCTTACGATACTTATGTAGAACTGTAACTTCGATATTTTAATTGTTTACACATAATATACCTATTAAATTATTATACTTGTAGTTGATAAATTCAAAGAAATGAAAGAAAAGTATTCCAAGAAAGACAAAGCTATTACACTAGACGGGTATTAATACAATAAATAAATTTATTGTCAAAAAACAGTACAGACTGCGTATGACCACGTGGAGGACAATAAACTAATTTACTCTCTGGAAGCGAGCATCCCATCAATTCCGATCAAGGGCCCTAAGGCAGGGGCAGATTCAAACATTTTTTTGCATAAGTTCCTAGATAAGATAAAAAGTTAGCTGCGAGTTATAATACTAATAGAATGTCAATATGTTTGTAATTTAACGCAAAAAAAATTTACATGTACAAGTTATTATCGAACTATAGATTATCCTGAGTATAGTGTTTAAAAATCATAAGAGTTCAAAAAACACTAAATTCACGATTTATTGTTACAATAAACACGCCCCTAGACAAAGCCTAGAGAACCTGTATAAGAAATCCGCCTCTACCCGAAGGAAAAACGGAGAAAAACCCGGGCCAGGATGGGGCTACAGAATTAATGTACACAACCGTGCCAAAGTTGAGTACACATAAAACTAAATTAATATGAGCCATACGGCAACACAATCATGCAAGAAAATAGTTTTTGAAATTGTTATAAGTTATTTAAAAAGTGCTACAGCAATGGCGTGATAAAGTACAAGACGAATTTAACTTTTATTAAAATCAATAAATTCTTTTACAGTGTAGAAGCACTGGTGCAGGAGGTAGTTTTTAACCGCGGATTTGAAGATATTCAATTTCATAATGTCTTTTATATTCTTGGGCAGGGAATTATATAGAACGATTCCCGAATGATAAGGTCCTTTTTGGCAAAGAGTGGTTGACACAAGGACGAGTTAACCAACACGAACAGAACACCCGTGAAAGAGAAAAAGTATTGATAATATAATTTGCCGCTTTGTTTTGATATATGCATGCAATTGAGTCCGGAACATTTTCTGTAAATTCGTATTGAGTAGATCAAACATTATTCTCTTCTGCTCTTTCCTGTCAACCCCCCCCCCCCATTGTCTGACGGGACGCGGTTTCACCCATTTCTCTCTCGATAACAGTTGACGGATAAATTGCTCGGTGTGGCAGCCCTTCAATTTGTTTGCCGATATTTTTACTGTCAATAAACCGGTAAAATGATTGGAATCGCTAGTGCGTCCCACCCACTCCGATTGGAGAAATCGTTTCGTGTGCAGCCGCCTCGTCCCAAAGTGCGTGGAACAAACTGTTGTGTAAACTTACAATTGGCTGACGATTGTACTCGGTTTTTACTTATTTTGAAGTGAAATTGTCAGAAACGAAAATAGTTTTTAGTGGTGACATGCGTTCCATTAAAATGAAGTGTTCATTACTTCCCTATTTTATCCAGTTTGTTGCTATTATTACTATGTAGTAGGAGATTTAGTTCTGTCTCCCCAATTCATCTTTAAATTTTGTTTTTATTTCATTTTGTTCAAACAAAAATCAAATTGTGTTTGCGAAGTGATGTGAGCGAGCTTGTTTGCGATGACGAATGGACGGGGATTTAGGGGTGGTGGAAGAAGGGGGAGGGTACCCTTTCCTAGAAGTACTTTTTGTAGTCACCTGAGCGCCACAATCGACTTCTAACCGCCGTTAATACGTTATATTTGTAAATATATTAATCTAATTGAAATGATAAAACACACAAAAATAAGTGTGAAAAATACTATACAACCAAATCCTACTTAAGAACACAAACCATACAATAATTACATTTTTACACACAAAATACAATATTTTTTTATAGAAATTTGAATGTACGAAGTTACCTTTCTACACCTACTGTAGGAGTCCGGAGCTGAGGGGATAGATTTTGAGAATAGCTTTTAATCAGACTTTGATTGACTTACAGCTGCGCTTCCCAATCAGTGACGTACACTTACTTTCACGACAGATGAGACAGGTTGGTGTAAATAGAAATATATTTTACTATATTGTAATTAGTGTGTATAGTAAGACTTTACAATAGTAGAATGTTTCAAAATGAGAAAAGTGATAATATCCTGTTGATTTGTACACAGTAGCTTCTAAATGACTAGTCATTAGGTAAAACCGTATAAAATAACTTTCAAACTAGACTAAATTTACTACAATGTAATCTGAAAATTGTATCATTATCTCCACTAGAAATATGTTTTGAATAAAATTATTTTCGAAAAAAAAAAAGTTAAAATCTAATATTCATCATCTTATTCATATTGATCAAAATAAAGGAAATAAGGGCACAGAAAATAAATTAGATACATTTTATTTATATGGCAAAGCACAATATTTAAAGAAATCTGTACAAAAATAGTTAACATTTCAAGGTACCTTATTTACACCCCTTTATTTATTCAAGAATTATGGGTCGAAACAAACAGTTCACTTCCTTAATTAATTTCTAATAATAAATATTTTATCTTCTACGGATTAGAAACGTTATATGAAGAGAGAGAAAGGAACGTAAACACTAAGCAGTCTTATGGGACGAAGTTCCGCATTCAGACTATTGACCCATCGCCACATTAAACTCCTTGCAATAGCCTTATAGGCAGACACAAAATTTGCGTCTCCAAGATAATTCCTTTTTTGCGTAATAAATTTTCGTTATATCTCGAAAACTGTGCGAGTTACAGAAATGCGGTTTAACAATCTATACTCAGAAATAAGTGACTGATCAAAATGCGTATTTTCAAAATTTTGAATATTAAGAATCCGCAAGTGGAGCGCGGTGTGTAAATGAACTCTGAATGAGCTGCCCAGAAACAGGCTTCTATTCCCAGGGCATTTAAAACCAAATCTCAAGTTTGGATTCGATGCATCAGTTTGTTCGCGGTTTATCTTCTTCTTCTTAACAACATCTTCCTTGAGGTTTTGACCTGCTCCACGACAGCTATCCATCTCTTTCGGTCTTGCACCAATACGGGAGAGTTCGTGATTCCAAGTTCTTTGATGTTCTTCAATACGTCTTCCCTCCACCTAGTCTTTGGTCTTCCTCTCTTCTTTGTTGATGCAGGGTACCAGTTATAGAATTTTTTACTGTTCTCTCATCCTATGCAGGTGTCCAAACCAGCCAAGTCTGAGTGCTATTATATGGTTTATTATACTCTTTGACTTGATGAGGTTGTCAATTTCATAATTGTATCTGATTCTTGCACCGGACCATTTATTCTCCTCATGATCTTCTTCTCGAAGACATTTAGTATTCTGATATCATTTTCTTTGAGAGTCCACGTTTCTGCCGCATACGTTACTAAGGGTCCTATGACAGCTTGGTAAAGTCTAAGCTTTGCACTTTCTGAAAGCAGCTTACTCTTGAATAGTTCCATATTAGTATAGTAAGCTCTGTTACCAGCTGCAATTCTCTCGGAAATATCTTCTTCGATGGAATTACTTTGATTTAAAATTGAACCCAAATATTTAAAGGAACTGATTGATTGGTACTTTTCATCATCAGATATTTCTTGTGAGATAGTTTCACCAGTTTTACATTTCATGTATTTGGTTTTTCCTTGATTTATTTGTAATCCAAATGATAATGATTTTTCCTTCAGGAGTTTAAAAACGTCTTCTAATGCTTTTCTGGTCCGTGCTGTCAGTAAAACATCGTCTGCATAGGCAACACATTGTTTTAATCGGGTTGTTATATTTCCTTTAATATATAATATTGCATCTAAGGTAATATTGAATAATGTTGCAGACAGTCTCCTTGTTTAACTCCATATTTCATTGAGAATTCGTCACTCATTTTGTTGTTTATCTTAACTTTGACCTTGGTGTTAGAGTTTGTTGTATCCTCAATTTTGCTGGTACTTCATATTTTACCAGGTTTTCGAGGACTTTATTTCTTAGAACTGAATCAAAGGTCCGGATATAATCAATAAACATATTGTGTAATTCGATTCCATGTTCATAATAATTTTCATATATTTTTCGCATTACAAAAGTGTTGTCAACTGTCAATCTATTCCTACGAAACCCTGCTTGATTTTCATTGAGTTTGTATTCAACTATATCAACTAACCTCTTATTCACAAGAGCAGCAAAAATTTTGTGTGTGATGTTTAACAACGCTATAGGTCTGAAATTTTTACAATCGAACCTATGACCTTTTTTGTAAACTGGGAAGATTATACTCTCGTTCCATTGAGATGGTAACTTTTCTTGATTCCATATTTTAAGTATCAAATTATGTATTACCTTTTTAAGGGTTCTCCTTCCATATTTAATTAACTTTGCTGAGATGTTGTCAGTTCCAGCTGCCTTATTTCTTTTCAAATTGTTAGTTATACAGCATGTCTCATTAAACGAGGCTTCGGCGACGTCATTTCCTATTTCTGCCTCTTGGTCATGTGAATCTTGATTGCCTCTTTGTGCTACTTCTATTAGATCTGGGGGATTAAATATATTGACAAAGAAAGATCTCCATCTTGCTAGTATTGCACTTTTTTGTGTTAACATGCTCCCATGTACGTTTTTACAGACGTTCATGTTTCCACTGTTTATTCTCTTTTTCAGTTTTAGCTCCCCAAAGAATTTCCTTGATTCATTCTTCTTGAAATTATCTTCCATGGTGATTATTTTGCTATTGATCCACCCTTTCTTTTTTCTTTCACAGACTTTATTTGCCTTTTTCCTCTCCTATCTGTAATTATCGTAACTGCTTCTAGTTTTTAACTGGAGGGCTTTCTTTCGCTCATTGCTTCTTCGCATTCGCTATCCCACCATTCGATTTTCTTTCTGCCTTCTTTCCTGACTGTGGCATTTTCTCAGCTACTTTCCTTGTTGTTTTCGCCAGGTTTTCCCAATCCTCTTCTTCTATTTGTCCAGTTTAGTTCTCATTATTTATCATGTCTTTTATTGCCCTTTTATATTGTTTCAATATCTTTGGACCTTGTAGTTGATCCAGATTCCATCTTTTATTGTTTTTTCCCTTCATTCTATGTAGAAAGAAATCGGAGTCTACGTTGGGTCCTCTGAGTCATCTACTTACATCTTCTATTAGTTCCTTCTTGGCTCTATTTATAATGACATGATCTATTTCATTTATTGTTAAGTGTGGCGAGAGCCACGAACCTTTGCGGATTACTTCATGCTGAAATTGAGTGCTCGCTAGTATCAAGTCATTACTTTCCGCAAAACCACGTAGCCGTTCTCGGTTTTCATTAGTCGTATTGTGTATTGTATATTTTCCCGTTACACTTTGGAAGGTCTTTTTTTAATTTTGTTTGCTTTACGGCTCGCCAAGATTGAGGTCATTAGAGCCCTAGGAAGGCCGTCTCTTTACCTAGTTGTGCATTAAAGTCGCCCAAGACTTAAAATATCGCTTCTAGGTACTTGATCAATTGACTTTTTGAAGGTCTTCATAAAACATTTCTTTATTCTCTTCGGACTTTTCAGTTGTTGGTGCGTATACATTTACTAAAGTTAGATTATTAAACTTCCGTTTTAGTCTTCGTTTGCTTAATTTTTCTGAGATGGGCGTGAAATTTATTACTTTATTTTGTAGGGTTTTCTTCAAAAGAAAACCAGTCTCTGCTTGACCTGTTCTGGATGCGGAACCTCTGTAATGGAAGATAAAATTTCCTTTTTTAATGTATCCGGTTTCTGGCATCTCATTTCCTGTATTGCAACAACTTCCAATGGAGTCTTCTGAATCTGGTCAAGGAGTTCGTGCAATTTTCCCGGTTTCAGTATCGTTCTAACATTCCAGCTTCCAATCATGTACCACTAACTTGTGCGCATGCGAAGAAGTAACTTGCATGTGGATAGTGTATATGATAGCTCGCAGGTACGCTATGCAAAATATCCCTAATGACTTTCTCACGGTCTATAGACTGCTCCCTCGCTGCGAGCACTGTAGTAGCGAGAGTCGCGCCCACGTCACAGAAAAGAGAAGAAGCGCCTTGCGAATGTACTCTTTTTAAATATTGGATCAAGTCTGCAAACATTGGAAGCCGCGGAGGTAATGCGGCGACGTGCCGCTCGAATAACGATAAAAATAATATTAGGAGACGATAAAATGAAAATATAAACAAGAAGAAATAACAGGAAGAATGGAGCGATGGTAGCTCCTGCCGCTTGGACCAGGTTGACGCCAGAGNTCATTGTTCTTTTTTATGTTATTGCTTCTTCGCATTCGCTATCCCACCATTCAATTTTCTTTTTGCCTTCTTTCCTACCTGTGACATTCTCAGCTACTTTGGTTATTGTTTTCACAAGATTTTCCCAACACACTTCTATTTCTCCAGTTTCGTTCTCATTATTTATCATGTCATTCATTGTACTATTATATTGTTTCAAAATCTTTGGATCTTGTAGTTGATCCAGATTCCATCTTTTGTAATTTTTTCCCCTTCATTTTATATATCTTAGGGAGTTTTTGTTGCAGGATAATTTTTAGAAGAAAGTGATCGTAACCGATGTTGGGTCCTCTGAGAGATCTTACACTTTCTATTAGTTCCTTCTTGGCTCTATTGATAATGACATGATCTATTTGATTCGTTGTTGTCAAGTCTGGTGAGATCCACGTACCTTTGTGAATTACTTTATGCTGAAATTTTGTACTCGCTACTATCAAATCATTACTGTCCGCAAAACCACATAGCAGTTCTCCGTTTTCATGTGTGGTATTATGTATTGTATATAATCCTGTTACACTTTAGAAGGCCTTCTCTTTACCTAGTTTTGCATTTAAGTACCCCAAGACTATTAAAATATCGCTTCTAGATATTTGATCAATTGTTTTTTTAACGTCTTCATAAAATATTTCTTTATCCTCTTCGGACTTTTCATTTGTTGGTCCATATACAGTTACTAAAGTTAGATTATTAAACTTTCCTTTCAGTCTTAGTTTGCTTAATTTTTCTGAGATACGCGTGAAATTTATTACTTTATTTTGTAGGGTTTTCTTCATAAGAAAACCAGTCTGTGCTTGACCTGTTCTGGATGCGGAACCGCAGTAATAGAAGATAAAATTCCTTTTTTTAATGCATCCGGTTTCTGGCCATCTCATTTCCTGTTTTACAACAACTTCCAATTGAGTCTTCTGAATCTGGTCAACGTGTTCTTGTAATTTCCCTGGTTTCAGTAACGTTCTAACATTCCAGCTTCCCATAATCAATGTCTGTTTTCTTTATCTTGATCCATGTTCATATTCCGAGTCTGTTTAGCGGTGTACGTTTTTTTACGCGATGATGGGGAGCTGGCCCAACATCCAACCCTCCTCTTTTCTCCGGGCTTGGGACCGGCAACGGCGGCTGCTCAGGTACTCAATCCCCCCTGCGCCCACCGCAGACGAAGTTTCGCGATTTATCAGAGGAACACAATTCTTAACATGCACACACATAAGACATTGAACATCATCGATAATATTTGAAAATAGACTCTCCTGGAGCTAATTCGTTAAGATCCGAAGAGATCTCTAAAAAGAATTTTCGATCGATTGCAATACTCTCTCTGTGTAGTTGGAAAGTAAACATAGGATGATACAGCTTTGTGACCGCAATGTGATATATGGAAAATGGAAAAATACCACCCAAATAAAGTACTTCCTAAGGGAGTCGCCTCAGATGAGGAGTTTAGTCTCTACGAGACCACCTCAGAGGTCTTTGGGTTTCACAAGTTGAATGAGAATGGTAGACGGGCCCGGGTGGCGAACGGGATGGCGCAGTCGGTAGGCGCATGAGCGCGCTGAGCTCAAGGACCCGGGTTCGAACCCCGGTCCCGTCTCCCATTTTCATTCGACGTAACATGATTAATCTGTTACCTGGCGGTGAGGTTCACCGCAATCTAAGAGATTTCTATGTTTGTGAATCTCAATGTCTTGTTATTCAAGTAGTAAAGTGGAGAAGACGCATCGAGGTTAGGGTTGTCTATTGCTTTACGTAACATATATGCATTTGATCCATTCGTGTAGCCACGACAACTGCCCAAGGGTGGACGGATTAACTGACGGACGGAAAATTTTCTAATAACTACTTCTTTTGATAATGGAAGTGGTCCTTCAATTTTTTGCCATTTTAATGCTGAAAAAATCTACATACACTGCGTAATGCATGAATCCAACATGCAAGGTGATTGAAAACTAAACCATTTCTCCAAGTCGTTAGTATGTAGGTGCCTTTGACAGTACTCTGGAGAAACAATGAATCATAAATAAATTTATAACAAAGTGCTAATTTTTCAATCACAATTATTTCGTTCTCAGGTTTTTGAAATATATGAAAAGTAAAACTTAGCACGTTGCAACGTAACTGATTAATGGAACAATTTCTTAGTGTTCCGGAGACTTAAAGTTTCTTGCATTTGATTCACGACAACTATTTCAACTAACGATGAAAAATACTTAAATTTCTCAACAACAAAAAATAGGACCCCAACAGTTGATGTTCTAAATACGTTAGCCAACTTAGTGACGGAGCTAGTCTGTAAGCGACTAGAAGAAACGATTAATTTTAATATCAATTTTGTTTCAGATCTAAAAGAGGATCTAGATACGTCTAAAAAGAAGTTACTGATCTGAAACGCCAACTCGAGGAGCGGACTGACCAACTCGAGATGTATTCGCGTCGCAACTCGCTGCGTACCTTCGGAGTCGGACGAGGAGGACACGGACATCTTGACTATGAATGTCGCTAAACAGATATGTGTACCTCTTGATTTATGTAACACAGACGAAAGTCACAGAGTTGGTCCGAAGATCCAGGAAAAAATTCGCCCGATAATCGTAAAATTTGTTTCTTATAGGAAACTAGGAGAAGTATTTCGCGCAAAACGTCAGTTAGAAGGCGCTGGTATTACGATTCGGAAGGATCTTACGAGATGTAGGCTGGAGGTCCTTCAGGCTGCCATTGCGCGATATGGGACCTCGTATGTATGGACTGAGGATGGCATAATTGTAGTAAAGAAAGGAACGACGCGCCACCGAATCCAAACTATGGCTCAGCTCTCGAAACTTAACTAGCCGTGCGCTCAATTGTACTCTTTTAAACAAACGAGAGAAACTTCAATTTTCTTGTTTGTATTTTTCCTTTTTCTCGTTTGTATCTTTCTTCTTAATTTTTAATTTTCTCTCTACTTCTAGTCCTTTTTCTATAATTTGCTTTGGAATCCTTTTTATCTATTAATCTACAATATTCCCCCCTCATCACTTACGGAAGTGAACTACTTTCCTTCTCACCAAATCCTTGTTAAATTTCTTTATTTTATTTTTTATCTCTTT
>NNCF01133467.1:148547-176586 GCA_002313205.1 Laupala kohalensis | reverse complement strand
TACGAGACCACCTCAGAGGTCTTTGGGTTTCACAAGTTGAATGAGAATGATGGACGGACCCGAGAAGCGAACGGGATGGCGCAGTCGGTAAGCGCATGAGCGCGTAGAGCTCAAGGTCCCGGGTTCGAATCCCGGCCCGTCCACCATTTTCATTCGACGTAACATGATTAATCTGTTACCTGGCGGTGAGGTTCACCGCAATCTAAGAGATTTCTATGTTAAAACATCACGTTTTCCAGTTTTCAATTTTCTTTTTACGAAGTTCATGTTGGACAAACTGTGTGTTCATCAACCAGGTAATAAAACGCAGGTTCTGTGAAAATAATATACGTTAATTTGAATCATATTGTGCTGAGTCCGTAGCTTGTTACGCAGCATTGGTTTCAAATTGAATCCTTAATTCCATTTCATTTCATGAATATAATTTTCATTTCAAGAATAGTTCCTCATTAATTATGTTTCTGTTGAGTTTCGTATTAACATACAGGAAGCATCTTCAATCCTCTAAAATGGTACAGCTCTGGTAAGTGTAGTTATTTCGTTCGATCTATTTTAAACTTCGATATCGGTCCTTTCAAAAAGTCGAAGGAAATTTGTATAACATTTGCACAGTGAATTAGAGGTTCAGAGATAAACCCACAAGCACTTGCTGTAATTGTGCAAACCTTATGACTGTTTCACTGCGTCTCTGGTGGTCGACTACGACTGGCAAAGATCGTGAAATAACATACGTAAATGTACATAAAAGAAAGAGCTAGTACGTGTATTTCCGCCGCAAGAGCTAACAAGACTTGTAACTAACTTGTAAGACTTCAAAAAGATAAGTCAAAAGCTTCGAAGTTTTGCGCTCGCGTTCTATAGAAGGAGTCCAAGAAGATAAAAAAGAGATTTTTTTATTTTCTGTTTCCGTTTTTTTAAATTTTCTATCAAGCGTTTCGTAGAACAAAACTTGGCGCGCAGAAATACTGCAAAATGACCCAGAACTTCAAAATTCTCTGGGGTGAACCTCAATGTACCACCGAGACAATTTTTCGAAGTCCAATTTAAATAATTTTTTATTGAACTTAAAAATATTTTGTTTTTCTTGCTTACCGCTGCGATAATTTCATGAGAACGAAATACTCTACAGCATCGCTGTTCCACTTATCTTCGCCCGCGGGCCATTTTTTATCGATGGGGGTGGCACGCGCTGGGGTTTGGCAAAACGATACCTGACGAATAAAACTAATGGGTCATATTTATTTGTAACACGATATTTTGACTCTCGTCGAGAAATTTATATTATTCCAACCTAGAAAAATTAAATAGTATATTCCTATATTTTTAATATTAAGTATCATAATGTTCACTTACGGTAATGATCGGGGTGATTCCGAACACAATTATCTATTTTCTTTCACCGCACATGCCACGCCAAATATTAATTCTTACAGCATATATTTATAACACAAAGTTGTGTCTCCCAATGTTAGATAAAAAAATTTGTGTAAAAAGTTCTGTAATACGCGGGTCGTAAAAAAGGTTGGTGGCTCGCCAGCTGGACAGCGCTGATTTAGAGCTTCGAAATTTGGCACACGTGTTTTCCAGTGGTCCCTGTGAACGAGTGTTCCGAAATTCGAAATAAGATTTTTCTCTTTTTAATTTTAAGATTTGTTTTGTCAGTCGCGCAGCGATGCTATCGAAAGATTTCGAAATTTGGTAGTGACGTTCTTTAGAGTGAATCCAAGTGCACTGCAGAGTTATTTTTTGGAATTCGAATTAGATTTCTCTTCAGTCAATGTTACTTTGTTTTCGGCGTCAGCCGCGTAGCGATGAGCTGCGAAAGTCAACTCTCGCGTTTTATAAGGTAGGTCCAAGAGCAACATTTTCGAAATTTGATTAAATTTTTTTTCATAAATGAATGGCAATTCAGAAAAAAATAGCAATTTAAAAATTGATTCTTCCACGCTTGAAAAGCAGCGGATTCAGCTAGTAGCCTTCACCAATGACCTTCGACTGACCAAGCAGTAGTGGAACTCGGCCTCGGCCACTAATAACAGCTGTGTAATATATTCCTCAGCCTATATTGACAATTAGCTGAGTACCCCTTGCTTCTCTATCGTCAAATCATTGATGTTTGCACTATTATTCTTTCTAAATCGCCAATGTATTTAAGAAAAATTGTTGGGGGTTCTCGTGGGCACTTTGAATATGCCGCACTTTGAAGCTTTACGTCTTCTCATGGGGCTAATACTAAAAATCGTTTAAAAATTATTATTTTTTAATTCAATTCGAAATTCAAAAAAAATCTCTGCGATATTATCGTTGACCCAGTCTGTAGAAATGTTTACAAATTTGAAGCTTTTCATCTTCCCGTCTCAGTGCTATGCGGCGGACACAATAATAAATTTATTGTCAAAAAACAGTACAAACTGTGTATGACCACGTGGAGGACTATAAATTAATTTACTCTCCGGAAGCAAGCAAGGGACCATCCCATCAATTCCGATCATGGGTCCTAAGGCAGAGGTGGATTCAAAATTTCAGCAAAAGTACCTAGAAAAGATAAAAAGTTAGTTGCGAGTTGTAATACTAATAGAATGTCACTGTTTGTAATTTAACGCATTTGACGCACAGGTGCACAGGCACAAGTTCTCTGTTGTATTTCTATGTAAAGATAGTATTGGGTGACCTCAGTCACTCTCGATCACCAGTGGCCTTGTATAACATTACTTTAATTGATCTCTCCTTCCAAACTATTTTAATGAGTTACTTGCTCGATTAATTTTAGAGTGTCTTTTAGAATTCAGCTCGTTCTAATACATCATTATTTCGAACAAATTATGTACTTCGTAAAACAATTAACTGAGCCTTGGGAGGGGTAAATGACCTTCAAGCTGACTCAATGGTTTTTGACCTCTGTATTTCATCTTTCGGTTAGTTCACAACAATCATAAAAACTTTTGAGCGATTATACAGGTGTACACAAAATTTCATATAATTCTGAATCTTAGAATAGTTAATGACTGAAGTTAAATGTTTTCAATTATTTATTAAATTATTCAACGAAGTTAACAAAAGTATGATTATGATGTATTCTGTCGTAAAAGGGTAAAAGTCGTGCATTGAAATAAAAATAAAATAAATACAAACGTGTGAAAATGCCACATCTTTTCGCATATTGCACATGATAACTTATCATGAAATAGTTTATTTTACACCATACACGAGAAAAGAGCAATATTTTCAGGTGATGTTTTTCTGTGACAGCATCAGCAATTGATGTGAAGTAAACAAGAAAAGCAGAATCGGTCTCAACCTCTCATATGTTTTTATTGTTTATTATCATCTTTTAGTTTTTAGGTCGTTTTGTAGGTAATTTTCTTTGCAAATAATTGATTATTCTTATTTTTGTTATACTTCTGGAACCGATGTGAGTAGGACGATCCGACATTAATTGATTTACCATCCATTAATATGAACTGATGATCTTTCCGTACCCAAGTAGGCATACAAAAAAACTTTTTTTAATTTTCTGTGTTTTTTAAACAAGTACCTTCTGTTTTGAAGTATCATTCATATTTTTTTGTTTTATGTTCTTCAGTCTGAACGTATTTGTGTTGGAAAGAATGCTGTACAAATATTTAAATATTTTTCTGTTTATGTAGCGGTTTGATAATATTGCACAACGTGATGAAGTGTCAGCAATTGATATACCAATTCTTCCTCATGTGGACCTCTTCTGGCGTTGGAAAACCCACATCCCCTCTTTCGAACTCGAACTTGTCACGTGCACGCTCTTTGAGTGCTGCGCAACTTGCGTCATTTTCCCAAGAATCTCTGCGAAGGTGCGAGGGCTTCGCGTCTCTCTCGTCGCGTTGCCTCGCATGTTCTGAAGGGCAACATGTTCAACTGTTGTGTAATAGAATTTATATGTCAAGTTTCAAGTATACATAGGCACAATAGTATATTGAATTGTTTGCCTTCTTGATTAAGTATTTATTTTAGACCCGTTACTAATTTTTGAGAATATGCCTAAAGGAAAACGAAAGGGAAAGTCAGGTAAGGACCATGCTTGCGCGGCCATAGGCTATTGCAAAATCAAATATTGCCATGCCTCTCAGATTGTCCGTAAGTATCCTCATTTTTTCGAAGAAACGTGTGACTGGGTTAAAAATAAGATGTTGATGAGGTTGTAGATTAATGGCAATCGCCATCTTAATCCTTTTGTGAGTTTTTAATTGAAGTTATTTTCAGGGGGAGGCCCTCCAAAATCTCGCAATGAAATTGGCATAACGTCCGATGAAGATTCCTTGAATGATAATTTAAGTGTTACTAGTGGTTTTTCTGAAAACAAGAGCTTGATTGAAGAAGGTAAAGAAGTGAATTCATCCTTGAAATCTAGTCCATATGTTACTAGTTGCTTCATGGCCTGTACCTATTTACACTACAGTGATAAGTGCCCATGTACCTTCATAAACTCTCTTACATCATGTGATTAAGCACATATTTCACTCTAGGTGGTGATGAAATTGATGAGCAGACTAAAGAAGAAGTATTTGAAGAGAAGTTACGGGAAGCTATAGATGGTTTGAATCAGAAATCTGCCCAAGGTCGTACTGGATCTTTGGAATCTGTGGCAAAAGCTTTTGTCCAGAAATGTATCCCAGAATTTGTTATCGACAGGTCAGTACTTAATGGTAGTTAGTTATTTGTAGAAAGGGCTCTAATGACTTTGCTGTTGACAAGCCCTAAAGCCCCACAAAAAAAAAGAAGATATTTGTAGATCAGTGGT
The DNA here is from genome assembly GCA_002313205.1 of Laupala kohalensis. NCBI lineage: Eukaryota > Metazoa > Arthropoda > Insecta > Orthoptera > Trigonidiidae > Laupala > Laupala kohalensis. The sequence continues at coordinate 171,812 of NNCF01133467.1, read as the reverse complement.
TCTATCACTTTCCAATACTGCAATGTGCATCGTATTTGGTTACCCAAGTTGCAGCGTGTTCCATGGATTTGAAACAAAATCCTGATATTTATAAACATTCAAATTATAAACTTGTGTATTCCAATATCCTTAATTTCTACTTGTAGTATTGGTGATTTTGTTGTTAACTTGTATCTACGTATTATGTGAAGCTTCTTGTGTTCGTTAAATTTGTTAGGTTTGTTATGGACTACTTTTTCTGTTGTGATATGGACTTCGTCATTCTTTTTACAAATGTATGTAGGTTAAGAGTGAATGTTTTAAAACCCTGAAGAATTTAAAATAAAAGAAATAAAACTTTAAAATTATTTGAAAATATTCCATATTAAAATGGAGGATTAATCCTTGAGGCATAATTGTTTTTTAAGTTAAATGTGCTTTAGCCATATGAAACATGTTAGCTACTTTGTATACTATGTAGTTTTCAAGTCTTCAAACACATTCAGAATGATTCAGAGGTCCTGTAGTTTTTTCTAATACACTATTTCTTTTGTTTTGCTTATTGGTACTTGTGCTGTGTAGTGTGTTAGTTATTAGTTAATAGTAGCTACTTGTTGATTAGTACAAATTGAAATTATGGACCAATTTCACATCACGGTCCAACGCCGTAGAAAAATAACCTTATTCTTCGTATATCCTTCCGCGAGTGCTGCTACCTCCACCATCGCCTCCATCTTCACACGTACAACATATTTTCTTAAAACTAAATCGACGGGTGTAACAAACCTAACATCGCCGACTGTGACCGAACAATTGTTTATAATTGTTCATGGCTCGCTGCCGCGAGCCATATTACAATTAACATACCCTAACATACTAACATAAACGGTGGCAGAGAGAAGGAAATAGTGCGGAACAATATTTCTTTATAACTACCGTAAATATGAAGAGCGAGGAATACGACTTATATTTTCGGAACCGTAATAATATTTGCAGTATTATGACATTAATCATTTTTTCGAACCCTCTTTGGACCGCCAGGTGAAATTTGGCCGAATTTAGAATGTTTGTTAGAATTAATTTGTTGAAATTGTTAAAATTAACAATTCCACTCTTCTATAAATTTAACTATAAGTTCTATTTGCAATAATGAATAATTTGCAATTTGAATAATGAAACATCAAAATTTACTTGTTTTTAAGGATATTCTTTTCAATGCAACATTTATAATGTGATAACATTGTTATATTACTGAAGATGTTCATAGAGCAAACCGCATCACTTATTATATTTCCTGTAATTGATTCGTTCAGTATGATTTTTGAACCTTAAGTTGTAATGTCTTTCTTTTCTTCCATTGTATAGATTAAGTTGTCATTGTAGTACTGGTTTTGACATTAATGCATATTAATCATTCTTGTGTGGCTTCTGTCATTTCCATCATTTTATTATAATATATCAAGAGTATATGTTATTGTTGCAGGAGAATGACACTGACGGATGGAATCGAGCGGAGTTTGAAGAAAGGCCGTGGTTGCGAGCAAGCAGCTGCCGCTCAGTTAGCTCCATTGCTGTGTGTTCAGTTGGGTGCGTTCGATTGTGCTGAAGAAGTGTATAGAGAACTTGCACCTGTCCTCTCATTGGTAGCTCTTGATAAAACTGCATCACCACAAGCAAGATCTAAGGTAACAAGGTTTTTCCACATATTCCCTCACTTGTCCTGATTACTCTCCATGTTTTGTTCACTGTATTCGAAAATTTACTTCTGTTTATGTTCCGAGAGATTTAAGTAAACCTGAGAAGAGCTTCGAAGAGCAATGTTTTGGTAAAAGGTAAAATTATTCAATTAGTAACTTTACATATTAAGTATGAGAAAATAATGATTTAGACATTATTTTTAGAAAGAAGATAGATTTACATCTGTGAATAGCTATTTAATGTTATAGTATATTCTTTAAATTGTTCTTGAGTATTATTATTTTTAGATTTGTCATACTGGCTAACTACCTAACCTTATTATTCCCAATTCAAGTGGGGTCGGCGAATGGGGAAGGATATGATGCTCTGTTTTATGTAGCTGGGGAATACTAGGGTGCCGGATGCCCTTCCTGCCACACCTCCCCTGAAGCGGTGATTATGAATGAAATGGGGGTGAATGATTATGAGTGAATGTTGTGGTGGAATGATAGGAAAACCTGCCGCGAACATTGCTCCGTCCACCACCTTGGATTCTACTTGGATCGGACTGGGTTTGAACCGGCGTCCCCAGAGGTAGAAGGCGAGCGGGTTAGGCACTACGCCACAGGTCGCCCCATACTGACTGCACTTTGAATTAAATTTATTTCACCAATTATCTACAGCACAGTCTATATCCTGTAGAGGTATTGTTATACCTTTACTTTGCACACAATTGTAAATAAATAATTTTGACGTATTTGAGAGAATTGCATTCAATATTACCATTGTATTAAAAATGAGAGCACTTTCAGTTTTATGTTATTGATGGCTTTCTTCTTTAGTGGTTTATATTCCTTTTTAGGTACTTATTATCATTGTTATTAAATCATTACCATCATTAAAGTACACTTTCAAGATTTCTCCAAATTTTCTGCAGTTTTCTGTGTGAAGGATTTTTGGTACACTCTTAACTTGTTTATCCCATTGTCTCCCTTTGTTGGTTGTCAGCTAATAGTGTGAACATAAGTTGACATTGAGTTCACTTATAGTCTCCTACTAACCTAATTGGTTGAAAAACTAGAACATTATATCGGCTCTTATATTTGAATGCTTAAGATTTATGATAAACTGTGTATACTTGAAGTGTTTTTAACCTGTGAAACGTTACTGTCTACAGACTATGGTGTTGAGAATTTGAATTACGCTCCTTGGCACCAACTCATTTGATTCTTAGGTGGTGAAAAGCAATGTTATCTGAAGGTTGTTATTTTTCTTTCGTATGAGTGTTATCATATATATCTGGTATACTTGATTCAAATATTTTTCCAGTTCATGAAGTCAGCCACTGTACAAACTGTCTTATCCTTTAACTATGTAATTAGTTCATTGTACTGATGACACAGCACAGTAGTCACTCTCCAATGACGGCTCTGTGAAGATCAGTAGAGAAACAAATCGGAAGGAAAGGCATCAGTTGTTATATTTTATTTTCGCTTGATTTATGGAAGATCTAAACTGTCTTTGATTTTTAAAAAAATTCTTCCAAATTCACCAGAATTTTTTGTATGATGAATACATAATAATTATCATTCATTTGAATAAATTCATTCTTATTTGAAATTGAAATATTTCCTGCAGTATGATGGTGTATTTTACCGGAATATGATGATTTAACTAACATGATAATTAACAAAGTGTTATTGCTTGGTGTTGTTAATTGTATTAGGGAAAATGATACCAAAATTAATATTTTTTCTTTACTTTTTTCAATTGATGGTTTATAGCTATACAATGTGGCTACTGGATGTATGTGAATGTCCTTGACTTTAAGGTACAGGGATTACAAGGATACTTTTCTTAAAACATTAACTTAATAACAGAATATTAATTATAGATACCCTAGTTTGCACTTGAAGAGAAGTCTCTCGTGTAGAAGCTAGATTTACCAGAATTTAATTCGTGACATCCGATAAGAAGGAAAAAACTTTTTATCATGTGGAACGTACAGAAATCTCTTAATCACACCGCGAGGTAACAGATTAATTATGTTATGTTGAATGAAAATGGGACAGATTGGAATGTTAATGGTAGAGTTCAGTCTTGTAACAACCATCCTGCTCACTCAAATCAAGTGGCCCTCTTGTGTTTATTGTGTTACTTGAGTAAAAGTTAGTTTACCAGCCATAAATGGAGATTTGAGAATATAAACTGAGGTGTATGATGTGTTTTCTTGTGCCTAGACTGTTTTAGAGTGAAAGGTGATTTGAATTCTGTGAACCTAGCATTTGAAATGTTGTTTGGAAGTTTTCCACATTTGTGTTTCAGTGTTGTTGGGCTCTTGGACTGTGCAGTTTCCTGGCTGGAGGGGAAATGGCCAATGTGTGCAATTATATGCATTCCCTGAGTTCCATTTTCTGTGCTTCATATCTGAAAGGAGATGGATCCGTGCCTATAATTCCCAGCGATTTGGCAGTACTCCACGCCGCTGCGCTTTCTGCATGGAGCCTCCTCCTCACCCTCATGGCTCCGAGTGAAGTGTACCTCACCTTCTCCCTTGACAACGACAGCCTAACTCCGTAAGTATTTGTCTCCTGCAATAATAACATAATTGTTATTATTAATAATACATATTAATAAATGAATTATAGCATATTAATAAAAAATCACACCATATTGATAACTTTAATAAGTAATTGTTATTAATAATACCAGATTGTTAATTATTTATTTGATGCATTTTATTTAAAGGTAATATTTATAAAATTTTTGTTGTAACAATAACTTTTACACAAAAATGTTTTCCCTTATAATCAAATTCAAAATAATGCGAATGCCAGCTTCTACGAATTATGTAATATCTGAATAAATATTAATAGTAGTCACAAAAGTGGCTAATTGTTGTAAAAAGTAATACAAGTTAATAGCACAATCTAAGACTAGGTAATATTCATTATTAAAAACCTTTTGGATTACCTCCTAGAATGCTACTTCAATTTCAATGTCATAGTATTGTAATGCTACTTCAATTTCAATGTCATGTGGGGTTAATTTTATTGCTAGTGTATTAGTTCAGTCTCTTAATGATAGGTACATGGAAGTGCAATGATTAGATTATGTATTATGTTCATTTTTCAATGTTCAATAATTTGTCAGTTACTAAGTGCTCTTTCTTTGTTCCGTTGTTGCCCATATAACTTAAAATTTGTGGCCACAAGGTAAAGTTCAACCCACAAGTAGGTCATGTTCTGCTTGACCTTGAAAAAGTTGAGTAAAATTTTAGGGATATCAACCTGATTTGAGAACATTGTTGATATTTGTCTCATCATTTTTGTAAGAGTTAATGTGTCATTTGCCTCTCCTCAGACACACGCTGTGTTGTTTTTCGTGAATGGTTTATAGGTTGTATCGTAAGATATGTCCTTGATTTTTCTTTCTGGCATTATAGAAAAAAGGTAATTTAAGTAACAAAAGTCTTTTAATGTGTCTTTATTTTGATTTTTATGTTTTTCTTCTTAACATAAAAGACTGAATAATAAAAATCAAATTGGTAAGCATTTTAATAATCATTAACTATGTATTCAAATGGCATTGTCTTCAACAGGGTGGACAGAGTCTGGAAAAGTCGGGGAATTTTGCAGGTCGGTGAAACCCAGGGAAATTAGTGCAGTCAGGGAAATAACTAACTTTGGTGTAAACATTTTTCTTGTCTCAATGATATCTAAATTTTATAGATGTACTTATTTTTTAGAGCTTAAAATTTACTTTTCATCAATTTAAAGAACTGGAATTGATTCAAAATTGTGTATGTATTTTTGCCTCATTATATTTGTCTTTTAGCACTTAATACTATACAATGACCAAATATCCCACAAAGAAGTGCATTAGACACTGGTTTATTAGAAAAAGATACTCAAAAATAAAAAATATTGGAGATAATTTGTCCATCTTGCTAATTGACCTTGGATAAGATAATATAAGATAATGGATAAGAAATAGATGTACATCAATCATTCGTAAGATTGTTAACCAGATGCCTGAAAACAGTAAAAATAGATTGGAGACACAGAAACAAAAGAAAAAATCAGAAAACACAAACATACAGAACAAATGTGAGGACTTGACTACCCTGCTTCAACCAATAAATCTTATTCGTGATTTTTTCAAAAATAATTGCTTCGACTCTGCCTGTAGAGGATGGAGAATACACTGCCACTAGGGGTTAATTGTTTGACTTTGAAAATCTTTTGACTGAACATAATTTAATGAACTTTACAATGAATTACTGTATGTGTAATCAATCTTATTCCTTTGAAATAAAACTAATTTACATCGAGACATTTTGGGTGCTATTTAGAAATTATATTCAAATCTTGGGTTGCTTTAAGGATAGTTTAGACAGTTCCTGCGATAGTTGGGATGGCTGAACTTAAAATTACTTCTTTCTTCTTTTTTTTAGATATTTTATTCTGCTTTTGCGAAAGCCAGAAGATAACTGTTGAATTTAAACTGTGTTTTCCTTAAAAATGTTGTTTCTAAGTTAGAGATTTAACAACTCAGTGTCTGGTAAAATCACATCTGTTAGTGAATTACATCTTACAGGTGGGGGCAAAGGTGTGTTTAAAGAAAACTTTGATAGCGGTCTTCCCCAATTGTTTTTTGATGAGTCCTTTAAACAGTGATTTAGCCATCATTTGTGTGTATTGGGAGGCTTTTTTTACCCCCTCCAGTGACAGTGTTGTGTAACTGTTGGGAATTGTTTTAGGATTTATTAATTTATTGTAATAGAGTGTAATTATCAAACCTGTATAAATGTAGTTTTTATTGTCATTATTCTCCTCAATTATATAATTACTGACTTGCTCGTTTGCTCTATATTTAGAATTTTGACTTTTCCAACGTTTGGAAAAATTTTCCTTCTGGAGGTAGCTAGTGTAAAGCAAAAATTTTGTTCTGTTGCAAGACTAAGCTGCTTCTCCTAGTTGCTATTCCTTCTTCAACATTACTTTAAGTAATTGCAGTTCTGTCAAATAGAACACAACTTAAATATTTATGCTCGGGGTATATCAATTTAAATTGCATAGGAATTCATATATCACTAATATAGACTACATAAATAGTGAAAGTGTATTTATTAGCTACTTCCGCATTACTTGACACTTTGCCTAGTATAGTACTGTAGTGGTTTTGTATGACACAATCTTCTCACTGTTTTTTACCTGTTATCTTTTATGTATTCTCTCCTCCCTCAACTGTTGCCATTAAAATAATATTGTATTTTAATAGAATTACCATCCACAGCTCTAATGTCATTTGTTGCTAGTACTTCTAAAGCTTTTTCTTGTGTTAAGATGAGTCTTCAGAGGAATGCATTAATTTCTTTGCTCATTTGACTTTTCAGGAGACTTTATCAGCTGTGTGAATTATTGGAATCTGCTCATTTGGATGTTCGAATGGCGGCTGGGGAAACGATAGCCTTGATCTACGAGTTGGGCCGTGAGCACAATGAAGATTTCCAAGAGGACATGACTCCTCAGTTGGTGGACGTGCTGCGACAATTGGCTACTGATTCTCACAAGTACAGAGCTAAAAAGGATCGTAAACAGCAGCGTTCGAGTTTCCGTGATATCTTGCATTACGTTGAGGTAAGTGAGAACTTCTTTAGTTTTGAAACCATTGTAATCAGGAAATTTTGTATTGAAATAATTTGACAGGTATACTCAAATTTTTGTGACCAAACATAACAAAACTATTTTTAAAATATTTATCTGGAGCTATTTCCAAGCTTGGATATTATTTTATCAGAACCTCACAACAACCTTTTTTTTTCTCTAAGAACAAGAGGTAATATACCCAAATATAGCAATGTGTATGTTGACTTGCAGAGAAGAAAAAGAACATGTATAGAATGGAATAAGAGCCAGGTTCGTTATGTTTGGTTAATTTAAACTATGTGTTGGATTGCACCACTCTCTCGAGTACTATTCTTTTAAAGGTGAAAAAATATGCAGATGATGAATTTACAAGATATGCATTTGATGAATTGTATTATTCAATGAATCTTTAGTCTATATGAGGTAAGCTGTTTATGTTTTAGATATTGGTAATGGCTAACCCAGAAAGTAGTTCTCCAAGTTTCGCTGAATTCGCCTCTACATTTCTGAAATAATCGGCACCAGTTTCTCCTCCACTACGGGCAAATCTCTCTTCCGCTTTGGAACAAATGGATACTTTCATGCTCTAAATTATGTACCGTGATACACAGTACATACTTGCACACTTCAAATATTTCAGTTATGTTTTCAGAAACTCGGACCGATGTTATCTTGGTATCAGAAATCTGGTTTCAGCTGCTTTGTAATTTCAAGAACTGTATTCTCCCTGGGTTTGAAGTTCTTTGATCCAGTTCTATGTGCACTACATGTAACGAGGCAGTGAAGTTTCTCTGTACAAAATTATCAAAATCAGCAAATATAATGGAAAATTGGCTTGTTGTGTTGAAAAGAACATCTAAGTTTGTAATTATGCAAAAAACAAAAGATCTATAATTTCATCATTTTGACCCATTCTGGCTCCCCTTAAAGAAAAATGTGCAGAATAGTGTTATTTGTGTTAGGCTCTCTATGAGTGATATGGTTTTATTAATTTGGTCAATTTTATATTTCTTAAATTAGTGGATATCGATGAGAATTGTTCAATACATGTAATGAAATAGTTTTTATTCTCAAAAACTTTGTCTGATTCATAGTTGTGATGTAAGAATTAGTCTTCAGAACGTTAGTATTAAATTGTCAATTTTTGATTGATAATTTTTTCTACCAAATTGTGCTGGAATAAGTAATCATTTAGAGCCAAAAAAGTTTACTGCCTGCATTGATTTTTGTATTGTTTCAAAGTAATTTATCATTTGCTTTAATCCTCATTTTGAATTGCAGTATATTTCTCTATTCATTTACTGGAAGTTTTATTACTATAGTTTAGGAGTGTCGGTTCAAGCAGAACTGTTACCAGCACAAACGTTTTTCAAGAAGCAGAGTAACAGTGTAAATGAAATTGAAAATCCTAAATATATTTTCTTTAAAAATGTAACATTTAGTTATCAACCATCAGGCAAGGAAAACTCTTTGTTCCCAACTTAAATGAGGAAACACCAAAATTAAGGAAATGTTATGTTGTATACAGTTATCAATCTTTTATTAGAAGCATTTAGTGTTGTGTATTTCATTGAGATATTAAGTGTTATTGAACAGGATTGAAAATGATTTTTATTGTAATCCTAGTACTGCAGGAGGGAGTTAAAATAATCGTGTCTCGTACAGAGTAAAAATTTTATTCAGTATCATATGACACTTTCTAGATCATGAGTTAATAAAAAGTTTTATCACACTGAGTTCAGAGATCTTCACCACGTATGCAGATAATTGCATTTGAATTCTTCATTTTGGAATTTCGATAATATAATGAAAAAAAACCATTCATCAGTCCCATTAGAGAACCAGAACCAACTGGAAATTTGAATATAGAAAGTATCTTCAATGTGTAACTATTCTGTAACACATGAACTAATTCTGATTGAAATCAGGTGATCAGTGTCATGAAACATATGTAAATAATTGGAACCTATGTGTAATTTCTGTACTTAAATTATTAAAATAAAAATGAGAGGATTTTTGGTGGTAGGTTTTATAATGATAAAAATTCCCAGGTATTCTCTGCTGTTTTGTCAAAGTGCGCTAATATTTGTGAAGTGATTTGTGGAAGTACAGTGGAACCTGGTTATAAGATTATTATAACCTGCTTATTAGAGATTCCCAATTATAGTGGACGGTATCAGAGGTCCCGAGAATGAACATAGAGATACAATCCTTTCATTTCCTGGATTTAAGAGACAAGTTTATAAGAGATTTCTGCTTTACATTTGAGAAAACATTTTTCCCCATGTACGAAACTAAGTAATTTTTCACAAAATTTCAGTTTTGTGTGTCAACATTGCCATATGCGTAACTTCAGCATTGGCTCTATGGAGCCTTGCCAGAGCCACCTTGACACATGTAGAAAAAGAGTACAAGTACAAATTTGGAACGTTGGGTTTGATCTAGTGTAGGGGTGAGCCATACTATTTTTCTACTTGTACTGCTGGGATGGGTTACGGTACGTTGTCTTTCACACGAACGCTGCGACTGAACACTCATTTACTTACATTTATCATGGCAGCACATTTTCTTTTTCCCAAAACAAGTGTTTGCTTTGGTGTATTAGAGGGGACCTAACTGTCCATCTTGTTTCTTCAAGAAAAACTTCGTTTCTCTCATTTTTTTTATTTTTGAAAGAAATATGATGTCTATGTCGGAAAGATTTATGGAAACTGTAAATCTGTCTGATTGAGACCCAATAAGGTTTTGCAACCATCCTAATTCAATATAAATATGTACTTAGATCTAACACGGATTGTCTTGAGATATTTTTAGAGGACACTAAATATTACTGTATTATTATAGACAATCACTATCTTTCTAAATATAATCATGACCATTATTCAGGCTTGATTTATAGTATACTGTCGAGAGTATATTTAAAAAGGTAGTGATTGTCTATAATAATACAGGCATATTTAATGTCCTCTAAAAAAATATGCTTGTGCTTGTAGGAAACAAATTTTGATTCCTCCTTGTGTCTCTTTTAAAGGAGTAATAATAAATGGGTCTCGGCTCCCGTTAATTGTGGCCTTGTGATTTTGTAATTTTTCTTTGGTCGTGAGCCTCTGGGCGGAACCACATTCGCAATTTCAATGATCTGTCTTCCACTGCCATTTGGTAGTGGAAGCCGGAACTCTGTGTGGGTGCATTTTTTGCCGAGAGCACCAAATGATGCTCAAGGGATCTTTTACATGCAGTATAATCATACTACATACTGTGTGTGATTTTTGCTCGAGAAAAATCCGTCGACCTCGATAGGGGTTGAACCCGCGTGCTTTGGATGAGAGAGGCCACTATGGTAACCGTTCACCCTTCGGCACCGATTTTTTAAAGGGATATCACTGTATTATGAATGTGTGTATATATGCAAAAGTCTAATGTTGTTTTTATTTGTAGGATGGAGAGCCACCTGATATACAAGTGCGATTTGGGCAAGAGATGCTAGCTTTGGATTCTTGGTGTCGCAAAAAACAATATGATGCTTTCTGTCAGGTAATAAAGCAGACTGTAATTCTGTGAAACTTCACCTAACACAGTTTACTTGTGATACATATTAATTAGGGTCATTAAGGGCTCTAATGACCTTGACGTTGACGAGCCCTAAAACCCCACAAAAAAATCGTAATTGCTGACTACAGTTAAGAAAAGGGTATACTTTTTTAACAAAAATTATTTTTCTAAACAACAACAAAATTAAAGCTATAATTTCAGAAATTGTTTTAACTGGTATTGAGAAGTATGTCTACATTTTCTTCGCTTCTCTATACAGTTATAAATATACAATTACATAGAACACAAGAATATAAGTGAAATCTAAAACTTACTCTAACTTGGATGGCAACCACACTGTTATAAACAGGGCATTTTTTTTATCATGTTGACATGAAAATATTCAACTAGAGGCGCATTTTAAAAACTGGTGCGTCTGAATTTTCAACGATATTCAGTCATCTGTCAAAAGAAGAGGCACTCTTCTTATCTGCAACACTCATCTGACATTTTCATGACGTAGAAGGCAAATAAATGTAGAAAACTAAACAAAAATGATTTGACATTATGGGAGAAAGACTCAAAACAAGTTCAGAATAAAATTAATGATTCTTGATAGTGGTCAGACAACTAAGGGTTAAAGGGACTTCTTTCCACAGTTATCAGTGAAGATCACATAATGGGCAAGGTTAGCTTCTGGTCTGTCCTATACACCAAGAGTAAAGAGTTGTTTTTTTAAATACAAAATTGAAGATAATTTTTCTTTTTTAATGTACTGACATGTGTTTCCAAATTGTTAATTTGTTTAGTGATTTGTTTCTATTTGTAGCTTGTATACAAAACTTTCACTGTATTCCTTGAACTATTTGATTGTATTAATACTCCCCATTTTCTGATTGACAAATTGATTGTGTTGTGTATTTATTGCAGGTTCTGGGCTCTGGAATGAACTTGCATCTCACAGAAAATGATTTAATGAGGGAGATTTTCAATTTGGGAGAGAGAATGTCTCCCTTCAACACTTCTGCCCAGAAGCAGACCAAGTTGGAAAGGGTATGTTCCTTGAACTCTATGTACCACCAATTTCAATTCTCTGTGCAATTTTTTTCTTTTCTTTCTTTCATGGTGAGCAATTTTGTAGCATCTTTATCCATCTTCTTTATGACTCAGAAAATGTCATCCACATAGTGGTACCAAGTATTGAAAATCACCATAGGAAAGCTTAAGTGATATGAGTGTCAATATTACTCCTAAATAAATTCTTTCAAAGATTAAATTTGGGCTGCGTATAAAATTTAAGACAAAAATTTCTCTGGTCATAAGATTCATTAATAGTTGCCTGAAATGTAACGTTTTAAAATTTGTCTCGTATACATTTTTATCTTATGAAGACTTAAGAACATTATGTAATGTACCAACCATAGGTCAACACACACAAAAATCATTTAAAACATGGTGTGGCAACAATTACAATGCAGCAGTATACACAAGTCAATTAAATTCTCTACACCATTCAGTCTGTCTATTCAGATCATTTTGAAGCAACAGTGTATCCAAAATCACTTAAGATTTTCCTCCAGAATGTACAATTATCAGGAAAAAGATTGAATGAAGAGTTTTTAAATAGGTGGCAATTATATTGGTTCTATTGAATAACACTTTTTTTCTATCAATGGAAAAAATTTGCATAGTTTAGTTACATGTACCATTATTTAACCTACTGCGAGATGTAATGTCTAATTTTAGAAACAAGAAGTTGTTATGGATAATTGACCTGGCATCTTCAATCTTAATCGTGTTTATCATTTGAGAATAGTTACACCTGTGAAAATGTAATGGTTGTCATATTGCAATCTTCTAATAAAGAGCTAGTTATGTCAAGAAATGTTGTGACTTGTGACCTTTTGAGATTACTCGAAATGATGAATGCACGCTACACATGGATTGTGGGAAAATCTGAGAAACATGACCAGTGATAACATCAGTAAAGGAAAGAGCATAATTGCTTAAGTACTTTGGTGTTTTCGCAGACTGGGTTGACATGCGAGACGCACATTAATTATACTTAACAAAGGCTTGGGTATCTAGTACAATTAACGTCCATTATATAATCTAATTAAGGTATTATGTCAGTGTTGACTGCAGACATGTTCCAAACTATTCACAAAGCTTGGAAATATTGAACAAAAAGAGTTGTAATTAATTAATAATTCATTCCACTGATTTTTATTATTGGACAAGAGCAATTATTTTGTGATATTAATGCTTGATAATAAATTTAGATTGCCGTTTGAATCTTTCTTTCACAAGGGTCGCATTGTCTTCAGTCATGTGATGCGGCTGCCATTTCCATTAGAACAGTATTTTCCGCAGTTTTTAGTGAATTATTCTTGTGAGGTCCACCGTAAGGCATGAAAATCATAGTCATTGTGTTCCTATATTAATTCGCTGTGTTTTAGTATGTATTTTTTGCTATGTTAAGCCGGTACTTTTCCCAGGTTATCAAAAAAACCTAAACCCATGAACGTTTCTCCATATAAACCCATAGTAATTTAAAGTCAAGTAATTCAAAATTTTGTGCCATAAGGGTATGAAAATTCATCACCACTCATTTGAAACATTTTTTAGGGGGTACTTCAGCCTAGTCGCTTTGATGGGCATAATACCTGAATTAAATAATTCAAGAGTTTAAATCACAAAATTTATTGTATTTGTCAAAGGTCATAAGTCTTTAATTATTTAAGTATTTTAAAAAATCTGTTGTGTGTTTTTGCCAGATTGAAGTATACATTAATGAAGTCTCAACTAATATCTATTTATTATGTATTATTTCATAGTATTGCCACCAATGGAATCATAGTGTAGGGTGGTACCTATGAAAACAATGTTTCTTTAAGTTAATATCACTGCAGAATGAAATAGTAAAAATAATATTTAATAGAAATAATGATGTAAACTAATAGCTATAAGACAATCTTTTTTTCATTGAATCGGTAATGAGTCATTATCAATTGCTTTAAAATTATTTTACTAATAGGTTGGCTTCAACTAGATATAATCAGCTTACTCTGCCATGAGTTAACACAAACAGAAGAAATTTCAGCTTTATAGCCCATAGAATCTTCAATAGCGTACCTAACAACCTAAAGTATCTTGATATCAAATCCATTACTATTAAGTATGACATACAGAGTTATAATATGTAGTACATTAAACAATGATAATAACTTAATGTTGAGAAATTACTGGGACTCTAATATTTTAAACAAATAAGTTTGTATTGCCAAATAACATTTTTTAGTTAATACTCATACATCTATGGTTCACATCAGGACATATGATATTGTTTTTAATGTTTTTGTTCTTTGTTTGAAAAGTACTAAAAATGAAAAATTTATTTTTATATGCACATATAAAATGTGAATTATTTGAACCACTAATATGTTCTGCCAGACCTACGTATTGATTTGCAATAAATCCCCTGTAGGTTACAGTAGTTACATACTTTTTTACATGCTAATTTTAGACATAATTATCCAGTGTAATAACTTGTTGCTTCAGCGTACAATGTTTTTTTATGTTGTTGGCATTCCATTTTGTGTTTTCACCTAAAACCTGAAAAGATTTCTTCATCTTTTCTACTTAATAGTGTATGAATTTGAGGATGGTTTTACAGTTTGTGTTGCAGTCTTTGTAATCACTATGATTCTGCTTCTCTTGAAGAAAAGTTAGGAAACCACTCTAAAGCTGATACTATATTCAATACCAATATCAATCGCTGTTTTGTATAATGTCTTTGTGCTCTTTGCAGCATCTAATCAACGCAGCTGCTTTCAAAGCCCGAACAATCTCCCGAAGTAAGAACCGGGACAAAAGGTCAGTCGTCATGGTTTGTTAACTTCCCTCATCGGCGGCGGCCGCAAGGTGACACCTCACATGGAATTTGTTTGTAGAAAAATGGTTAAGCTAGTGAAATTTATACCAATATTCTGTTGGCAATTGACAGTTGTATTTTTAACCACTGTAGATATTTATTAAATTGGTTCAGTATAAATTTATTTTCCCCGCAATGCCATAGTTCATTGAATCATTTTCCTATTTATTCTTTACTTGTGTTAGGCAGGCTTGTAGCATTTTCATCTGGCTATATTGTACAACCCTGTTGTTTGCCAACCGAAGGTATTTAGCTCATGTTTTAACACAAAACCTATCTTTGTGTGAATTGAATTTTGGGCTTCTTTATCAAAGAAAGTATAAATATTTTAATGTTTTAATTCATTAACATGTTTATTTTATCGTTTTGTATCTATCTTTTGAAGTCCTCTTTACTAGAGACTAGGAACCTGAAATCGCCGTAGGCGTCGTATTGTGAGGTGATTGTGATTTTGTTTATTTTATGATGGTTTATGATTTTTAAAATTTTCCCTTTGTTTCAGAATGACCATTTTATTACTTGCACTTTTAGATTTAAAATGTTTGAGGGTAAGAAAATTATTCTTTGTTCGAATGAGCATCTATTTACTCTGGGTTATCTGAAATTTTTATGTAATGACATATTTATTTTTTATTTGTAGGTATTGCCTTATTGCATTTCATGGTGTTAAGTCCCTTACTTTGTTGAAGTATTTTCTTTTCTTTTGATTTTACCCACGTATCTATAAAGTGTTCATTGTACAGTATAATAGTGTTAATCTGACAAATTGGTCTCAACACAGATGGTTAAAATGTCAGTTTTTCAGAAGTTATTGAAAGTAATGTGTTAAATAGTACTTAATAAAAAGAAAAAAATGAAAACTATTTTTTGCACTATTATCTTTGATTTTTATGTGTGAAATGAATGCATTGTTTAATATATTACAATTATTAAAATATAAAGTATATTTAATTTGGTATTAAAACGGTATAGAATTTAAATTTCACTAAACTGTGCTTTGGGTAGTGGACACGTCTTGATTAACAAAATTGTACTGTATTGGAATCGGATCAACTCCAAATTCATTCTCACTTTTGAAAGAAGGTAATTAATTATGTTTGGATACAATTACCTGCTATACAAACCTGGTTTTTAGTGCACTCTCATTGTTAGTTTCGCATTTGCAGTGGACAGAGAGATATTTTATCCTGAGAATACTTAACATGTGGCAGATGGTCAGGGAAACTCACTCGTCTCGTTCTCTGTTGGCTACTTCATTTGTATTAATGTGTGGTCTTCCCCCAATATTTCTTCTAACTCCTGTTATGTAACAGTAGACTTGACAAAACCCAATCTTTTCTGCAAGATCTGAAATGTTTTCTTCATGGAATTAATTGGATGAGAGACTATAAAGTTCTGTCTTTGTAAAAATTCAGGGGACACAAGATAGTGTTATGACTTACTTAGTTCTAATAACTTGATTCTCAGTAAGAGAAATGAGAGATCCGGAGCATTCAACATCACAGGTCTGTCTCATATTCACCAGTGAGATAGCAAAGATCAGGAATGATTATGCTGTGACTGTATCAGACATGTTTCAAGCCACTTTCCTCCTGTTTCTTGAATATGTTAAAAATTTAATTTAAATTTTTTATTATCAAGAATTGAAAAATGTCAAATCTAAGCTTAAACTAACCTTAACTTCAGTTTCTTAATATCTCTGATTGTACTTCCCTTACTGCTGAATCTTAACCGAGTATCCAAGCTTTCAGTCAAAATGCTTACATTTAAATTTCACTTCTCAAGAAGTTCATAAAAAAGTAAATTTTTGTATTGAATTGGTGAATAACTGTAAATAAATGAGGGATTGGGATGCTACTGTAAATTCTTAGTTTTCCAGTAATGAAATTTAATTGAAAGGACTGTTTTCCAATTCAAACACCACCACCCCAACCCTCTGAAATGAGGAAGAAGCAATGTGAAGTGTGCTAATTTAATTTGTACATATCATATTTAAGTTGTTAGTTAAGTTAATTTTATTTTGTAAAATATGTACATTATTTACTGGTAATTGTTTTAATATATGTGCTCTAAAAGTTGTTACTTGTTAATGTTTGTTGTTACCATGTTTGAAGGAGGTCAGTAATGTGAGATGATGTAGGATTGTTTAATATTTTGTAGCCAATTTACTTTAGCTTGTGTAAATGATTAATTTTAATACCCTCACAATTTCTTCTGTGAAGGAAAATGTGGAATGTATATTTTAATTCCTTTTTTTCCTGGAACAGGGGAATTAGCTTAGGATTTGTTTAGTACCATTTGGTTGATCAGAAAAAAAATTATTTACAAATTCTTTCCCCTCACTCTTTATATGTAATAAATAGTGTTTGTAGTCACAGAATTGTTTTATTGTCCATAAAACTCTGTTAATGCTGCCATCTTTGTGGAAGTAGTATTTAGAACTTGTAAGTGTTCAGGAATCTAGCGTGCAGGTCATGCAAACTCTTTGTTCATAACTTGCATCTATTTTGATAATGTTTTGTAATGAAATACATTTCCATGAATGTATGATTGTAGTGTTACAATTTTACCCAAACAAGATCTGTAAACAATGGGATGAGTTTCTCATTTCTTCTTAATCTTGTCAGTTTGTGTTTTAGCTAGTAGAACTTGTCTGGATATTTATTTAGGTTAATAGTAAATTTAGGCTTTTGAATTTTGGTGTGTGAAAATATGAGAGAATGGAGATACATATTCCTCTCTTAGGGATATGATTTTTCTGATGTGGTAACATCAAAATTTTGAGTTGTTGTATCATTTTTTTTTTGTGATTTTTGCATTTTATTTTATCATGTTCTGACTTGACTTTTTGTTGTTAATGCATAATTATTTCATTAAGGTGAATAAAGTTATGTTAAAAATTATTTTGGAAAATTCATCTGCTGTAAGAACTAAATTGGCATGCAGCAACTGGCTTCATGTTGCTGTATGAATTCTGATATTTGTTATGTTACTTGTTAATTGAAAAGAAAATTAGTTTGCATTCAAATCTTTCAACTTGTAGTAAGTGGATTCATTTTGAAATTAGGCAATGGATATCCTACGGTCTGTTCCTTGGGGTTAATTTCCTGACAGGAATTTTGTATTTATTAATGAAATAAATTTACACTTGATTAGCCTGTTCATTTTGTTTTATTTCATTCTGTAATGAGTTATTAGGGGGAAAAAATGGAACACTGTGTTCTGTAAGACTTAACAATTGTCTTCATATGACAACCAGCTCCTTTCCTCAGGAGATGTGGTTCTTATCATTGTATTTCAAGAAGAATTATCATTACAATCTATCTTAAAATTTCTCTTTGCATCTCTTATTGAATTGCTAATGCATAGGACTTTCGTTGAAAAATAAATAAATCTGAAGAGAAAAATAAAATTAGTTCCCTCTTCGTTTCCAAGATCTTAGCTAACAAATATACTAACATCTTATCTTTATACGTATTTGTAAGATATGTCTTGAAGTTTGTCATAATTGGCAACACAAGGATTGTACATATTTAATGGTGAGAGGAGTATCTTAGATAATTCCTACTTGTAAGTTTTGTATAAAACTGGTATAAGTATTGTACAAAAGAATATACTGTGTCTTTAAAGAACATTTTTTGCAGTCTGTATACTGTAAGGACAGTAAATGAATTTCTCAAAAAAGCAGGCAACCATGTAATTAATACTGGATGGAAGTGTAATCCTTAGATATGAAATGTAACCTTCAATTCATTTTTAAGGGAATCCTTGCCTTACCAAAGATAATAAAATTCATGTTTTTAAGATACTTTTTTAATTAAGTCATTATGATAACATCTGTATACACTGATAATAATAAAACACATGACCCTATTAAACAGATACATCATATATTTAATTGGTGAAACACATGATGTGTCTGTTTAATACGGTCATGTATTTGACTATTTGTAATTCAGTTTTATAGAGGTATACTTAAGTTAGAAATTCATAACCAAAGATCAATTTATCATCTGAAACTTTTCTATGACATTACCTAAGTTAATCTTCAGGATATGAAATGGGATGATACTGAGATTTCAGAAGGAATGGTTAAGCAAAGATTCATATAAAGATTTAAAAAAAGGTTTCTGTGTTTCTTCAATTCATTGTCTACTCTGATGTGTGTGTACATTGAAACAATCAGACGTATATGTTCACTGAAATTGAAACATTATTTTCTTATAAGCATGATATATTAATGGTACTGCCAACTGAGGGTTTGTTGACGGATTGATGTTCTTCTGTTGTATTTTTAAATACAACAGAATACCATTTTATGTTGCAGTCATGACTGAATACCATTTTCAGTAATAGTGTCATGACGTTTGTACTAAATATTAAGATATTGAATTGTACACTAAAGATTCATATCAATGAGAAGGAATTACTTTCTCCCCTTATGATTACAACCTTTCTGTATTGTTTACCAATTATGATAAGCTTTCCTGACTCATTTTTGGAAGATGTTTTTACATAATTTGGCTCTTGGGCTGTGTTTGGTTTGTTGGACAGTCAATTCAAAGGAAGACGAAGCAAATTTGTTCATTTTTAGATGAAATTCTTATGCCTCTTGCTATTTGTTTACTTCAACTGATTAATGTTTTACCAGAAAGATTACTCGTTTATTGTGAGGATTTTACTGCAATTTTTTTGTGAAAGTGACGTAATTAAAGAAAATATTAATTGATTCAATATGTAAGTGGTGTGAATGACTAAAATCACTCAATATTTCATTGTGG
Source organism: Laupala kohalensis (assembly GCA_002313205.1). Classification (NCBI taxonomy): domain Eukaryota; kingdom Metazoa; phylum Arthropoda; class Insecta; order Orthoptera; family Trigonidiidae; genus Laupala; species Laupala kohalensis. The sequence continues at coordinate 152,259 of NNCF01133467.1, read as the reverse complement.
TGATTCCACTACAAGTTTCTGAAGTATTTTACTTTGTAATTATGCTCAGGAGTCAGTGTGGCTCAGTGGGTAGAGCACTGAGTTGTTGACTGGATGACCAGCGTCGATACCTGGTGGGGTGGGGATTTTTCATCAAGACTGATTCCCAGGCCTACTAAGCCTGATGTAAAATGAGTACAGGGGGTCTCCTGGGGTCAAACCAGTCGGAGCGAGGTGCTGGTCACATCTGCACCTTGTGGTGCCAAGGTCAAGAAATTGTGGATCTCTACCCTCCGTAAACACCTCGGGCAGTTTCAGGGCTTGTTGTGGGTCAGTTTGACTTAATTTTACTTCAGCAATATGACACACAGCCAAATTCACCAAGTGGTGTGCATATTGAAGTGAGGATATTCAAGGGAATGAAATATAAATCAGACAGCAGTTCATAGTAATCTGACTTTTATTGAAACAAACATCAGTGTTGTCCCCTCTAGTGTTGTGCGTGGGTCAACCTGGCCCTAACCTTCCTGGAATAGTCCTGCTCTTGGGACCTGAAAAAGTTTTAAATCTTGTGTACTCTTCTCTGATGACCATTATCTTTCATGTGATTCATGCCAGATAGATCCGTGCAGATGTTCTCTTTAGGGGAGGCTGCTACCTAGCTGCTGATAAAATAATTCCCTCTAATTCTTTACATTGTATTATCTCAAGAACATTTACTTTCTTGAAGAATGATTGAACATAACTATGCCCACATGTTTTTATTGTGTTTTGAATTGGATATGACTAATTTCCCGCATTTTAATTAAAATGGAAGGATTTAAATTGACAAGTTGAATTTTTGTTACGTCTGTGTGAGATTAAAATACTGACAAATTCTTGAATGCTCTTTTCTAAAAACAAGTAAATTGATGAAAAGAGCTATTTGTTATAGGAATGTGATTTCATGTGTAGGAAATAATACATCTGGATGACCAAGCCATGGCCTCCTACAATTACCATGCTGGAGTCTACGCTTGACAACACCGGTCTCGTAGGCCGGCCGGCCAAAGAGAAGCTAACACGTTCATATATAGCATGACCACAGTAAATAAATAATTTAAGTTAAGATCCATTTGATACGAAGAATATGAATGCAAATGCAATCCATTCTCTGAAATAAAGTTAACGCATTTAACCAAACCGGCCAACAGTACACCGTTGCCACATAATGCAGGATCCAGCCTGGTAATTGTAGGAAGTCATGACCAAGCTAATTGCTTGGAAGACAATGATGTATATTTAACAGGAAATGGATACATGGTTTTTAATTAATTATTTAAAAAAAGAAAAGCATAAATGTTTAACCATGTTGACAAAAAATATTTTGAATTCTCATGAAGGGAACAGGGATCAACTGGGAGCCCTGTTATAGGATGAGTAAATATATTTGTTGGTGAACAGGACCCAATAATTCTATTGATATTAATAGTGAATTTTAAAAATAAATTACAATCTATATAACATAATTGTCAGCAGTGTAAAATTTAAAACTCATGTAGGACTGAATTTTCTCAAGAAAAATCTAGACATGAAAAGTCATCAGGACTTGGTAGTTAACAATGTAAACAAATGAAAGATAGGAGGAATTCATAGTATGAAAATGAAAATAATGCTAAAACTATCCTACTCAGAAAAGACAACACGTGAGACCGCTTTTAAATCCCAAAATATGTCAATTCTGTGAATTTTATTACAACTGTGAAAGTTATTCTTGAGAAAATTGCCTCAACTGTATGTACTTCAATATTGGTACAATCATTGTACTAACAAATATAAAATGACACCTAATACAACTTTAATTAAAAGATAAAAATTAAATTTTTTATTTAAACCTTCGTACAGTAATTATTTTTTACATTTTTTTTAAAATTGAAGTAAATAGGGACTTCAGTTTTTTCCTGAATTTTCAACTGTGAATGTAACCATCATATTGTATCGGTACATAATCACTCTCAATCTAGTTCATTTTATAAGATACTAAGCCCATAGAGCTTTTTAATGCAAAATAATTTTTTAACTTTGTTCATTATATAATCATTATAATAATTAACATTTCATTGTATATAAATAAATAAAGACTTACAACCTTTTATTGAACAATTACAAAATTAATAGCTTGATATAGCTGATTCAACATCTAGGCAGCACTTAAAAAGTCATATATCGAAACTTGTTTGTATCACCACATTGTATTATCAATAATTGGTTCATCAGCTACAATTTCCTCGAACCTTATTGTCATCGTCATCATCATAATTTGCTGGTTAACTTTTTTTTTTTGACGTAGTAATATTGCTCTATTTTTTATTGGCGTCCATTCTTCTCTGAGCTCTTCCATCCCAAATTTGACAGCATTTTTACTGCTTGTTGGAGTCTCCTTATCTGCTTTGTACTTTCTTAGAAAGTATGACAATGATACTAAGCAAGGTACTTTCATTGAAGCCACCATTGTCCAAATATTGTAAGGTCTGTTCTGCTAAAGAAGCTTGGGGCGACTTCTGCTGGATTGGTGGTGTTGCCTTTTTTTTCTGTAATAATAAAGTTATTGCCTAGAAAGCAGTTACAAACTGTGTATGATAATGTAGAAGACAATAAATTAATTTACTCTGGAAGCAAGCAAGAAACCAGCCCATTAATTCCGATCAAGGGCCCTAAGGCAGAAGAGGATTTATCATTTCTGTGCCCCTCCTAAAGTAATAATGAAAATAGTTAGCTACATGTTATAATATCAACAGAATACCAACAAATTTACATTTAACAGAATAATTTGAGATTAATTATTCCACCCCAATGCGAAGCACCATGGAGCGACTGCTCCAGCCACTCCACCTTCGCTATGCTGCTGAACAGAAATCATCCTCATGTTCAGTGTGCATTATATGGAGGAGTGCATGAAAGAAGTTAAGTGAAGGAAATGGGATGAATCTCATAGAGACCATTGAAAGCAATAAGTATATTTTTTTATTGCCCATAAAGCAATTATAAACTGCATATGACAACGTAGAAGACAAGAAACTTATTTACTCTCTGGAAGCAAGCAAGGGACTGTACAGACAAGTTCAATCTTACCTGCACAAGAACAAAATGATTGGAAAAATGCAAAGTGATGATGTGTGAGGGAGTGAGATGAAAGTTAATTGTTAACAATAATAAAATGATTTAATGACATGCTATGATATGATGAGAAATAATAATACAATACTGATTTCCTAGAGCTGACATGATGACATGGAGAGAAGATCCTGGAAACCAGTTGATTGAAGCTGTTGTAGACTTGACCGGATGGCTGACGTGTAGACAAAGAAAAAGTTGATGAGTAGTAATCTTCCGAGGTGCGATTGTAGGCTCGATCTTGCGAGAAAATGTCGGCTTGGCGACGAGAATAAAAGTAGCGATGCGATGTGTTCGAACGTAATAACCCTATTGTGAAGGGTTCAACAAGAGAGAATATATGTCGGTTTGGCGCCGACAGTAAAGAATTCGAACTATGATGAGAGAGGCGAGATCAGAAGTTTATCCTCTCATTAGTAGTAGTAATCATTGTAGTCGTGGTTGTACTAGAACTGAATCTCGTGTAGTAGTAGCGTAGAGTAGCGAAGAGAAGAGGCCATCATCTCGAGGGTGTGGCATCATTGTTCCGCGCCTGCACCAGATGGTGCTCATCGTGGATGGGCTGCACGGCTTAAATTGT
>NNCF01133467.1:109520-148327 GCA_002313205.1 Laupala kohalensis | reverse complement strand
ACTTATGTAAGATGTTGTTGGGGGTGGGGTCGTGGAATGCCTTCCGGATATGTTTCCGGGCACGAAGGAAGATGAATTTAGTTATGGGTTCTAAATTGGAAACTCGACGAAGGTAAGAATTAGGGGTGTCCATGGGCGGTTTAACAGCCATCCGCAGGAACCGGTTTTCAAGAATGTGAAAACGATGAATTTTATTGGGAGTGGTAGCCCAAGTTTCACAGGCATAGAGTGCCAGGCTACGGACACATGTTTTGTAGAGTAAAAGTTCAATTTTTAGCCGGATCCTGCGATTACAGAAAATTGGAGAGAGGCGGGCAAGAGTGCTGTTCATTTTCTGAAAGAGATTTTTCCCTGATCTTCCCAGCGAAGCTTCCTGTCCATCGTGATCCCAAGGTACTTGACACTTGTGGACCAGTCCACAGTGGTGCCCTTGAGCGACGGCAGGTTATGAAAGGGTATGCTGGAGAGGTAGCGGAAAGTGAAGATAATTGCCTGGCACTTGGAGGGGTTCAAGGTGAGCCCATTAGAAGAGCTCCAAGTGTCCAGGCGAGAGGTAACTGTTTGAAGATTAGTGATAGCAGAAGGAAGATTGTAGGCACGTACCGCATACGCAATGTCATCGGCATAAAGAAATTCAGAAACATGCCCAGGTGCCGGAAGATCATGAAGAAACAGAGAGGAAAGAGTGGGAGCCCAGACACTACCCTGGGGGACCCCAGCGCAGATGGGGCGGATTGTGGATAAGGAGCGATGGTAGCGTACCTGGGAGGATCGTCCGGAGAGGTAACTGCGCAGGAGGTGATGAAAAACGGGAGGAACTAAGGAAGAGGTTTTGCGAAGGAGAAGGTCGTGGTGGATAGTGTCGAAGGCAAAGGAGAAATCGAAGAATATAGCAGGAATGGCAATTTGTCGAGAGAGGATGGGAGCTAATTCATGAGTCAGGCGCAAAGTCTGCAAAGCTGCAGACTTGTTACGCCTGAAACCTAACTGGGTGGGACGAATGGCATGAGTGGAGTCTAGGTGCGGGGTAAGTTTGGCAAGGATGAGGCGCCCGAAAAGTTTGCCAAGAAGCGAAAGAAGACTAATGGGACGATAGTTATTAGGGTCCCGAAGATTCTTTCCCTGTTTGGGAAGGAGAATGATGGTGGCATGTTTCCAGGAAAGTGGAAAGTAACTAAGAGAAAGACAAGAGTTAAAAATGTTGGTAAGAAGAAGAACAAAGTTATGTGGAAGATGACGAAGATAAACACCACGAATCTTGTCGGAGCCACCCACCTTGTTGGTTTTCACACTCTTCAGGGCGGTCTTGACCTCCCAGACACCCAGGGTCCACTCATCGTCTAGTGTGGTGGGAGATAACGGAGGTAGAAGTGTGGTTAAAGGAGATGGGTAGGACGTAATGCTAGGAGGGGAGAAGCGATTTTCCAGAATCTCGCCGAAGATCTCAACTTTTCTGGCCGGGTCATAAGTGGGAATAGGCGAACCTGGAGTGAGGAGAGGGGTGATGGCAGTGGAAGGGTTTCGGAGAGTCCTTTGGACCTTCCACACATCGTCGCAATGGCATGATAAAGTATAAAAGGAATTAACTTTATTTAATACAAATTAGAATTATTATTTAAAAAATCAATATTAATGGGAAATTAAAACATTCCAACTTTTATATTATACACTAAAATCAAGGATTTCTTTAAAAATCAGTAGTGTATTAGAAAGATTTTATTCATTTATTAGAAAAGTTTCAGTTTGATGATACATTTTATAACTTTGGGGAATGAAATTATGCAAAACGATTCTTGAACAATACTGCACTTTTTGACAAGGACTCCAATAGCAGTGGTCTCTTGGAAAATGTCTTCGCTTCCACAATCCTGTTGAGCAGTAGATTGAGGGTCCTAACCCAGCTCAGCCGAACTAGGGGAGGTTTTCAGCAGGAATTTCCCTCACCTACTCCAGACAAATGTCGGTTTGGTACCGTATGTTCCCTGGCAATCCAACATCTCTCCTTCTCCATTTCCTATGGCCTGAACCTCACCAGTAGGCATAAAATAAATAAATAAAACAAAGAGAGGTTGGCATGCTAGGATGATGAATATTCAAGAGTGTTATGCCATAGAAATATTTTGCCAAAAAGATTCTTGTATTGTTCAGGAATCATTTTGTATAACGTACTTCAAAAAGAGATAAAAGATGTCTATTCAAATTCAGGGTTAAAAACTTCCAATTGTATCATTGCTCTGTATATGTTAATGAATACATTGAGTTTTGTTTAGAAAGGTTAATACCCATTTTCATTATTTTTTTATTCATGATTATAGTGTGTATAATGAATATTGATCACTTGTCTTCTGAAATTTAGTGTAATGACATCATGTTCGTTGTATATTCAGCAATTGTATGAATGTAGTCCTGTAGAAGCAAAAAAGCCAAATCTTAGTAGGAAACAGTTATATAGCTACAGTGTGTATAACCGCAAAAAGCTGTGAAATCTAGAGGTAGAATTACCAAGAAGAAATTAACTGGATTGCTGACTGTTTCATTGAGGCTGCCAAAGTATCCATTTATGAAAGGGTAAAACAATTTAAATTTGGATTGGTTCCTCACTACTGTTCAATTAAAACAGGAAAGCCTAAAAAATTTCTGTGCATGTGCAGTATCTGTGAAGAAAATTGATCAATGAGCAGAAGTGCACCTCAAGTTGTAGTGCTACACACTACATTGAACTAGTTGAGAGAGTAGTTTTTCATGAAAAATCTTAGTATTGTTACTTTAAAAACAAATGCAGGAACAAGCTCAAGACTCAAAGAGTGAACATAGTATTTTTAACTTATGTTCAAATGTTGATAAGTTCCTCAAAACAAGTTTGAAGGTGACATTAACTCCTAGTACATCTATTGAGTAATGAACTTGATAAAACAATAGTAACTCTTAAATATTTTAAAAATCTTATTTTTCTTTGCCCATCAATAGTTGTATTTATCTTTGATAACACAAAGTAAGGTACAATTGAATAAGATCATGTTACATATAATTGTTTGCATTTCAATTAAATAGTTTTTGATTATATCTATGACAAGCACATTATATCTATGACTTATTTCTTGCAATAGTAAATAATACGTATTTGATTTAAAAAAATGTTTTATAAGTATTAAATCTGCCACTGCCCTTGGACCCTTGGTCGGAATGGATGGGATGGTTCCTTGCTTGTTTCCAGAGAGTAACTTAGTGTATTACCCCCAAATGGTTGTACGCAGTTTGCAACTGCTTTTTTGACAATAAAGTTTATTTATAAAATGCATAATAACCTCAATAAACCTCAATTTGTGATTTATCACATAATTTGCTCGGTTAATTCTAAGTTCTGAGAAGCATCTGTGGGACCTCCTTTGTACATTGCTAGTTGTACAAAGAGGCTATTCACTAGAGGCTCAGTTGCTTCATTACCTTGAGAGTACATGTGCAACCAGTGTGATTTGTTATGTATGTTCAGTTGTACCAGATAAATTTGAATGGATTTTGTGTATTATGGAGAATGTTTCTTCTTTTCATGTGCGACACTCGATGGAAAACGTTAGTCAGTTTTGTGATGTTGGGTTAAAAAAAAATTTATTCAGCACAATAAATTTTGTTGGTCTGATGAAATTATTGAAGGTTTTCTATGAAAAAAAAAGCGTCTTTTTTTATTTCGAAGATTCAACTTCTGTGATAAATTGGTCAAATCTCAAAGAAAACTGAATCTTCCACGTGGAAAAAACTTATTTCTTCCTGTCGGGGCTTTTTTTTTGGTAGTTTTCCGTGGCTTGTGAGGAGTGAATGAACGCGAGAAGAAACTGCTGATTGTTTGGTGCAGCTAATTAAAATCGCGTTAAGCCAACGTTTCCGTCTTGTTGCTACAGCAGCGGCTCTAGATAAGATGTCGATAAAGTGATGGAGGATTTATTGTTTTCGAAATACCATGACGGAGATTTGTGTTTCAATCGTTTGGAACGAGTGTGTACAATAAATAATTACAATTACATGCCATTTATGAGCGGTACAAAGACAGTACCGAGTAGAATTTTTATAATCATACAAATATAAAATTCACATTAAATTGAAGAAGTATATTTATGTACCATGACGGTTCATTAAGAAAACATCGTACAAAATATTCCTTGTATATTATCTGAGGGAACCTAACAGCAAGCATTACAGATATTTCTTTCAGTTTCAGAATTTTGAAAATCCCACAAACTAAATATTATGACGGAAATCAATGGATTTCTTCCAGTTTCATAATAATATGCGGTACTTTCAGGGGTTAGACGAATAACACCCCCACCCCGAGAGACTAGAATTTATTATTTAACGACAAATATGATAATTATCAACTATGTGCATATAATAATAATATAATAAATTTATTGTCAAAAAATAGTACAAACTGCGTATGACCACGTGGAGAAAAAACTAATTTACTCTCCGGAAGCAAGCAAGGGACCATCCCATCAATTCCGATCAAGGGCCCTAAGGCAGAGGCGGATTCAAAAATTTCAGCAAAAGTTCCTACATAAGATGGCAAGTTAGCTGCGAGTTATAATACTAATAGAATGTCAATATGTTTGTAATTTAACGCAAAAAATTTACATGTACAAGTTATTATCGAACTATAGATTATTAAAACATGACCCTAGACAAAGCGTAGAGAACCTGTATAAGAAATCCGCCTCTACCCGAAGGAAAAACGGAGAAAAACCCGGGCCATAAATAAATTACACTTCGATTATTAAATATGTGTAGCTTATTAATGCATTTAAGAGAATGTCAACGACCCAAGAGCCTCGTGAATAACACCAGAGATGAATTCTAGTTGCGCAATTGCATGGGTATTTCGAGGGAATTTCCATCAGATTTACGAACAGAATTGTTTAGAACCGGAGAGGAACGATCGTATGATGGAACCCGCGTTACGACTGAGTCTGCGGTGCCTCTTCGGAGAGGCGATAGCTAATGAGAAGAAATGTCCATTCCAAGGCCAGCTCTGAAAGCAAAACAGCATGTTCCCTGAGATAATAAAGGCGAACAGATAGCGTCAGTCAGTCATGCATCGCATTCGAAATGTACGCTCAGTCGATGCGTTGCGTCGAAGACTAGTAGAGGCTCCTTCGTTCACGATGAAGACCGAACCTCTGCGCCTCGTTCTCCACCTTGTGCTGTTCTTGCTGAGCTGCGTGGAAGCCTACTACGGCTATCGCCGCTTCAACAGGCGCGGATCGGATGTGCTTCGCCACTCGCCGCTGATCGACGGCCACAACGATCTGCCCTACAACTTGCGCTTACTCATGAACAACAAAGTGGAGTTCTTCACTTTCAAGAAGAACTTGACCACGGATCCCTTATGGAGCTGTGGCAACTGTTACACGGATCTGCCGAGACTTCGCGCGGGTCGCGTGGGGGGCCAGTTCTGGTCGGCATACGTGCCGTGTTCCACGCAGTTCAAAGACGCCGTCGAGATGACCCTGGAGCAGATCGACGTGATCAAGCGCTTCGTGGCCAAGTACCCCGAAGAGCTGCACTTCGCCACCACTTCGCACGACGTGCTGGAGGGGTTCAAGAAGGGTAAAATCGCGAGCATGATCGGCGTGGAGGGCGGGCACTCCATCGACAGTCGTCTGGGTGTCCTGCGCTTGCTATACGAGCTGGGCGTGCGCTACATGACGCTGACGCACGTGTGCAACACGCCGTGGGCGGACGCGAGCCCTGAGGACGCGGATGAAGACGCCGAGCATCGCGGCCTCTCGCCCTTCGGAGAGAAAGTAGTGAGAGAGATGAACCGCTTGGGCATGATGGTGGACCTGTCGCACGTGTCGACGCTTACCATGATGCAGGCGTTGCAAGTGACACGTGCACCCGTCATGTATTCGCACTCGTCTGCACGTGGCGTGTGCAACCACCATCGCAACGTACCGGACGACGTGCTGCGTATGGTGGCCAACAACAACGGCGTCGTCATGGTCAACTTCTTCTCGGGATTCTTGGCATGCGAGAACCACCCCGTCTCGTTGGAGGACGTGGTGCTGCACATCAACCACATACGCGCCGTGGCAGGGGTGGACCACGTGGGCATCGGCGGCGACTACGACGGCGTGGCAGAGATGCCTATCGGCTTGGAGGACGTGTCCAAGTACCCCGCGCTGTTCGACCGCTTGGCTGACAACCAGCCCGGGGAGCCCTACTGGTCCGACGACGACTTGAAGAAGTTGGCTGGCCTCAACATCCTGCGGGTCTTCCACGACGTGGAAGAGGTGAGGGACGAGTTGCAGGCGGAAGGGACACCCATCGGAGACGATTGGCTGCCGGAAGAGGACTTGTTGGAGCATCCCACCATGTGCTTGACCATATGAGGACACGATTCTTCATCGGCTTTTACTATGCTTCCCGATCATTTAGACACTCATATAAAATGTGCAAATACTGTTACTCAGTCTGATAGTGTATAAATTCCACACATAATATTTAATTTCCGTTCCGAAATAGTTCTTGTTTAAATTGTTACCACTTCTGTGCGTACTACAGCGTATTTGCGCATCAGATGCAACTGAGAGCAGAAATAGACTATTTCTCTGATGTTAAATATCTATTGAAAATAAAATGTGCAAGTCTCTGTCTTCAGCAATTTTTTTATATATTATACGGAATAAATAAAATTGCGGAAGATCGATGATTCTTGCGTGAATATGTGAAGGGTATTTCATTCTTTTCGGTTGCAATTACGATTATTTCTTGTGCATAGAAAACCGTTTCTCTTTGCATTCTCTGTTGTTGAAAATGATTCCTAGAATTTCAATTCGTGTTCATTTTTCATTAACCGTAGAGTCGCTTTGAGGATATCAGGGTCAATGTTGCTGGGTATACGATATTGGTTTTCTCTTTGGTCACAGGAAAACTCTCCAAAAAACTTCCTTTCGTCAAAGAAACATACTTTGCTTGGTAATTATGTAAAATAAAATAAATCATTGCTTAGTAAATACAAATAAATCAATGGTGTAATACGAATTTTGTGACCGCTTAAATATGTTAATTTGGAAAGGGTTGTTTTTAGTTGAAGAGCTGACAAGTGATATTATCTCGACTCTGACTTTGCGAACAACGTGAACTGTACAGTATGAATCTAAAATCAATTTGACGGTTGGTACAGGCTGAAATAACGTGTTCAGGCACAAATGTGTGAAAGGAGAAAAAACTAGCTACATTGTCAGTGTTCCTTACAGCACAGCGTTACAACAGTGTGAGGAAATTGCTTGCACTCCGTCATATATGCGCGGCAGCGCGACGTTGATGGCGCGTCACGAGCAGTAGGTGGACGAATCTTGAAAAGGCTGTTATGTCGCTAATTGTTATGGCTGAATGAGAAACTCTATCCGAATAGACTTGTGCTGATTGACTCATAAAAAGATGAGCGGTCTCTTTCGCCCATACATTACTATGCTAATATTGTTTGTGACAATGACTTTCAGCATCCTTCAAAATTTGTTCCATGATTTTAGATCCAAGCATCCTGCATGAACTCTTTGGCTCTGTGTTTGAAGCCAACACGTTTCGGCCGTCATTTTGCCAACGCCATTTCTTAACATATGTGCAAACTAAAAAGAAATCCTTGGAACACAACTTACAGAAGCTTTCAAACATCTGCTTCCGTCTCCCTTGAGAGTAGTCTTCGAACAAACGTTTATGAACATTCTAGGGAAAGTAAGTATATATGAATCGAAATAAGAATTTTGGATGATATCACTCCAATGTTTCGTCATAATCTCTGGATACAGAGGAATTAAAAACACTTTTTGGGTATTAGATCCCTAAAAGAAGAATTTCAGTATTTGAGACATAAGATACGTCTCCAAGCAGACGCGTCTCTTGCAATCACAGAACCAGCATAGAAGGAGTGACACTTTGGAAGCTCACATGCAGGTCGCTGCCTAACCATATGGATGTATTACGAAGCTCAAGATTTGATATTAAAAAATAACTAGCTGTATTTTATGTAAAATACTATTTAAGGGATTTAGTGACGTGATTCCCATTCAGGAAACCTTGTTTTTCTCGCCTTAGTTTCAAATAGATTACAGTTCATATTAATTCAGTTATATCATAAGCGTTTAATTTCAATTGTAAGTAAATCTAAATAATGTAATTAATTGTATACATCATCTAGTACCTGCATATTCATCCTTGCTACTAAGTAAACATTTGGGGTATGATTTTCTCCGGTGACCACTCCTTGCTGTACCTTACTAAAATGAACAAAATGAGTGTAAATTTTTTAAAAGAAATTTAATACTAACACATGATTGGATGTGAGCTAATCGAATTCGCGCGGGAATGACGAAATAGACGAGTGTTGGTATAAGGTGATCCTAGGGTTTATTACCAGCTCATCACGTAAAAGTAACTGTTTACCAACCTTGATAACGATTCTGTGAAATAGAACTTCAAACTATAATTGCACTTAAAGGCGAAAGTTTTTAACAACCAGATGTCAATAGAAGCATCCGTCATCATTTACATCCGTTTTGAGGTCCCCGAAATCCGATATAATGTATTTCAGAATACAACCAGTCTTTCTGCGCGCAGAGATCGTGAAAATGCGATTATTCAGGATTTTTCATATCTAGCACTTGGTTGTCCAGGTGCATTCTGTAGAACAGCTAGTACTTACAAACAGAAATTTCTCTCCAATTTTGCGTTTCTCCCTTCATGCCTTCAGATCCACTTTACTTGAAAAATAAATGAAAAAATGTTAAATTAATTTGAAAGGAAAACAATGATTCTAAAAGAAACATTTGCCAAGGCTGGCTATCGCTGTTAAGTTGAAGCAACTGGTGTAGTTGGTCATTTTCCTCTGAAATTTTTATTTCAAAACGTAGACACAGATGTCAGCACAGAAGTTATATGCACCTAGAGCTCTAAAGCGACAAGGCAGCCATAAGTAGCGTCTCCTTGGAGGCAGTTATGACTTACTATGTTCCAGATACGATTTTTATCTTAAAAAATTAAACTTAAAAAGTCAGTTTACGACAAATGAGGTATCATTACAATGATCATTTTCTGTACTTTAAAATAATAGTATTATATAAAACATATTTAAAAAAATACATTTTCAAATAAGATATAGGGATAGAAAATATCGATCACCCAGATACGAATTATAATTTGTAAAACACATTTAAAGAAGTGTACAATACACAAAAACGCCTCACTGGCGTAATAGTTACCAGATATCGAAGATTAAGCCTTCGGTCGATCTTGAGAAAAGTTCTTCTAGAACTTGGATGAACCATAATCTACAAGAAAGTTCTCCAAACCCCAGAGAGAGAGAGAGGTATCTCTATTGAAAACACAACTTTCTTTACGAGACTTGTGTATTTTCCATGAGGTGCTTATCGCATGAAACAGAGCGAAGTATTTGGGAAGTACATATCGATCTGAGGTAAACGCGCCGTGAACGACCAAACTGCTTCTCGCGTTAAGATAACGACGAGCGAGCATAATGCTTTGCTAGAACAGACTGCAATACCGGAGATCATACGTACTGCAATATCACACTCGAACGATAGAGGTGTTCAACCACAATCGGCGCGAGATTTCTCTCCTCCGCGTTAATATCCAAGCGACCAGTTTCTAAAGTATATCCCTCCCCCCTGAACCAATCTCCATTCCCTCCTGACCCAGGTTTTTCTCAGGGTGGTGACGGATTTTCCATAGGCAGGAACGTCATTTAATAATTTTGTTATTATTCTCGAATTTTGATTACACGGTATATCTACGATTCATTTTGGAATAATAAATTGGTAACTACGTATTTGATTAATTTTTTATAATTATTAAATCCGCCGCTGCCCTTGGACCCTTGATCTTATTCCAAATTTCTCTCTAAACCGGTTCTCTAAAGGCAGATGATATTTTAGAATCCATTGTGTTTATTTTTCTTCTCTTTTAAAACAACACTATACTTTTAAATTTACTTGAAACGCGATAAATAATGGATTTAATTAATTAAAAATAAAACTTTTAAATTGCTTGAAGAATAATTCATCGCGCGTGCGACGTTTCGATTCCAATACGCGTGCGTTTAAGTCGTGTTTTGCATCGTATGGTCGACTTCTTCTAGGAAAANAGAGACAGAGCGCTTTGAGTCCAATTCGTTCGAATAGTTATTGCGTCAGATGCAACAAAAATACAAACAATGTTGTAAAAGAGGGGTCGGCAACCTTTTCGCACGCGCATGGGGTCACATAGTCAAACCCTCAATATACATATCTAACATAATATTTGAAAATTGTTGAAAAAAATTAATACCTTTGAAAACGGCCGGGGATGTTAGAATTGAAAAAAATAAATCTAAACGGTCAGTCGAAAATAGCTTTCAATTGGGAACTTGAAACGAATGATAATCTCTCAAATTTAACATTCTGTAAATGTAATGTTATTGCGCATTGCAACGTCCAACACGCTAATAATAAAAAAAAATCATTAAAACTCACCCAATGTGAGTTTTTTTAAGTGTCATGACATGGCTTCGTGGGCCGCATGTTGCTGATCCCTGTTCTAGATCATAGTTGCAAATAATTAAGTAATTTGTTAATTCAACTCCTTTTTAAGAGAATAATAAATACAATTTATTTTTGGATAATTTAACAACAGGTTCTTCTGTTCTCTGGTCGTTGCTCACCACGGCCGTGCTGATGACTTCCGTGCTGCCGGGAATCGAACCGTCCCAGGAACCGTTTTCACTCATCACATATCCTCTCCACATGTAGGTACACGGAAGAAGTATGTGCCCCACCGCAGCCTGTTCTCAGACGGCCTCTTAAGGCCCGTTTACACGGGGCAAGTAACCTGCTTGGCAGTTTATCTGTAAATTATAACGAGTGTGCTCGTCGGTCACATGTGCGAGTGAAATGAGGTTAGGTTCGACACTGATTTCGTTAACTGCTTCTGGACGAGTTAGAGAAGAAGAAATCGAGGACTAGTGGGTGGCTGCAATACTCACGACCCGTCGTCGCAATTAATAAACAATTAAATGAATTTTTCGGGTATTTTAGACACATTAATAATTGCATTAAAATTGTACCCAAAATGTTACTACACTATGAAAAACCATCAAAGAATTCACATTCCGCACATGAGTACTGTAGTTCATTGGCTGATCAAAACATTAGAAACATGGAAAATGATGATTTAAAACAATTAATAACACAAATTAGTAAAGAAACTCACGAGAACAATTACGCACCTAACCTCACACGCTGCTTTGAGAGGTGGGATGAGGTTACCTGCCTCAAATCTACCCTCCGAGACAAGTAACCTGTCTGGTGAAATTATAAGCAGCTTGCGTTATTTTTGAGACAGGTTCCGTTTACAAGGGGCAGATAATCTACCTCGCAGCTTGCCAGGCACCTTGCCCCGTGTAAACGGGCCTTTAATGACGAGGATGACTCGAGAGTATGATGTAAGGGGTGAATGATGATGAGTGAAAGGCAGGGGAAACGGGAGAACCTCGAGAACCCATTTCGTCCACCACTGCAAGTTCTACTTGATTAGAACCCAGCGACACCAGAGGGCGTGAAGTCTTCACGAGAGGTAAAAGCTGATCCAAGGAAGGTGGGGGGCAAGTGCACCTCCCCCAAAAAACAGATATAAATAGAAAAATAATGTTTTTTTACTTAAAAAGTAATTTAGTACGCTTATTGAAAGCAACAAGACAAACTAATAAAATTATGTAAAATGACGACTTCATTGGTCAAACATGATTTATTGTTCTTTTATCGATTTTCATTCCAACATGAGCTGTGATATTTCACTATTTCTAGTATACTCCCACTCCAGCGAGTTTCCAAGTCACTCACGCAATAAAAAATTATCTCGATATAATTTACAATAGAAAAAGATAATCGAAAAAGAGAAAATCATAAATAAAAGAAAGTAATTAATTTGTAGTTGGTGTTTCGAAAATGATCTTGCAGGTAACGGATGAAAGTACACCTGGACTGAACGGACACCTTTTGCGTACAGGTGCAACACGCGCGTGCGCAGTTCGTCAAAAATGAAGCTCCCGCCTTGAAGATATATTAATATTCTTCAGTAGCCTCACGTCTCTGGACGGAGGAGGTGATATGAAGAAGGGCCTACGCGTGTAATAGCTCACATAGTTCAAACGTACGCGGCCAGGGCGCTCCAGTGACCGGAGGCGACAATTACAGTCTCAACGCTAGTTCTGAATTACGGCGTAGCAGCGCGACTGCCGGTGTACTGTCAATTACGATCTTCAAATGTATTTTATTATGGCTGCTTTTCTAGGTTCTTAAAAGCCCAGGAGAAAGGATTCGTATTGTATCGTATATTATTGTTTTATGCTCTTAATTCATTTTGAACCATTTATTTTTCATTCGCATTCTTTATACTGTGAAGTATTTCTTACTTGAATATTGTTGGCTAGGCAATGTAATTTCTTCACGACAATGAAATCCTGCTTTTTATAAGCGCCAATGATATTAAGTCTTGTTTTTTCAACAATAGGTGTATATTCTTAATTGGAGTGATCTTCCACTCATTCTTGTAAAACACTGCTTCAGAATCAACGAGGCAGACGAGGCGTCGAGAGCTGAGTCTTCAAGCTTATTTTCTGTGTGTTATTTAGTTGGAATAATTGTAATTTATTAGTACGATAAATTGATGGTGGAAATTGTGTATTGGTGTTCTCATAAAATGTGTAATAATAACATTGTACGATTCACGAATGATAGGAAAATTATTCTGGATGATTCCCTCCAAAAATCTAATCCTGTATCCGCCACGGAGTTCGAATTGGCGTTTCACACGCATTCACGAAGTTTCATAAAACGAATGTCGGAACAAGTAGCAGAGAATTACTCACAATATTGTTATGGAAGTAAGTTTCGCTCGTTTCGCTCGTTCGCTCGTAAAAAATGACCACGTGGGGGATAATATACGAAGTTACATTTAGTAATATTTAGTGGAAATAGGTGGTAATGTTTGGTGGAAAAAGACCATTTCAGCTTATTCTGTTTTTATACAAGAAAAAACACAGATCACTTAGGCGGTGTTGTTTCTTGAGCGACGATATTCAGAATAACGTCTACAAATGAATATACGAATATGAATGCGAAAACACAAATTAAATATGAAATAATGTTAGCTCCGAAAGAAGTGCGTGAAGCGGAAAGCTCTGGCCACGTCACACACTCTCTGTTTCCGAAGCTCTCATTTGTATCTGTGTGAACCGCGTTGAAGGTTGTACCCTCGACGACTCGAATCGCGGCGGTCTTCTAGTCGGGGAACAAGTGCACAAGTCCAATTGGAGAACGGATTTTTAACACAATTGCACAAAAACGTGCGTTACATTGTTTTAAAAAGTATTTGTTGCTGAGTGAAAAAAAATTGTTGTTTTAGATTACGTGCAAAAAAGTGCTATTGATAGTGCCCGAGAGAGAAGTGTGTGAGTGTAGTAGTGTTAGTGTGGAATGACGAGGTTTTGCCTCCTTCACGTCGACACACTGGTATTTACCCAACAACTTTGATGAAAGCTCATTTATTTAAGGAATTTAAATAACTCTCGATCACTCACTTTTTGTGAATAATTCAGAATGGTTTAATACAAAATACAACAGTGCATTGCTTATCCGGTCAGTTATATAAACGAATTATAATTTTTTAAATTCAAATTGTTTTTCTATGTCTGAAGAAATGCGAACCTAGTATGTTTGTGACACAAATTGCGAAAGAACAGATTCCTAATACTGTTCGTTGTATTAAGAATCACAATTCTGAAATGAAGCATTACATATACCGCGTCGCGTTTTATTCTCGCGGCCAGGAGAGAGTGTGGCCGTGATCTATCTGGCTCACTTCGTGTATTTTAATATTTAGTTTCTGTCTTTTATATTTATTCATATTATTTGTTGAAATATGTCTGAAAACTGAATTACTAAAGTGCCTGCATTGCTTCTTAAGAAACTGTCTTGTCACGAACACAATACTCGCAATAGGCATAATATTCATCGTCCTCTAGAGTCAACCACTCTTTGCCGAAAAGGGTCATTCGGGGGCCCGAAAATAATAAATTGGGAATAGTTCTCTATAATTCCCTCCCTCAAATTGCAAAAGATACAATAATATTGAATTTCTTCAAATCCTCAGTTTAAAGCTACCTACTACACCATTGCTTTTACAATGTAAAATATTTCATTGATTTGTATAAAAGTGAAAATAAGTTTAAATTTCCCATGGAATATTTTTTGAATTATAATTTTAAATGGTAAATATGTCAATATATACTTTATCATTTATACCTGATCACGCCATTGCTATAGAACTTTAAAAACTAAGCGATTAAATTTAAAAAAAATCTTACATGCTGTTACTCATAAAAGTTAACTTTTTTCTGTACTCAACTTTGATACGGTTTTATAAATTCTGTAGCCCCATCCTGGACGGATTTTATAAACATTCTCTAGGGTCGTGCCTAGAGGTGGCAGTCTCAATAGTACTCTTGTTAATATTGATCTCGAAGTAACAGTTACTATAGTTACGATTTATTAGCAGTATTTTCCGAATAATTTAAAGCTTTGATAATATAAAGTTTGTTATAATATTTTTAAACAACTTTTTTGTATTTTATTTTAATATAAATTTGTTGATATTATAACAAGTTGCTATCTAATTTTATTCTTAGGGGTGCACATGCCATGATTTACCTTGGGGTGTGGGAATGATGAACCCGCAACTGACTTAGAGCTCTTGATCGGGATTTATGGGATGGTCTCTTACTTGCTTCTAGAGAGTAAATTAGTTTCACGAGGTCATATGCAGGTTGAAACTGCTTTTTTTGGTAATAAATTTATAATAATTATTTATTTATTTTTGTACTGTAATTGTCATACAATTTAAATACATGGCAAGTTTCCACTTAATATGATATTATTTCTTTTTTCTCATATTACGAGACTCCCGGTCTCTCTCGTTTGTAGGTAAATGAGGTTCTACTGTCCTATCAAGTCAAATAGAGAGTTCGTAATATTTGCAGTATTTTTTTATTGTATTCAATAGTTTCTACGCGTCCCATATTCGCGTCTATTGATATCTCGTGTAAAAGTTGTCTCATGATTTTGATGATCCTCTTGGCTCAAAGTGCCTTATTTGGATTTGGTATGTACTGGCAAATTCAAGTGAAGTACTACTCCAGCAGATGATTTGTGTAGTAAGAAATCACTCAGAATAAGTAGAAGTTTGAGATGGACGAAGGTCTAGTATGAAATATTTTCATTATTTAAGAAAGAAAAACATTAAATATTTCAAGTGCATTGAAGAGGTTTGTAAGTGAGTTCGTGGATTTTCTGAAATAGTACCGGAATATTGTCTGGAGGTGATGAGCTCTGCGAAACCGACTCTCATACAGCGAAGTCATAACTGGCAGAGACGTATCGAATAATAATAATAATAGCTCGTTGAACCCCCACGATTTAACTCTATGATTTTTCATAAGTATACAAATAAGAACTTATTTTGTGGTTTTTGGCATGTGACATATTGAAGTACTGAAGGATTGAACGAAACTTTCAAGGTCATACTTCTAGGACCTAAGTTAAATTTCATTTTGCCACGACATCAGAGATTGGTATCAAAAACTACGTTCCAAAAACAGAGTTTTTAAGAAGAAGAAAAAATTATGCATATATCATTATTCATTTTATTTGAGAATTCAGAGAGTTGTTAAGGTTTTTATTTAATTTATTTTAGATTCCTCATGTTGCGTGTGTATTTTACCCAATGTTCTTAAGGTATAAGATTGTGCGAATTTGAGTGTACACTGATACATCAGAATAAAAGTTCAAAATTCAACGTACGAAACTATTTATGGTTAACTGTGCATTAAATACTTTCTCTTATACGAAGTTTTGTGACCTCAAAAAATGTTGATGGAAGTATCAGTTTTCGGACTCCCAGGTACCGAAGAGTCATTTTCATTAATAATTCGTATCAGCTTCTTCCCGATTCACGAATGGAAATTCCTTAATGTGAAGTGTTCCTAATTTGAATACTTAAGTACACTTTTGGTAATTTGTCAAAATTTACTCCAATCTTCACCAAAAGTAGTCTCACTTGCCTCTGAGACCCTGGCTTCAATTCCAGGCGACACCAAAACATTTGTAGCTTTTCACTTCAATGTTTCAGTTCATATGATGAGGGAGAAATAAACACTCTGTTCTACTACGACTAGATATGTAGACGGTGTTCCCCCGAAAATATTTCACGACGTGTAATATAACGCTCGTGGGCCTCACCAGCACTCGTCATCGTAGTCCGCAGTTGACCGAAACTAATACATACATACTTCACCCAAAATGTTATGGCATATCGCCGGATAAGAGGTATTTCCAAGAATGTTTGGTAAAACCGCTACGAAAAAAATGAACATTTTATTTGTAATAAATTTGGAGTGTTTAAAATTAAAAGAAACTAACTCTTTAATCTTTATTTCAGGGTTGTGCAGTTGTGAAGCATCGCTAGGAGAAGCATAGTAAGTCACGCAACACTTTTCAGCAGTTCCTATCCGTTCAGGCAGCTTCCCAACTTGCACCACAATTGACAAGTGTTCTGGCGATCGAATAATATTGGCGCACCCTTGCGAGAATTAGTGAAATGAATTAGGTAGGGTTTCTCTTGCAGAGTCCCGGCCTTCCGGCGACCTTCACCCTCACGAATTGTCTCCCGCAAAACTCCCGTGAAGCTGAAATATAAACACACTTATCAAACAATTTAGAATATGGGTGGGGGGGGCTTAAGCTCGTCCTGTGCAGCCAGCTAAACTTTTCCCTGAATAGAATAAGGGTGATCTCGTGTTGTGTCGGGGTTTTGTAGTTTGTTTTGAAGGAAATGACTCAGAAATGTGGATGCAACTGGAACTGTAAACAATGATCATTTGGATAGATGAAATAATTACATTGCGCATCTCTTCGTTGTGTGGAAATGAAAGATTGACTGCAAACCTTGTAGCTTTTAGTTGACGCCTCAAATGGAGGCTGATAGCGAGCGCTGTGCGTTAAAGTGTGTTAGGACGATTCATAGGTAATACTCATGTGTGTGCATTTTACTTACCGTGTCCACAGACATGTGATTTTTTGTATTGTTTTGTGTTTGACAATAAATAATTCGAAAAGGGTACACTAGTTTTTCGTTCTGGTGATGGTTGTAGAGGCAAATTTCTGTGTTTAGAGACCACTTCGATGTTTGTGACAGGCTTTGTTCCAGATTCTGTGAAGAGGTCGAGTACTTTCTTAGTTACTAAGAAATCTTCCTTTTGTCCCAGAAGTAACAATGGTTTGTATTACGGTGCCTGTCTGGACGTGCGTACGCATTTAATGATAAAATCATTCCGTGGAATTGAAACTTTCCGAGTGTGAATTGCAGAAAACAATCTTGGAGAATAAGGCTGGGATCGAATACGTGTTGCGGCAATTGAACATGTGGATGCGGATAAATATTCTTTTTCGGAGGAAGCCTCCCACCGGTATTTAATATTCTTTATATTTCTAATAGAGGAAGGAAAGGAGGGCAGCTTTATTGTTTGATTTTATACTAAAATTATTTCTTTTTGAGAAAACACGAATAAACCAATGTAGAAAAAATTAAACAAAGCAAAAATATAAATGATAACTTTCGGTCAGGTGAAAATGGCCGAAAGTTATCACATATCTTCTCCACGTGTAGGGCACACGGAAGAAATATATACATAACGAACCTTAACACGTAGGTACGTGTGAAACCGATAATAAAATGCCCACAGCATAGTGTGCCGCCTGGTTCATTTATCTCCAGTCCGGGATGTGTCTCGGGTCTTTCAGGGTTTATGTCTGGACGTAAATGGTGTAAACTTGTGGAAAGCGAACGGGTGGTGTTGTGGTTAACACCCCTGCGATCAATGCAGGAGTCCCGGGTTTGATTCCCCGGCTCGCCGCCATTTTCACCTGACTGAAAGTTATCACATATATATTCTCCACGTGTAGGGTACACGGAAGGAATATGTACAAAAATATATAAATAATTTTTAATTTAGTTTGTGTGAAGCAACTTCTCCGGTCTTCCCGGAGGAAGCAGACGGAACCACGTGGGCGGTGTGTAACCTTTCTTCGGTCGGTCCGTAGCATTTACACGCGTATATTGGCGTAAATGTCCCCATTTCGGGTTCGGTGAGGAGGTCTGAGGGCGTTTTCCATTTGCTACTTTGAGCAACTGCTACACCCCGAGTGCAGGAATGATATACAATTTGACAGAAGTTGCACCTGTACGGGGATTGTATAATTGCCGAGGCTATGTGGTAACCTCGTAAAATAACATAATTATAATTTTGTTCCTAACACATAGTTCAGTGTAACAGCCACGATCCGTCCAAAAATACATTTCTTTTTACATTCTTTGTGCGACATTGAACTTTCCCTTACGTAAAATTGAACTCTGTCCAATTAGTGGCGTCCTTGCACAACACATCCAGGAAGGATTATAAAATCAATAAAACCACTTGAATACATCGCAGGGACTTTTTTTTTTTTGCAATCTACTGCAAATTTTCTAAAACTTACCGTTCTAGTTCTTTGATTTTTTCGGTCAAGAAACAGTTTCAAGAATTTCGGCAATGTATGCTTACGAATATCTCGTAGACTAGTGAGGAGTCCTATCATATTTGCACCATTTTTCCTTCCAAATTGCAAAATATAAAATTCTTTTTATGGTTTTACTATCGATTCGTATTATTTCTATTAACCATTTTCCTGAGCTTACAATCAACCTCATTTTCACCAGGGTACATATCACTATTTGCCAATTAATTTAGCATTGTATTGACTATAAACGTAATATGTATTTCACTGCCTTATCTCAACTCTAAGGAATTAACAATATAATTTTCATGTAGTGACATAAGAAAACTGACCAATGAAACAAGGTCTGCTGCATGTAACATTGGCGCTCTTGTGTCCGTCACCGCAACAGACACAGTCTTTGAACATGGCAAGTGTAATGTCCCACTTTTCTTTCAATCCTATGTGATGAAATTATAACCATTCTAGCTATGAAGTTATATTGAAAGTGGGAAGCACACGGAATGAGCTAAAGGAAGGAAGGAATTACAATAAGGAGAGGCCGCCTCTTTTCGAAACACTTCCGTTTTCGTTTAACATATTAGCGATGAATTAGCAATAAATTATTCCACAAACAGCATTCAGATATCTCTATTGTTTCCTCAGATACTCACGAGACTACTCCAGCTTAACACTTACGCAGGAGTATCCACTATTTTTCGGAAATGCCAAGAGCGACACATTTTTTACTTGCGTAACAAATGAGCAGAAACGACAGTTTGCCGTCGCAAAATAAACTAATCCACTATTCTCTCAGGATGCTATAGACTATAACCAAAACTATTATGAACTGTACAAAAGCGAATTTACTATCTTATTATACTTAGATATTAGAGGTAATTTTCTGGCCTTAGAATGCGTAAAATGAAACATAATTTTTTAAATTCTTGTCTTATTCCTCATTTCTGGGAAGCACACGGAATGATTCAATTAAAAAGATCACTAGACCATTCCTGTATCATAGTTGATTACTTTTTAATGAGCTTGAACTTGCTGAAGCTTTTCTGAGTGCTGGATACAGAACGACTGTTGTGAAGGAGGATCTGTTCGAAGAAGGATCACTTCGGGCTGTTTTGTCAATTGCAAATCTGTTTGAATTTATCCTTCTCATGAATTGACCCCTATCTCATTACTCATTAATGCCAGAAACTTGTTTTCTAGTGAGGTTAGGTTAGAGCCGTTCGCAATTTGCTTTCAGCTTTTCTTTTTCAGGGAGATTGTAAAGATCAAACAAATTTCTATTCGCTGTGATGACGCAGTAGTTTTTAACAATTATAGAATCTATGGTAACAATTGTGTCACCTAGAGAAAAATGATATATCTTTCGAAGATTTCTTTAAGGGAGGACTGAAGTGCATCATGACTCTCATAAAAATTCTTCTGACGACGTTTTTCTTAAGATTTCCATCTCGCGAGCGATTTCTTTTGCTGCTATAACTACAACTCTTTTCCGAATATATTTTCTTTACGGATTTTTAAATAACCTAGACAGGACATCTCCGAAATTGACTCAAAACTAAAATGCAACTTTTTCTTGAGTGGCTTTCTTGTTAAGTTCAATTATAATAAAATATCGATCCATATCGTTAGGCACATAGGGAATGAAATTCTTCCATAATTGGGGACTGAACCTCAAACTCAGCTGTTACATCCTAAACTCTTACGCATGGAAGTAAAGCCAAGAATATTTATACTGTATTCGAATACATTCAAACACTTTTATAACAGTCTGTGCTTCAGGCGTACTCTCCCATTTATAATACAAAGAAAAAATTGCAATTACAATAGGTTTTTATATCATATTTGTTTCCAGACTTCACTTGAAGGCCATTATATATGTTTAGAAGCTGAATATACGCCATGATGTAACTGCCCTTTGACCATGTCAAACATGTTCCACATTTCTTTCAGAGGCCGATATGTAACTGGCGAAGTGTCCTCGAGATGCGTCTGCAAGAGAGAGAGAGAGAGAACCCTTTCGACAATTGAAAAATCACAGAGACGAGTCTGCATCAAGGCGCCTGTAACTGACACTCCACGATTGCTTACTTGGTCAGTTAGTGATAAAATATTTCTAGGGACTAATGATAAACGTGAAAAGAGTGTTTCCTGAACGTTTTCTTTGCTCTTATCGAAACTAGGGTGGCCATTGATATTGTGGCTTCGAGATTGTAATACATTGTTATGCGATGTTTTTTGAGCAATTGATAAAAGTTGCGTTCACCAAAGAGTCACACTGTGGGGCAAAAAGGATTGAAAGAACAAAGACGATGAGTCTATGGAAATTAATTCAACAAGTAAATTTGGTGAGGTTACGTTGAACGATCAACTGAACGCAGGCGTAGAGGCTTTTAGCATCCGCGCATGCGCAGACGTGTCAATGACTCTTATCGTCGCTCCAACATACAGGGAGTCGCGCCGATCGCCTCTCCGCTTCACTCTTCTGTTTGCTCGTATCGCTCGTCGTCGCTCCTACATAATCTTACCCTTAGGAGCCCTCGCAACACTGCTGTGGATGACGACTTGTAGTTTCCGAAAATACACGTGACCAAGTACAGCAAATAGTCATTTCTCTTGAACGCCCCAGATATTTAGCTATCAGTAGTGGTATGATTGATCAGCGGGTATTTTGACAGTGCCTTAATATTTTCGAAGCACAGACAGGGTTTATACAAGCAAGCAAAGGATTTTTTAAACAGACGACAATTTCAAGAAAGAATCTAGACGCTGCTTAAGAGGACCAGCCGTGGCATTGTTAGATCTATTTGAAGAGATAAAAGGGCTCTAATGTCCTCGATGTTGACGAGTCCTAAAGCCCCACAAAAAATATATATAAAAAAATGAAGAGAAGAAATGTCGACAATGCAAAATAATTTGTCTTCGTCTGCGTGACCACGCGGAGAAAATTGAGAAGACTTCCGAGAGATAAGTTAAGAATTGCTTGTTATAGCATCCACTTTACTCAAAGACTATTCGAAACAAAACACTCAAAATGCGGAGGAATCTCAAATATGGCAGAAAGTTAGAGATAATTCGTAATACCGTGCCAAAATTGAGTAAACCTCCAGATATTAGAAATGGACATACACAAAATGCACCGATGTATTGTTGTGAAATTAACTAATGATAATTCATTTTTCCATTGTTATCCGACCAAGATGCATAATCTACAATAATTCGTGATGTTTGCGTGCTGTAGATGTGTACGTGATTAGGTGAATTTAGCAAGGAACGACATATTTCTTTCTTAATATCCTGATAAGTCGCAAGTCTGAATCACCATCGCTATGTAATCAGGACACTGAAATTGAAAACCAAATCTCAAGAAAAAGAATGCATACGTTGAATGACATCATTCGTCTCGATGTGGATGAGTAATGCTAGATGCACCCGCCGTCATGCCGTTGGGTCAGCAGTCGGCGACGAACGAGCAGCTATTGGTGGAGACCTCCATCCACCATTCTGTCGTTTATCCCCCGACGCGTACTGGTGAAGACTTCTGCGAAACCACCACTACTGTGGTAGTGAGCGTTGGGGAACGTCGGCTCGTCACTGTGTTCTCCACGAGCGGTGGGTCCCATACCATCGAAATGTCGACGACTGTCCGTATTGGAAACGACATAAGCCCGGTACGTTGCAATTATTTAACCTCATTCTCGCGGTGCTCTGTCATTCCATGTTGTGATTGTTTACGTGCTGGTTTGCTAATACTCAGGTTACATGACGGGTGTTCGTAAACGTGTGGAATATAAATCCTGTTCGTTTTAGTGTAGGTATATGTGGTCGACAACCTTGTCTTTAGAGTCAGTTGAAGTGTGATGCATGTTACGACAAAAATGAACACCATAAAATGGTACCTCAAAATGATAAGTATGTATGATATACTTCTTGAATTGATCAATCAACATAACCATATTTGTGACATTAGTATATCGTGTGGTTCGTGTTTGGAAGATACATCTTAATTTTGTTCATTTCTGCGTCCAAGTCAAGGAATAACAAAACATTACAAAAGATATGTTACTGCTCCTGGCATGAATGTCTACTTCAGAATTAAAACATAAGAATATTGAATAACTGCACATCTTTTGCTGGACATGTAACATTATTGCGCAAGTATCGTACGTTGCTTCACTGATACTTTAGAGTTAAAGATACTGTCAACTTGATTGAAATGATGTTTACTTACGGTAGGATAGTATTACTGTCACAACTGCATTAAGTAACTATCTCTGTGAATAACTGAGGTAAGTATCACTTTAGTTTGTGTACGCAAACTGAATCTACACTTCCTATGCTCGCAATTGTTTATGAAATGTGAGGTCGTCAAATGTGTCTTATGATCGCAACACAGCTGCTTAGTAACGGGCTACATTTAGAATGTTACTGTAACATACTTGCAATTTCTTCAACCGAAAATGAGTTTACACTCACGTATTCAGTTATCATTCCTCCACATCGTAATGGAACAATTATGCCTTCGACTTCCCAGATTTAAAATTTCAAATAGAAGTGTCACCTGCAGTTCGAGAAAGTAATAATTTGTTCGAAATACTCTTTGCGTGCTTTTCTTTAACAGTTTTTTAACCAGTGATAAAATGGGCTCTCTCGTGGTAGTTCAAAATTGAAGAAACCTAATCGTTTTGTTTTGTGTCAACAAACGGACGCCATTTTTATGCGAAGAGAGAGCGCTCTGGCTGGAGGACATGAAGACACTCCCTCTATCGAAGAATAATAATCGTAATCGTTCGAGAAATCGACTTTCTCCATATATTTGCGCCATTACCGGAACCGAATCGAAGTAGTATTCGGTTTTCAATAAATCGAATATTGTTCGTGGTCCCTTCATTTTCTCTTGTGGAGTTCTTTCTCTTCATCGTTAATTAAGCTCTTTTCAGCTGCGAGTTTCGAGTCACTGAGGTTTCACTTCATATCACGACCGAAAGGAATTTGTTTTTTTAGTGTTTCTTTTTTGAAATTAAACATTAGAATCGCCAGCTGAGTACCACCGGGTGCACTCGTGTGAATTTTGGGATGTTCATACAATTAATGTTTCTTGAATATGTCTTGGTATCTGATGAAAAGATTATTCATTGATATAGTTAGTGTGTTATATTCCTCCTTTAATCCCTTCTTTTCACTGTTGTTATAAAGGATCAATCCAAGTCAAATGATCCAAGTTGATTTATTTTTTTTGTTTTATTTTTTACTCCATTAACTCGCACTTAAAACATTTTCTTCAGAAAAGCATGGATGAAAAAAAACAGTTCAGTACAATATTTTTTGCAACCTACTCTGATGGTTGTGATTTTGCCGTGATGGTAAAACTAAAGTTACAGAAGTCCGTTTTCTGATTTTTTTATTACATGAAGGCACGTAGCTAATGATCAGTAATTTGTCTCACGAAATAGATGCACATAGATGCTTTTAGTGGACAAAGTTAGAGACATGAGTAATTTCCTAACCATAATAGTTCTAAAATTTGTATTAATTCACATCATGAGTAAACTTAAAGAATTGCATAGCATGTGTATAATTAACGACATTGATCTTTATTATGAATTTATTATACCACCTTGTAAATGATTGTCTGTGAATAATACAATATCACTTTTCACTCGTACTTATTTCATTTAATGAATAAATATATAATGTATTGGTAAAAACTGGTAGAAGAAACCAAATATGCTTGTCTATAATAAAATATGTAGACGTGAAAAGTGAGGTAGCTTTATTATGAATGTTGAAAATTAATTCATCTCACTAGTGTTGAGTAATAATGTAATTACGTCTTGTGGCTATGTTTCTCTTTATTTTTGAAACAGCCAAGTTGATCAAAATGTTCCGGACAGTGACCCAATGTTCATCCTGCAGGAAGGGTTCTAACGTAAACGAAGTTCTTAAAAAAAGACATTAAGTTTGCCTCCCAGGAATTCACTGATCGGGGATTCATTAAAACTTTCGTGCAGCTGCGATACATATTTAAGTGGAATAATTTACTTCCGCAACTTAACGTTTTAATAATTTTTCTCAAATTTTCTTAAGTGGAAGAAATTCGTTTTTTATTTGGGCTTCTGAAGTATTAGTTCAATTTTATTTCCTCAGGCCACCGTGTCTAAACGTATACTACTATACCCAAGTTTTAATAAAGAATATAGGGTTTAAGTGACAAGAGAAACCTTGACTATTGGGTTAAATAGTTTTAAAGTACAAACATTCTTTAGTTAACAGTTGACATAAATGGTTGTAATCCGAAGTTAATGTATTTTTTTCATACATATGTTATTTTCGAGAATTTAACTTGTATTTTGATTATTTTCGTGATGCAATTCGAAGACCGGTAGTGGGAAGATGAAGAAGAAATCTGTTTTCGTGTAAATAACGGCATCGGAAAAGACGTAGTTTCATTCGCGGTTAACCGGACTTCACAAGCCGACCTGACCCGACGGAAACTGAAAATTTTTCGGTCGGGTTTGTTTATTTGCCCACCCCTGAATTATGTGACACACCTTAGGGGTAGGGGGGACAGAAGGGGGATTTGATATTGTTACAAAGCGTTACGGCGCGGTAGGATGTTACACTTCGTGTTACATAACGCGAACGCGAAGTTTTATAGGACGTTTTTTATCCTTATAGTTTTATTGATGTACTCAACCGCTCGGTGAACACAGCAATGAGAGGCGAAGGATTAAGTCAGTACGTCTAAATTTGTCCCCATATTTTCCAAAAAGCAACAAAAACTTTTCTGAACTGAGGAGAAGGTGGACGTAGCGTTACGTTATATTTGGGGAGGCTTAGAAGTGTCATTACAGGTGCGTAATGAAGGGGAGGGGGAGTTATACAAAGTTGTAATTTTCCCGTTACGTAACTCACCCCTTTGTGATGGCTCAGAATCTCATCTTGAATGAAAGAAGTAAATTTTCAGAAATTTTGTTACTCCAACATTTGCTCCATTTGTTAATGAGCTCTTTTTGTCTTAAAATGAGTCCTTGTATACTTGACATACATAATGGTATAGTTTCTATCATGAACTTTTTCCTCGAGCGATCGGAAAAAATTCATTTCTCACTGTAACGAAGCAAAAGATGACATTATTATTATTATATACTTGTGATACACAATCTGAAGTACAGAATTTTCAAAAATTAGGAGTATAATAAAAGTCGGTGTACATAACTATACATGTTTTATCTAATTTCAATCAGATTATTCATAGTAAAAATTAGGTTGCCAGACTTCACANTTCGCAAAATATCACGAAGGAACTAAGCCCTTCAGAATCGGAATTTCAAGAAACAGTTTCTTCGTGAAGCTCTACAATACATAAGGTATTATGTGCGCGTTGACAGAAGTCAAGTTGCAGACTAATCACGAAACTTGGAAATATTTACCAAAGTAGTTCTTATTAATTAATAATTCATTCATTTGATTGTTTTAAATATTGGATTAGAACAATTATATTGTGATTTTAAAACTTTATAGTTAATTTAGACTGTCGTTTGACTCCTTCTTTGACAAGGATCGCATTGTCTACAGTCATGTGATGCGGTTCTCATTTCCGTTAGAACAATATTTTCCTCAGTTTTTGGTGAATTATTTTTGTAAACGCATCGTAAGGTACGAAAATCTTAACGTCATTGCTTTGTTCCTATTTCCATTGGCTATATTTAAATAGGTTTTCCGCCTTGTTAAACCGGTTCTTTTGCCAGAATATCAAAAAATAAACCCGCGAAAGTTTCTCCATTTAAGCCGATAGTAATGTAAAGTCTAATAATTCAAAATTTTGCGCCGCGAGGGTATAAAAATTCATCGCTACTGAATAGAGAATGGTTCAAACTACCATTTAAAACATTTTGGGGGGTTACTTAAGCCTAGTCGCTCTGACGCACACAATACCATAAGCAACATCACGTCAAAATTTCATGATCTTATTTAGAATATTTTCTCTGCTTAAGTGACTGAGGTCAACTTACGAGATATTTCCTCTCCTTTTTGTCCATTTGAAATTGAAATTTTTAAATCCAAGTATATATTTTTATATATTTTATTGAGCAATCTTTTCACATGAAAACTGTGATGATAAATAAATAAATTGTTTGTCAAGACATCAGTTACACTTTGTTCGTGAAATGTAAGAAAAGAAGTACACCATTTCGTCAGCGCTAACGACCAATTCGTGTAAGCATCTCCTCCTTTGGATCCATTGACAGCGAAGCATCGAAAATAAATTACTTTCCGACCGACAGCGGTGGTCCAGTGGTAGCGTCTTCTCTTCCACAATCCCGCTGAGCGGTAGAGCGTGGGTTCAAACCCTGCTAGTTGAGGTTTACAGCTGGAGTTTCCCCCATCTACTCCAGATAAATGTCTGTTTTGTACCTCAAGTTCCCTGGAAACCCAACATCTCTCCTTCCTAATTCCCTTACCGAAGTCCAACGGTTAGGTGGAAGAGCAGGTCTCATGACCTCAACCTCACCAAAATACAAAATAAATATTTTTTTTTGAATCGATGTATTTCATTAAACAGTCGCCAAGCACGTACATTAATTTTTAAAATATTTTCTGCAGAGGTCACTTTTTTCTTTTTTTCCTGTCCGCCATTGTCAATTACGTCATGGGCATACATGTAATGAAATTAACGTAAGAAGACTTTTTAACAAGGTTTTATTTAAAAAATGCTGCACTTAAAAGTAAAAAATAACGTCCAGTAAAGAACCTGGTATATGGCGTTGACAGCGATCACGGTTATCACCATGACAAGACTTTCTGTGATGTGTTTTGAAACCTTGTAATAATCACTATAATTTATTAAAAATATTATCGACAATCGACCTATAAACTGGCCCTGATGATGGATTAAATATATATCCGAAACGTTGGCGTGTAAAAAGGGGCGAGAATTCCATCGACCTCCTCAGGAACGTCTCCAATATATATTTCACTAATGTTCAGAAAATGGGAAATCAAAAATGTTGATCAAAGAAAGAAATCAGAAAATTTTAAAAGCTTTAAACGTCAAGCATCAGAATTACTAACGGCTAGGGTAGGGATAATAAAACCTCAATATCCAGACAGATCCTATGCCTACTCAGCCTGTTGTACAATGAGTAGTGGGTTTATCCTGGGGTCAAACCGGACGGAGCGAGATGCTGACCACATCTCCCCCTTCCAGTGCCGAGGTCTTTGTAATTGCTGAGCTCTACCCTCCGCGAACCCTTTGCGTACCTTCGGGGCCTGTTGTGGGGCAGTATGACTTTGATTTGACTTCAAAGTTTCTAAAAAAAACGCCTCAAGCTATTAAAATTTTCTGATTTTCTTTTCTCAATGAACGTCTTTGATTTTCTATTTTACTGAAAATTATTTTTTACGTTTTATTAGTACAACCACATTTTGAATAAAAGCTTGTTTAATAAAGGTTTTTACTTTTATTTTATAATTATATATTTTATATTTAAGTATTATCATTTGTTTATTTGTCACTGCAAACTCGACTGTACCTTCAGTTCCACTTGTCATTATTACCTTCGCATCTCGTCCCCAGAGGCACCAGGGTTGTCTTATCCTCACAGTGCTTGTTGTCACTCATCTGGGTACCCAAGTTTGGTTGATATTACGCCTAGTATTCTAGAATTATGTTGGGATACTTATACATACATAGCCCCATTTTACCCCCTTCAGGGGATGGGTTTTCGTTTGATGGTACCAAACTCAACTATTGTCATGGAAACCACACATATCTGTAAAATTGAAGCTCGATTGGAGACTTGGCAGTGACCGAAATGCCAATTACTAATTTTGAAACGGAAGGACAATATACATACTAACGAAGCAAATGAAATGAAAGTTGTAAAAATGCCAATGGCAGTTCATGCTGCTTACGGAATCACATTCTTCTTAAATAAATTTTGGTTTCAAATTAGTCGTTTCTTGTTAATATTATTTATGAAACTAACATCAAAATACAAAATAAATACAAACAAATCAGATAATTAGTATTTTGAATGATTTGACTAACATTACCCGACAGAACTGCCTTACATTGTTTGATAATAATAGTTCACCCCTGGATTGTGAGCTCCGATGCCTCTGAGTCACCCAGGCTGACGATTGGGTCAGGTACTTACAAGAAGTTTTTAACTCGTCTATTGTTTCGTTTGCGACACTCATGTTCTCTATTAATAATAATCGTTTTTCAAATGATGTATAAATATAAATTTAACTCTACTTATATAATGTGACTGAATTTTGATGAGAGAAAACTGGTAACATTCAGCTCATGAACTTTCACTTCCAATACATGATTGGACTTCTGTATTTAAGGTGACATCTAAAAAGTGTGGAGACTTCCTGCCTGTTACCGCACTAAATGGACATAGGGAAAATTGGAAAGATAATTTAATTTGGTTAGGTGTGATGTCTATTGAGAAAAAAATATGAGAGAATGGGGTGCAGTAAAATAAATAATTGTGTATGCATCAATATATTTTAGACTTCCCCTTCACATGTTCAATTCGGATATAGAATATTTTAATACAGAAACTATTAATCCACTTATTTGCTCAAGGTTAGTGTGCTCTTCTTCCAAGCAGAATTCCGGATTCGATGCCCAGTGGGACCATAAAATGCTTGTAGCTTTTGCCTTCAATGTGTCGGTCCCCTTGACTGACTACCGACTGTGTGGATGGTTAGTTAGTGTGGTACAGGGATGTCAATAGAACGGGACGCGAGCGGAGTTGCGTCCCACCGAGTGCCTCGCGATAACGTCTTCTGTTATCGGATAGCAGGAAGGGGTGAACAAATTCCTTTCCTGGCCTCTGCGACCACGCGTTCCACCTACTTTTGAGCAATTCAAGTTCCTGGTAGCGTCAAATAAAAATTCTGAATGCAAAAAATATATATAATTTTAAATTACAAATTTAATCAGTATAAAGTAATACAAAAATCATATTAGTAAGAATCTATTACGCTTTTTTGTGGAACACTTGATAATGCTGTTAAATTTTACTCTTCTGAAATAGTTACCAAATGTTTCACACATGGTAACCAAAGTGCATTACCTCTGCATTCATCAGACAGAAAGTCGCAGGTTCCTTCAAATATCCTTAATTACCTCTTGATAACCTACTGGCCAACGCTGGCTGAAGCCTGCCTTCGAGGCATCGCGCACGACGTGCCCTTCCCGAGCAGCCCATGATATCCCTGGTGTAGGGTCTGAGAGGAGTTGACTCTGCAAAAATCTGCACCGCAATCTCTCTTCTGATTTCTATTCTAGAGGGTACGGAAATGCGTCTGGCAGTGATAATGGGACGTAGCGGGGTAGCGTCCTCTTACATCTGTCAGTAAATCGTCAGTTTCTCGGCATCGGGTGATTCTAGAGAAATGTTGGCAAACCTTTTCTTCTTCAATTCTAAAGTATTGTGTAAAATAGTCAATCAATTATTTTCTCATAAAACTTGGAAAATTAATTGGATTCATGCATTTCCTCTGTTTTTAATTTTCTAGCAGTGTGTTTCAGCAAATTATTTCACTTTACTCAATGCTATTTTCTTCATTACTAATTCATTTCTGTTTTATAAATGATATTTGATTCGTTATTTAGCGAATACTGTATGTTAAATTGTAAAACTTGGCGTAGTTTGCTTGTTTGTCCCTTTCTGAAATATACTTGAAAAATATTTTTTGCTCTTATTTACCCATTTTAATCGGTTATGTTATTACTTCTAAATATTATAATGTTGAATGTCGGAAAATGTGTCACTACGAAAAGAACATAATCAGTTGATCACCTTTAGCTGAAATTTCCAGAGAAGAGTCCGTAACCCCCCCCTCCCCATCTACATATAAAAATGTTTAATACACAATTTAGAGCAGTGAAAAAATACTGGGATGTTGAGCTCGTATTTCGCCTCAGTGATTCGTGCTATAACATCAGTCTGTCAGATGGTAGATGCACTCGTCTCTTTTACACGGGTAGAGTAGTGGGAATAGTAGAGTAGCGAGTTGAGTGCACTCTCCTATCCAATACACCGATAAAGAACATTGACATTTACACACAGTGACGAGGCATCGATTGACGCGCTTTCAGCGGCAAATTGAAGTATTATACTAAATTATAACTAACTTACACTCGCGTGTTGTTTACGATCCAAAAAATGAGACATTGATTCAGGGAGAGGTGAACTACGCTTATTTCTTGTGTTGCAACGGTTTTGAAAATTGAAAGAATGAACTTATACTTATTTCTCACATCTTCCTGTCTCTTGAAATAACTTTAATTTCACAGTCGGTTATATTCAGAGTACAACACCACAAATCTTAATGTTTCTTTCTTACGTCATTTTCATATTAAACAGCATCGACACGACATAAACAACAAAGAATACCAAGCAGACAGTGAAAATGTTTACTCAGGTCGAGTTCATAAGAGTGAACATTTTGACATGGGTGGGGGTAGTAGAATTTACTTCGCCTCGTGTTGGTAGTCTACCGACTATCCACTGTACTCGCTACTCTACTCTGTTTAGCGTTTACACGGGTACAGTAACTCTACCAAGTACTCGTCTATTTACTCTACCAGAGTAAACCAGACTTCTATGTTTGGGTACCGATGTATCGCAGTGTGCCAGAAAGATTCAACTTGCCGTACTTCTCAATTCGGATTAGCTACCGTTGAAATCCGGATACGGATCCTGACGAAACCCGTTGCACTTGGGAATGTTGTGGGTTGTATTGTGGATTTCATGGGGCACTGCGACACGAGCGTGTATTTAGGCGAATGGTGCATGTCCGTTACAGGGAGTGTACCGTTAGAAAAATCAATTTTTAACCTAGCTGTCACAAATAATCTTCACCTTGGACGTGTGGAGTAAAAAATTCGTTCCTTCTAGTGAATTAAATAAACTCTTAACTAAACTTCAAGCTTCTAGTGAATTAAATAAACAGATGATCACTGGGGGTCTAAACCGCCATACAAGACTTCGTTTAATGATCCACCATAAGTGTGCGTCGCGTTGAAAAGTTCTAGCTTTCTCAGTGCCGCATACTTATTGCATAACATTAATTTTAATTTGTAATTGTCAAAATAACGACTATTAAATAATTAATTACCATAGCAATTTCAACGTTGATTGCTTCTTCCAACAGGATTCGCACGGTGCTTAAAAACTTTAGAAAATACCTATTTTTGAACCCATTTCTCAGGACTTAAAACCATTTTTTTAAATCTGCTGCGAACATCCCCCTCAATTTTTACGAGAGGGTGGTAATCAACCACTTAATTCACTGGATTTGCAATATACTTCACTACGGAAAGCAGCCGCTGATGTGAGATTTTTAAATGAAAATATAAAGTTCTAGTTACCTTCAAAATAAGAAAAAAAATCTTGTCTTTCGTTTAGAAATCGAGATAAGGAATTATCCCTAGTGGTTGTCTAAAAGTGCTACTTTCAGTAGATAACTATTGTAATATCCCTCAATAAATTAAATAATTAATCGAAGACATTAGCTGATTCGCACGATGGCCAGATGTCCTCCGTTTTGCATGGATTGCTTCCTAGTCAGTTCTCAGTCTCCGGTTTCTTTAAGCCAAACGCTCGTTTGCCTGAAGTAATTCGAGAGCTTGGACACCTACACTAAAGAACTCACAGAGCGGGACACAGTAATCATCATAGGTGGGCAGAACGATATTAACTTGGGTGGTCATTTCAACGCGTCTGAACATCTACAAAAACTAAATATGGCCTCTCAGCACACAAACATAGTACCCTCTAGCCTTCCTCCACGCTTCAACGTTCCACAAATAAACCACGAAAGTAACCTGGCAAACATCACCTGACAGGCACAAAAATCACATTTTTTTATTTGTAACCACTCCTGACTGTCAAGGACTTTACCCAGCACGATTTACATCTGAGACCNAGCACACAAACATAGTACCCTCTAGCCTTCCTCCACGCTTCAACGTTCCACAAATAAACCACGAAAGTAACCTGGCAAACATCTCCCTAAAACATCACCTGACAGGCACAAAAATCACATTTTTTGATTTGTAACCACTCCTGACTGTCAAGGACTTTACCCAGCACGATTTACATCTGAGACCGACTGGGAAACATCACTTCGGTTCTCTCTTAGCTTCACATCTCACCTCACATCATCCACCTGCCCTTTTACCCACTCCTACACCTCCTCCTGCACCTACCTCATCTCCACCTTCCTCTGCTCCTACCTCATCACCATCTCCTCCTATCTCCACACCCATTTCTCCTCCTGTTCCCGTTCTTTCACCTACTGCTTCCTCATCTCCCACGTCCTCATCTATTCCTCCATCCACATCTCCTGCCGCCCCCATACACAGTTACAACTTGCGCTCAGGAGTACGATGTGGTACTCGAAGGTGACAATCACGTTCGGGTACAGTGTGCAGGCTTGATCCGGAACTAGAAGCTGTACCAAATTCAAATTCCTCTCCTCAATCTAACGTCGATTCCATTTCTCGTGAATCACAAGCTCTTTGCGAAAATAAAATAATGAAATATCATCATAATGTCCAATCCCTTTCAAACGAATTGACAGACATTGAACTTCTGGTACACGAAAATCCATTCGATTTGCTATGCCTTCCTGTTATAATTCTTCCCTCTACTTCCTTCGCTGCTTAAGCGCATCATCATGGGGCGCAGACCGCACTTGCCTTCTTCGTCTGTATAGAAGTCTCGTTCGGTCTGTATTAGATTATTGCAGTATTGTATACGCCTCCGCATGACCGTCGACACTCAGGATCCTTAACAGTATCCATCATGCAGGAGTTTGCATTGCAACTGGTGCTTTTCGCACTAGTCGAATAGAATGCTTACTATTGGACGCTGGCCAACCATCTCTTATGAAGAGACGTGACATTCTACTTGGATCTTACGGAGTGAAACTG
Organism: Laupala kohalensis; assembly: GCA_002313205.1. NCBI lineage: Eukaryota > Metazoa > Arthropoda > Insecta > Orthoptera > Trigonidiidae > Laupala > Laupala kohalensis. The sequence goes on along the minus strand of NNCF01133467.1, from coordinate 114,712 downwards.
ATGGGGATTTCAAATCACCCCACTCGGCAACACCTACAATCCACGAAATTTATTTCTTTTTACGCTGCAAGACCTTCGTTACCCCACCCAGCAGATGTTTGTTTTAAACAACTGCTAGAGGAAAATTCATCACACTACCACCTCCAGTGAAATACACACACTCTCTCACACCACCTTGGTCCTTCATGCAACCGACCATCGACTTTCGGCTAGACACTCCTGCTGCTGTGTACCAACAGCACTTTGGAGAACTAAAAAGTCTCTATTTGGATCATATGTTCATATACACTGATGGCTCAGCAATGAATAATTCCGTTGGTGCAACTTTCCACTGCCATAGGGCCACCCGTTCTTTTCGCCTCCATTCCTTTTGCAGCGTGTACACCGCTGAAAAATTCGCAATTCTTGAGGCGCTGAAATTCATTTAGTTATCTTCAATACGGCGTGTGGTTCTCTGCAGTGACTCTGTTAGTACTCTGTGGTCAGTGTCCTCACTGTACACCTCCGACACTCTTACGATGACAATTTTTGACAAAACTTGATAAGCCATCTAGTATCTAGAAATTTTGAAATAGTCCTTTGTTGGGTTCCTGGGCATGTAGGTATTGTCTGAATTGTCTCTTTGAGCGAGAAGATTTATACATAATGAACACCCGGGAGGTGACCCACTTTGCATTTGCCACGGGATCATGGACTTTTATGGACCTCTCAATTTGCTCTCCTGAAGTTGCTGATATCTTTCAATGGAAGGAAGAAGATGATCTGCATGGTAGCGACCATCATCCTATCTGGTTGTCCTTGCAGGACCGTGCGACTGTTCCCGAATGCAAGCCACGAAAATGGATTCTCAGAAACGATAATTGGACACTGTACTGTTCTGTCTCTCTTCAGAGAAATTGGTATTGTCCAAAAGAGGGTCGACCATCTGCCACAGTTGATTCATCACGCCGCTGGAGAATCCATTCCGAAAAATCTGTTTCCGCGAAGACCTCTTGTCCCCTGGTGCAACGACGCATGTCGGTCCGCCATTCGGGCAAGGCGAAGAACATTGCGGAAATTTAAGGCTAGTCCATCTCCGGAAAACCTCGCCGCATATCGGATTGCTAGAGAAAAAGCGCACAGAACTATCAAAGAATCCAGATTCACCTCCTGGAAAGAGTTTCTAAACACCATTAAGAGAACAACATCATCCACTAAAGTGTGGGAGTCAATCCGAAAGATATCTGGAAGGTATTCTCGAGTCCCGATATCTGGGCTCAATTATCAGGGTCGGGTTCTCACCAACGACAGAGAAATGTCAACAGCAATGGCTGCATATTTTGCTGACCTAACATCTACAGCAAACTGCGATCCTGATTTCGCGAGAAAAAGGGAAGTAGCAGAGAGCACAGCTTTTGACTTTCATTCTACCAACTGGGAACCCTACAACTCTCCCTTCTCTGTGTGGGAACTTGAGTCAGCTCTAGCGACAGTCCACGACACTGCGCCTGGCCCTGATTTAATTCATTATGGAATGCTGAGACAACTCAGTCTCGAGTCGAAAGAGTACCTTCTGGATATCTTTAATCTCTCTTGGTCCGAGGGAGTATTCCCTAATTCCTGGAAGGAAGCAAAGCTTATCACTTTACTAAAACCAGGTAAGGACAAAGCCCTACAAAAAAGTAGTTATCGAAGAATTAATTGCCTTGACGAGTTGCGTCGGTAAAACTGGAGAGAATTATCAACCTACGTCTCGTCTGGTATCTTGAACGGCATGACTTGCTGAGTCGATCTCAGTGTGGTTTCAGGAAGTTCCATTCCACTCTGGACAACTTACTTCTGGAAACAGCAATTCAAGATGCTTTTGTCCGAAGACAAAACGTCATCGGAATATTATTTGACATCGAGATGGCTTACAATACTACTTGGCGTCATGGCATTTTACAACAACTCTATGCCTGGGGATTTAGAGGACGCCTTCCTCTGATGTTCATGTCCTTTTTGGATCAACGTTCCTTCAGCTATAGGTTGGAAGAGACACCTCGCATCTCCTTCTTCAGGAGAACGGTGTTCCTCAGGGCTCAGTCTTCAGTATTTCTTTATTTGCAGTGGCCATAAACAGCATAACGTCTGCTGTAAAGAATCCTGTTTTACACTCTCTTTTTGTCGATGACTTTGCTATCTTTTGTTCATCACAGAGTGTCGCAGTTGCGGAGCGACAAATCCAACTCGCCCTCAATAGATTATATCACTGGTCGAAAACGACAGGTTTTCGTTTCTCTGCTGAGAAAACACGCTGTGTTCTTTTCAGTAGGAGACCAAGCCTTCTGGTAGAACCTCACCTCACCGTGGGGAACAACGTTCTAAAATTCTACCCATTTGTAAAATTCTTAGGTCTAATTTTTGATCAGAGACTAAATTGGATTGAACATCTGACATACCTAACAGCAAGAACATTAAAGTATCTGAATTTATTAAAGTGCCTGAGTAGCCGGGAATGGGGCGCTGATCGCTCCTCCTTGCACCAGTTTTATCGAGCATTCATAATATCTCGGCTCGATTATGGCTGCGTTGTATATAGCTCTGCTCGTGCAAGCTATTTAAAGAAGTTATATAGTGTCCACCATGTACAAATTCGACTAGTTACGGGAGCCTAACACACTAGTCCCATTCCGAGTTTGTATGCCGAGAGTGGCGAAACATCTCTTTACCTCCGGCGGCAACTCCTCATGCTACGACACTTTTGCTACGTGCTAACTTTACCCGACAATCTGGTGCACAATTTGGTGTTTCACCCTTCCTCTTCTTCCATCCGTTTCTACAATAACAGACTGAAAGCAACCAAACCTTTTGGATATCGCTGTAAACAAATTAAGGAAACCTTGCATATACGCACACCTAATGTCTTAAATCAAGGTTTCAATAAGACTCCTCCTTGGGTTTTGCACAAGCTGAAGGTTATTTTTGATCTTCTGCATCATGACAAGAAGAACACTCCAGCTGCGATATTGAGGGTATACTTTCACTTAATCCTCGACAAACACCGAGTGCATATCCCTGTGTTTACCGACGGGTCGATGCAAGCTGATGGTGTCGGCTGCTCCGTGGTTTTTCTCCGCGAGACCTGTGGCTACCGTCTAGGCGACTTGTGCAGTGTTTACACTGCTGACTGCTACGCCATATTGAGAGCATTGCGATCAACAAAGTGCTCCGGCGGATCACATTTCCTGATTTGTTCTGATTCGCTGAGTGCCCTTCAAGCAATCCAGAATATGTATCCAGCTAATAAGCTGATCCAGAACATCCAGAATGTGCTTTTCTTACTCCAAAGTGATGGAAAGAACATAATGTTTTGCTGCATTCCCGGACACGTGGGAATAAGAGGAAATGAGGAAGCAGACGTTTCCGCAAACAATCGCGTGGATTTCTCCACGATTCCAAAACGAGATCTGTTAAATTCCATCAAGATGAGGATTCTGAGAGAATGGAACAATGAGTAGTTAGCTTTTGAGAGGAATAAGCTCCGACTTATCAAATCCTCTGTTAAGTCATGGAACAGTTCCTGTAGGCCAGCCCGGCGCGAGGTCTTGCTGACCCGCCTGCGCATAGGACATTGTCTTCTCACTCATCGGTATCTCTTACTACTTGATGATGAACCCGTTTGTGAGGAGTGTAGCTGTTCTCTTACAGTGCGTCACCTACTAACTGATTGCAGAAGATACTCGAGTATACGGAGAGAAATTGGTTTGGCTGCAGATTTACCAACAATTCTCGGAAATGAAACGGTTAATGTTAATAAACTATTGAATTTTATGAGTAGATCGGGGATATTTTTAATAGTTCTTTATCAGAAGGGGTGTTTCCTAACATATTTAAGAGAGCTAAAGTGAAACCGTTACACAAGAAAGGAAACAAACTTAATATTTGAAATTACCGACCAATATCTCTACTACACACTTCCTCAAAAATTCTAGAAAAATTGTCCTATAAGAATCTTCTAGATTTTTTATCAAAAAATAACCTCTCTGACGATCTATACGGTTTTAGGAAATCCATTTCCACTACAAGCGCCATATTTTCCTTCTTAAACGATGTTACCACATCTCTTGACCGTGGGGAAAATCCTCAGTGTTTTCTTGACTTGTCCAAAACTTTCGATGTCATCGATCACGGAATTCTCCTTTCCAAATTGCATTCTTTAGGTATTCGTGGACTTCCACATCAATGCCTAACTTCTTATTTAAAAGATAGATATCAACAGGTCGAAATATTCTATACTAAAAATAAAATACTTCAGCGTTGTCTTTCAGAAACAAAGCCACTTACTTGCGGACTACCCCAAGGTTCAATTCTCGGTTCTATACTTTTTTTATTGTATGTGAACGACATGTCATCATCCACATCAGATTGCAAATTTTTTTTTGCTGATCACACTAATATACTATGTAAACACGCCAACGCGAAAAAAATTTGTCTAACTTTTCGACTTGGTTCCATACAAATCGTCTCATTGTAAACAATGTCTATGTCATTTCACAATAGTGGCCCAGGTTTCTCTTTCTTTAAACGGAACACAATTAAAAACTGTTACGAATACAAAATTCTTAGGTCTCCATATTCAAGACAACCTCAAATGGAATTGTCACGTTGACAATCTTAATTCCCAATTAAGCAAATTGTGTTACGCATTCCGAAACTTAGTTAACGCAGTTAGTCCACGTATTTCCCGTTGCGTATATTTTGCAAACGTTTACTCCCATTTACGTTACGGCATTACCTTCTGGGGTAATTCCGGTCAGAGTATTCAAACTTTCAGAATTCAGAAGAGGATAGTTCGGATAATTTGTAAATCTCACCCCCGAAACTCTTGTAAACCTTTATTCAAGGAATTAAATATCTTAACACTTCCCTGCATTTATATTTATGAAACGGTCGTGTTTGTTAAGACCGAATTACTGAAGTGCCACCCTTGCTTTATACGAAACAGTCTCGTTCACGAACACTATACACGCAATAGTAGTAATATTCATCGCCCTAGAGTGTCAACCACTCTTTGCCAAAAAGGACCTTATCATTCGGGAATCGTTCTATATAATTCCCTGCCCAAGAATATAAAATATATTATGAAATTGAATCCGCGGTTAAAAACTACCTCCTGCACCAGTGCTTCTACAATGAAAAAGAATTTATCGATTTTAATAATAGATGAATCC
>NNCF01133467.1:48045-109322 GCA_002313205.1 Laupala kohalensis | reverse complement strand
CTGTAGTACTTTTTAAATAACTTATAACAATTTCAAAAACTATTTTCTTGCATGATTGTGTTGTCTTATGGCTCATATTAATTTAGTTTTATGTATACTTAACTTTGGCACGGTTGTGTACATAAATTCTGTAACCCCATCCTGGCCCAGGTTTTTCTCCGGTTTTCCTTCGGGTAGAGGAGGATTTCTTATACAGGTTGTCTAGGCTTTGTCTAGGGGCATGTTTATTGTAATAATAAATCGTGAATTTAGTGTTATTTCAATTCTTATGATTTTTCAACACGATACTCAGAATAATCTATAGTTCGGTAATAATTTGTATACGTAAATTTTTTGCGTTAAATTACATACATATTGACATTAGTATTATAACTCGCAGCTAACTTTTTATCTTATCTAGAAATTTTTGAATCCGCCTCTGCCTTAGAGCCCTTGATTGGTATTGATGGAATGGTCCCTTGCTTGCTTCCGGAGAGTGAATTAGTTTATTGTCCTCCACGTGGTCATACGCAGTTTGTACTGTTTTTTGACAATAAATTTATTATAGAAGATAAATTGTAAATTATGGCTTTTCTTTTTACAACACCCAAAAATTATTTAAGTTAAATCTTGTTATCCTTGATTCTAATATTGTGTATAGACAAAAGCTCGTAAATTTATGCTTATACAGATCACAAATCGATATTTGACAAGTGGAAGGGGTCTTAAAACTTATTTGAGGTCGTTTATTTTTCGTGTGAAAAGAGTACGAGCTCTGTTCCCAGAATGCTTTCTAACAGATCACATGTTGACTGTAGTTCGGAATGTAACTCGAAATCGTTAATATAAAAGTTAACTCGGATGAATGTTTATCGTTACTCAAGTTTCCGTGAAGTCAATCGGGATATTACATTTATAGTTTCCTCTTTTAAACAATTTCCTCTGTTTAGATGATTTGGTCACGTGATCTTCAATTTCAGATCAATTTCGTTGGCTACATTTTTCACTTCGTTACAAATCGAATCTACCAAACATTTAACAATATTTATTATTCTTCGGTCTCTTGTTGAATTTCGTAAATGCATATCAAAACAGAACATTTAAGATTTATTTTTGATTTTCAACTTTCAGACTTTCAAATATTAAAAAAAAAACGTCCGACTTTGTCCACGCATTGCACATTTCAGACAGTCGTAGATTGAAAACTATTTGTCATAGAGAGCTAAACTTGGTGTTATTTTCTTCAGAGTTATAAGAGCTTTCTGACAATCATGAAGACCATGTGAGAATTTAATTTATTTTGGAACAATCCAAGAAAATCTTTCTTGAAAATTCAAATACGTTCCCTGAAACTTTTTTAAGAAAATGTATGCTGTATATACAATATTCGACTGGGTGAGTGTAAATGTTTTAGATGGAGTAACTGTTGTTTGATTTTGTCAAAAAATACTTAATTAACATTTCGCAAACAAGTTGAGGAATGCTATTCTTTTGTCATATAGCTACGTCGGTTACGCTTTTTGTCTTTGCAGAGAATGCAAATAAAATAATCGCGGAAAGTTATTTTTTAAGTGAACATAAATTTAATTATAAAACCCTGAAGAAGTCTTAATAAAGTCGAAACGTTGAAGGTATTTTTGAAATGACCAAAACTCGAGATCCCAGCACGTGATCAAGAATGTCCAATGGGTTCCCGAGATAATAAATAAAGAGCAAGTCCTCGTAATGCTGTATTCTGCTCTATGTATTATTATAAGGTGCATCGTAATTACCATTTAGAAAGAATAGTTGTTAACAAATTAAAACGTGCAAAGCTAAGGGTGATCAGCTGGTAATTTTCCAAAATCGTTTCACGTCATGCGTAGAATTCGGAAAGATAGGGCAGTAAAATCTCTTTTAGACGGATCTCCGGTTTGTCTGAGTCAGTTTTATTATCAAAAGATATATTTTGTATTTAGTTTTGCTCCACTGCTTGAGAAAACGCAAAAACGATGGTTTGTGTGCGACGAATTTTGCGAAAAATGATTACGTTATTTAATTCGATGTATTGTTCTTTGAAACAAAGCATCGGCTCGTGATTTGCATGTCTTTGCTGTGTAATGTCTTTGCTGTGTAACGTCTTTGCCACCTACGCGTTTTTTCTTTCACGGAATTTGTTTTGTTGTTGTTCATCGTACTACTATCTAAAAAAGAAATTTGAATTTTGGACAGGAACAATCGTAAAGCCGTCAGCTTGTCAATTATCTTTTAGTTTTCATGTAGTCTTACGAAGTATGCGTTGCGATTATAAGTTGAAGAGCGTAATTTTTGCTATATGTTCTGCCATCTCGCTGCCGTATGGGTATTACCCTCGCTTTGTCGATCTATCGGCTTTACCTGTAAATGTGTTCCACAAGGGTCGTTTCACACAAGGCGACAGGTCTCGGAGACACGTCACTGGGTAGTTTCATCCTTGGAGACCGGTCTCTGAGACACGAAGTTGGTATTGTGGATATTTCGATGACATTCCATTGCACTAGTATTTGAATTGGCTTATCGGCGCGCTAGAGGCATGGGAAATCAATCACAACATCCGATCTGGAAGCAACCGATAGAAATGCTTCAGTCGAGAGATAACATGATTTGTTTTTCTTGCACTCCGCTTATCTGACTACTCGTTTCATTTTGTCCCGGCGACACATCGCTTTAGTGGGTGCCTCGAGAGACCGGTCGCGCGGACTGGTGGAAAGTCGCTGTGTGCAAAAGCATTCTGGGAGACTCCATTTAATACCATAATAAACTAAAAGGAGCGGCATGTCTCCGAGACCGGTCGCCTAGTGTGAATCGGATCTAAGGAGCTGCCACGTTGTGACTACCTCCGATAACAGGAACAAGAACTTGTGCCATGCTCCTTCCTTTCTCTTATCTGACCTCCCTTGGTCACCTCTTGTTCTTTTCGATCCCGACGCTATTAGGGCTAGGGTATCTTTCATTTTCCTCTTTCCTCTTCTTTTTTTAAAAAATGTTTTCAGTAAAGTCTTGCGATTTGTTGGAATTTGTGTTGTAATGCAGGAGGGTTTTTAGTGGGTATGGCTGAGTCATTCGGCGAGTCCCACACGCGTGGAGAGTCATGTTGGCTCTCCCTAGTGCGTAACTGCATTTTCCCTACCTGTACAAGTTTTAAGGGCTCTAATGACNAAAAAAAAAAAAAAAAAAAAAAAAAAAAAAAAAAAAGGAACAAGAACAACCTCACGATTGTTTTCGAACCTTACGAAGCAAATTAGAAAAGTTATGAAAACTATAACAAAACATTGTGAAACTGTAATCCCGTAATCTATTGTCAATATTCGTCTGGAGACGTCTGAAGTCGTACTAAACTCCATTTTCATATGTATTATTATAATTTAAAAAGTTAAATGATTGTATATCAGAATTTTTATTCAATGATACTGTTGGAATGTCTAATAATTTAAACCACATAAAAACTTTTAAAGGCAAAATGAATACATAAGGCAGCCTGACACGTTCGTAGTATCTCTTAAAAGTAACAAAAAGTTAATCAATATAAATTCTTAATATTTTTTTCCTTACTGACTGTGCGAATTAGTGTCAGCGGTTCAACTACTATACTCAAGAGTCATGTAACTTTACCGATAATAATGAAATATGGCTGCCTAAGACGAATTACCAACTCCTACACACTTAATTAACATCAGAATAAATATTTTTTAGACAGTTGTCACAGAAGCAACTATTTACTGTAAAAACAAGTTGATAGCGCAACAAACGAAGACACGATGTAATATTCATTCCACGCGCTCGACGCAGAAATAACAGAACAGCACCACAAGAGCAAGTGAATTCAATTCATGACGATGTTCGCGATAGATTTAAGTTTAAAGAACTGGGAAAGTACTGTCAATACGACACAAGGTACACTTATCATTATCCTTATGAACGATAGCGAAGTAAAAGCGTTGACAACACTGTGCACAAACTCAGTACTAACATCAAGCCAGTTAGACTAGCAATAAATGAAAAAAATATTAATTTATTGTGAAGAGCACGGTTATTAACTGCTTATGACCACATTGAGGACAATAAATTAATTTACTGCTAGTACTTTACGGTAAACTAATAATCGCAGTGCGTTTCCGTTCGTTTTCTTTCTTCGGTTACATTTTCTCGGTGTAAATTTACATGATTTTGTGTATAGAGCAAGAATGTCCGATGTCTTCTTGGGATTTCGTGTGTTGCCGTGACATGTGTGTGTATGTTTGTGCTTGGCAGGAGAGCGGCTTGGAGGAGGCAGCAGCGTCGAACGGCGACGGAGCCGCGAGGCAACGCGTAGAAGAGTCGAGCGCCGGAGAGTCCCCTGCGCCTGCGATGAGGCAGGGAGGGCCCTTGAGCAGGCCTACCCCCGCCGCGAGACAATGGCCTTCGGACATCCAGGCCGCTCAGGCTTGCCAACTGCACTCGTTGAGAGTGGAGGATGCTTTGTCGTACGTTGAACGTGTCAAATTCATGTTCGAGAGTAACTTGGACGTGTACAACTCTTTCTTGGATATCATGAATGAATTTAAGTCGCAAATTATTGATACCGAAGGAGTCATCAATAAGGTTTCCAGTCTCTTCAAGGGACACGGGGATCTGATCGATGGCTTCAACATGTTCCTTCCGAACGGTTACAAGATCAACGTGGCAGCAATGTCGGAGACGCTGAATCAGCAACAGAGTGCAGAAGCTCCGTGCATGCGCACTATCGTCTTCCCTCCTGAGCATCAACTCAATGACGTTCCTACAAACGTTGGCGAGACGCCTAACGTCAACAATTCCCAACCGGAGAAATCATCTGAGCAGAAGACAGACGATGGCACAAATGGTTCCCCTCCGTTGGAAGAGGACTCGGAGGAGCCGTTGTCAGAAGAGACGACATTGGAAACTCCCTCCGGGATCTCTAAACCCGATGCGAATTCCTTGCCGCACTCGGAGAAGATGATGGAAGAACGTCGAAGAGCAGTGGCGCTCATCAACAAAATAAGGAACCACTTCAAAGATGAGCCACAGAAATACATGACATTCCTGGAGTTTGTGCAAGATTTCGTGAAGAAGAAACGGAAAGACAAGGATACGTATGACGGAACTCTGACTGAAATGCAACTGTACGAACAGGTAGCGAAATTGATGGGGAAGGAAGACGGGATCCTGGACGAGTTTTCGCGTTTCCTTTCGTTGAAGGACAACCGCCGCTCCAAAAAACGCGCGAGTAAAAAGCGAAAGAGCTCGAAGGTTTCTCCTCCACCAAAACGAGTGAAAAGCGAGGACGATGAAAGCAGCGACTTGTCTCCTCGAGTGAAAGTCACGAAGCCTCGTAACAAGACGAAGCTCTTGCACCCTCGCGACAGTGACAGCCCCCAAGGAAGCGGCCCTGCCAAGAGAGCGAAAACACTGTGTCTCCGAGACGTATCCTTAGCGGAAGCCAGCAAATACGGCAGTATGAGCGACCACGCGTTTTTCGACAACGTGAAGAGAGCTTTGAAAAGTCAGCAAGTGTACGAGAATTTCTTGCGATGTCTCATGCTGTTCAATCAGGAGATCGTAAGTCGGAGAGAGCTCGTCCAATTAGTCACTCCCTTTTTGGGTAAATTCCCCGAATTATTTCGTTGGTTTAAGAGAGTTCTCAATTACCCAGACAGATCGAGGACTCGCCACCTCTTCCCTATATTCGACGAGGTGATGACCCGCAAGCGTTGCCACGGAGACTTCTCCGCAGACATGGGAAACGCGCTATGTTCGCGTGTGGGCGTCAGCTACTGCGCCCTGCCACGGAAGTACGAGCACCCCAAGTGCAGCGGGCGCACGGCGCTGTGTCGAGAAGTGCTCAACGACACATGGGTGTCGTTCCCCAGCTGGAGCGAAGGGTCCACGTTCGTGACGTTGCGCAAGTCCTCGTTCGAGGAGTATCTGCATCAGTGCGAGGACGAGCGTTTCGAGCTGGACTTAGTGCTGGAGATCAACGCGGCCACCATTCGCGCGCTGGAAGCCGTCTTGAAGAAGCTGACGCGCATGTCACCCAAGGAGACGGCGCGCTTCAAGCTGACTGACTGCCTCGGAGGTTCCTCGCCCACCATCCACCAGCGCGCCATTCGCCAGATCTACGGGGACAAGGCGGGAGACATCATCGATGGGCTGAAGAAGAAACCCTTGGTGGCTGTCCCTGTGGTGTTGCGGCGCTTGAAAGCCAAGGAAGAGGAATGGCGGACGGCGCAGAAGGAGTTCAACAAGGTGTGGAGAGAGCAGAACGAAAAATACTACTTGAAATCCTTGGATCACCAAGCGTCCGGCTTCAAGCAGAACGACTTGAAGGCGCTTCGCTCCAAACACCTCTTGAACGAAATCGAGAGTTTACAAGAAGAACGCCGCGAGCAAATGGAGGAAGCGCGCGTCTTACTAACCGGTCCTCACTTGATGTTGCCTTACAGGAACACTAATGTCATTGATGATGCCGCCGATCTCTTGATGCATTACGTCACGGACCAAGCGGGGGTTGTGGAAGCCGATAAACAAAAAATTGCTTCTCTGCTCCGTGGAGTCGTCAAATGCTTGTTTTCCTGCGAAAATCTGGACACATCTTCTCGTGGTGTATTCTCTGAGGAGCTCGCTGGATCGGGTAGTGAGAAAAGCGAAGAGAAAGTGGCACTGGATGAGCAGTTAAAGGAAACTCGGTCGCCTTGCAAAGAGAGGAAACCCTTAGTAGATCACCATCGCTTCATTCGCTTCGTGAGTAAACGCCCTGCTCTCAAGGACCATTGGCGCTCCTTCCAATCGACGGAGGAACGCTACACCATGTTCTTTGGAAACAACAACTGGTACCTGTTCTTTCGTCTGCATCAGACCTTGTGCGAGAGGCTCGCCTCCATTCGAGACACGGCTGTGCACAACGTGGTGGAGGAAACCAAGCACTCCAATGCCAAAGAATCCGCCTCCACTGCCCTCCGCTTGAAGCCTACCAAAGAACTTCTACACGACGTGGAAGTGAAGGATTACTATACCATGTTTCTGAAGTTGGTGAAGAAGTTGATGGTTGGCTCCATCGACAACGTTGTGTACGAAGACACTCTACGCGAAATGTTCGGCATTCACGCGTATGTCGCCTTCACGCTGGACAAGGTGGTGTCCCACGCCGCTCGGCAACTCGTGCATCTGGTGTCGGACGAGAATTGTCGCAGATGTGGCCAGTTGTTTCTCGAAATGTTCGAGGCTGGAGCGACGGGAGGGCTTTGCACGGACGCGCACCGAAGATACGCGGCGGAGTTGAATTACCAGAAACAGGCGAAACACGTCTTCCGCGGAGGCAATTGTTTGAAGATGGTCGTTTATCAGAAAACGTGCAACCTGACGATCGAACTCCTCGAGCCGGAGAAGGACGATGGCGTTCCTCCCGACGTCCAGAAATGGCAAACTTATGTGGATAGTTACGCCAACGAGCGGGAACCGTTTACCATACTGTCGTTGAACTTTCCACCCACGAATAATGCTGTGGCGTTGACCGATACCGTCCTGGTGCACACACTCGCGAGCAAAGCGCGAGGCAGTCACAAATTCGTTTTCTTGCCGCGCAACATGCGTTCTTGGTGGATCAAATACGGACAGCCGGACAGCGAGATCCCGGAAGCGAAGTCCAACTGCAAAGTCGAGTGTGTGGAGAAGCCAACGCTGGACTCTGATCGGAAGAGAAGTGCCAGGTTGAGGAGCGCTGGAAATAGTCTGTACAGAAGCAGCGGCGCAGAACCCGCGGAGGACACCTCCACCTTGCTCACGAGCGACAGCACCCAGTGCCGCATCCTCTTCAAGCAATACCGCATCATGTTCATCACGAATAAGGACCAGTTCATGTACCGCCGCAACGCTATCCAGAGAGCTCGCGTCTCGCACGAAGCGCTGTCACGACGCCTCGACGCCCGCTTCCACAGTTGGTTGGCTGTATGGGTGCGCAGACACGTGTCCAAGGCGCAGCAGAACGCGTGTTTGCGGTGGTTAATGGGACAGAACGGCGGCGGCGGCGGTACAAACGCATGTGTCGATAACGATGTCGTGCGCCCGCCCTACCGCACTTACACGCGCTACCGCGTCACTTAAAAAAGCTCAGCCTTGAAAGCGAAAACCCAACTCACGTACGAATCTATTCACCCGGGGTTTCTTTTTTAAGGATTTTTGCAAAGTACATTTTTACTCTCCCAATTCATCGTCGTGGGCTATTGCTAATGAGGAAAGTACTTGTTTTTATTTTAATGAAGCATTTGCAATTCAAATATACATTTTTGTATTTATTTTACACACAAATTTTTCTTGATAGTAAGCATTGTAATGGGAGCTGCAGGTTCTGTTGCATTCATATGATGCTGGTTCTAATGTATTCACATTTATAAGTGCAAATTTATTCTATTGTGGTGCTATTTATTTGCTCACGTTACATGACAAAAAAGTACTTCCTCGTTTTCTGATATTTTTTGTAATTAATTTGATAATTGCAAGTACTGCCAATTTCTTGCTTAAAGATATTAAAATTTCGTGTAGATAACTATTAGTGATTTGTAGGTTTTCTTTTTATTACTGAAGTTATACTTCTCCAGCAGTATTGTGAAATACGAGCTCAATTAAATTTTATCAAGTGTAAGTTTTATAATTCTTGTATATTCTTAAATTAATGATGTATTTGCATTAAAATAAATTAATATTTTAAATAAAACGCGTTTATGCGTGTCCTTCTTTACTGCCATATGAAAATTGTTCCTAGGAGTGTCAGGCATATTGTTAAAAAGGAATAAATGTTTTGTTGAGCCATTCATGTGCATTTATTCCTATTTGACAGAAACTGAAACTGCAAGAAGAGTCTCCTTTGTTGACATCCTTTTCCTAATGCCCTGTTATACCTCAAGGTGAATATTTTAGGATGAACTGATACCAATACCCAAAGATAAATGTAAAGGAAACTAATATTTGGTTATCTTCCTCCAAATGTATAGCAAAGTTATTACAGATCATTGGTGATTTACGGGGTTTATTTTTTTATCTCTTCCTATAAGGATAGGTCGGATCCGGTTCTTAACGCTTAATCTCAGATCCGGTTCCAGAACGATCGCGTATCGATAAACATCAAAAAGTTGTTTGCTTTGAAATTTCGACACGTCACTATTCGTTAAAGTCCGGTCTCTCCGTCCGATTCAGCTGTTATAATGAGAACAAATTTATTTTCTCCTGTTATTTTGGAGGAAAAACAGCCTCATCAAAACAAATCGAGCTTTCGTTGTCGCATTAATTTTTCTCATCGGAAACGGAAAAAATTACCAAGAGACTAGTATGGGTTTTTTTATATACATGCATTAGAAATGTTATGATATGTTGGTATCGACATTCAAAATGGTAGGGGAGACTGGGGTAAAGTGGCCACTCTTAATGAAAAACGTTCTTCAATAAACTTATTAAAATGAAATAAATTACAAAAAATATTTAAATTGTATGAAATTTGTTGTAGAATCAATTAGCCATCAATAAATCAACAATATCTTTGCTTTTACCAACTCTTGCAAAGTGGCCACTTTGCCCTGGAATGTGGGGTAAAGAAGTCAGGAAATCTTGAAATAAAAAAGAATACATATACATACCTAACTCAAACTATATTTTTGGTATTAATAATTTTCAATCAACATTAATGATGCTTATACAATATATAAATATGAAGTAATGTTCTTTTTTTGGCAAAAAGTAAATCATTTTCTTAGAAACTCAATAAGAATATTAAAGTTAGAACAAACTTTTTAAAAACTGTTTAAATTGTGCACCAATGCATTGATGGGGTCCTAACATAGGCCTAGTTATTGCCTTCATGTTAAAGATTAGGATGCCTATCTTGCTCAGTTATTATTTTGATTATTGCCTTTGGTTTTATCTCAAATCTAAATTGCCTAGAACAAGACATCTTAAAAGAAAAGAAAGAAATTAAATTTTAAAAGTCTTTTATAAATTTATAAATGTATTTGACTTTACTCGGGATCATTTCTAAAGAAACGATCAAAAACCTACAAATGGCATCAAACCAACTTGCAAGACCCTACTAAACGAAAGGAATGGAGAACTGTACTCTCTAGGAAACTGTGAGATAGTTCAAAATATGGAAATCAATGAAGAGTGGAAGGAAATAAAGAAAAGTGTTCATGATACAGTGAACATAACAATTGGTTATCAAAAACTGATTCAAAGAAGTGAATGGTGGGATGAAGAGTGCAGGTAGATCAAAGATAAAAATGAAACTAGGAAGAGAGCATTGCAAAATAGAATTAGAGCAAACTATAAAGCTTACAAAACTAAAAGGAAAGAAGCAAATAAAACATGCAAAAGAAAACAGAAAAGATGGCTTAACGACAAGACAACAAATAGGAGAAAATTTTAGAAAGAATGAATCAAGGAAGTTGACACTAATAAAACCCTATGTCAAAGCAAATTACTTTCAAGGAATGCAAAACTGAAGCTATATTGGACATTAGTAAGATCTATAGTAACTTACACAGCTGAAACCTGGGTACACAGAGAGTCAGAAATAAAATGGCTGATTATATTTTAAAGGAAGATTTACAGACCCATAAAACAATTTGATAATACACAGAGAATAAGAAGCAATAGTGAGCTCAACAATGTAATAAAATTCAAAAATATAACAAATTATACTTCAGCCCTAAGATTAAGTTGGTTTGGGCATGTCTATCGTATGTCAGAGTACTTGTAAAAAAGGTTTATCAATGGAATCCATTAACCACACGAGCAAAAGGTAGACCATCAAAAATAAGATGGAAGGATGATGTTCTAAATGACCACATGAAAATTGAGAACTGGACACACAAAATAAATAGAGGACCAAAAACAATGAATTGGCATTGAATTGAAGTAATTGACACGTTAAATAGAAAAAATTCATTACTGGAACCAAAGAATTTTGGAACTGACCCTTCCCTAGTAAAAGGAGAAACTCTCTTAGATGAAAATGGGCGATGGTTCAATTCAATTTTTATGGATATTCTTCAGGAACTCCCCAAAACTATGCCTCCTCAACATGATGAATAAAAATGTTCTTATGTACTCCTCTATTCGATTTGAACATACCTTTTGCGATTTGTTTTCTGAGGACCTTAGCTGCATCTGTCTGGATGTGCTCCACAGACAATTTTCCAATAAGTTCAGTTAAGACGTCCATAGAAGCATATTTTTATTTAATGTACCAATCTTTATTATTTACCTTTGTGGAAAGGTTTTACATCATCAGAGTTCTGAGAAGAGAAAATGAGTTGTGAGATTCTTCCAAATCATGATTCTAAAAAATGTTGAAGAAATTATGAAAGATTTGTCTTTTTCATAATTGTTGATTGGTGTTAATAACCATTTCACTAGAAGCTAAACCTGGAAATGAAATTCACATTATTGCTGTCAGTTCAACATTGAATAAAAATTTCTCACTGATAAGGTAATATTCATTGTAGAGAAAATAATTTAAATGCTTATCTATTGTTTGTCGATTGATTAATTAATTACTACAACTTCTAAACATTAGTACAATAAATTTATGTGAATTGGTAAAACTTTTACATCTTCCATTATTTTTAGATTCTCAATGAGTCCAATTAAACAAACACAAATAAATACTACAAAGCACAGAAACATTTCAAAATTAATAAAAGAAGCTAAGAAAATAAAGATATCATTGGTGGTGGCACAGGATATTTAGAAAATGAATTTGGAGAATGCAGTGTTGATTTGATAATTTAAAATTATTTCTAAACAAACATACAAAAAACCTACATTATAATAACAGATTACAGGTTAAATGAAATGATAAATCATAAAAAAATGAAATTTACAAACTCAAGAAACAAAATGAGGAAAAATAACATGAAAATAAATAAAAAACATTTTGAATATTCGGCACTTGACTTGAGAAGCCCAAAATTAAAACAAAAAAAAACGTTTGAGACACAACCAAAATTTAAATGTATAATATTGTTTGATATTCCAAGTATTAATGGGTTCAAATTCTTACACACACATTCAATACCAAAATTTGGGTCAAGGCAGAATTGGCTAATGAGAAAGTTTCTATATCAATCTCTCTTTCAAGTAATTAAAAGTAATGAACAGGACTGGGGATTTGAGGTGACTTTGGGGTTACCCCTCATGCTAGTCCCTTGTATTATACTTCCATGGGATTATGTATTCTTTTAAGTACATATATCACAACTTTTCAACTGGTAATTGGGCCATTATCATGTGATTGATTATACATTAAATAAATAAATAAAATATTGAGTGTACTCCACTTAACACCAATGCACCAAAACACTAGTTACAGAAGTTGCTGCTCACATCACCAACTCCCGCCAACTGATTTAGCAGTCTCTCCCCACCCCGCAGGGGACTTACATCTAGTAAGTACATGTTTGGCAAAAACGGGGCCCTGAGCTGAGTCTGGCATTACTTCCACTTACTTCTCCTAGGCTCCTTCCTTTCTCTTTCCTAACCTTCCTTGGTCACCTCTTGTTCTTTTCGATCTCGAAGCTATTAGGTTGCGAGGGCTAGGGTATCTTTCATTTTCCTTTCTTGATGTTTTGAGATATGTTTTGGTATGTTGTAATTCAGGAGGGTTTTTAGTGGGTATGGTTGAGTCATTCGGCGAGTCCCACATGCGGGGAGAGTCATGTTAGCTCTCCTTAAAGCGTAACTGCATTTTCCCTACCTGTACAAGATTTTAGGGCTCTAATGACCACAATGTTGACGAGCCGTAAAACCAAAAAAAACAAAAAACTCTTGCTCCTAAGCCAACAGTTCAAAATACACCTCATTGTTTATCTCATCTTATTCATTCCAATAATGCCAAGCCACAGCCTATTTTTTGATATGTCCAAATTAAATGTTTCTTTAAAGTTCCTTTTGCCTCATTTCATTGATGTTTTTTTCTGTCTCCCCGATATAAACTCTATTAGTCTTGACAATTAATTCTATGTATGCCTGATCTATTATCATGCAGTACTTTTTTATTTAATTAGTTTTGTTTGATGCCTTAGGGTTAAATTTATTTTGAGGTCCCCAAAAAAATATTTACATCTTTTTTGAAATATTTACATAATTTTTAATTTTTTTATGAAAGCTTGGATGACTGATAAAGTTTTTGAAAATATATTTTATATATGGAATAGGTGATTCATTGTTGGTGTATTTAAAGATTAAATTAAGTTGAGCTGCCTCACCAACCACTTGTTTATTCATAGAGTCGACTTTCGACTGCATAGTGGTCATCTTCAGTATTCTAAAATGAAAATTAATACATACAAATAGAGATAAATTACACAGAAATAAACACAATAACATTAAAGGGACACAAGGCGAGAAAATTGACTGTACTAACCTTCCTCTGGACAAGGAAAAGTGGCAAATGCACCAGGCGGTTGACTAAAGGTCCCTTAAGTAGTCAAACGACCTCTCAAGGGTGTGGGGTGGGAGTGAGGGGTAGCGGAGGAAGAATTCTAGGAACAGTGGTGAAGAGCAAGATGGAGAAATGGCAAAATTTGAAAATTTGTTTGTTCGTTAAGAATGAAATTGTTATTATTGATCTGTTTCTGTATATGTAATTGTTCTAATTTGGATCAATGATAAATTTTTTGTTGTATTTCAAGTATTGATGTGTTGTTTTTGTTGTCAACATATCTTTTTAATTTTTTTGAAGTCTGTACTTCTTGTACCATTTTTAGACTCTCAAACTCCTTAATCTTTTTGTCTACCACAGCTTTGGAAATTTCATTATTTCCAGGTATATGTTGACAATGTTATCCTAGTCTAAATTGTTTCCATGTCCTTCAGTGTTAACAATTGCATATTTGTGTTGTGCAGGATTAAAACCAAATTCTTGAATATAATTGGATGTACAAGTATCCTTTGTATAAATTCCAAATACAAATTTTTCCTCCAGTTTTTAAAATTTTATAGTTCAAAATAGATAAATAGCCATTAGTTTCAATTACCAAAGTGAATGTTGTTGTTGTTTCTTCCATGTTGAGCAATTTTGAAATATCTTCATCAATAAATTTTCAACACAACAAGTCATCTACGTACCCAACTGTTCCCATGTCAGACACAAAGCTTGTCATAAGATCTTATTTTCTTAAGATACGGTAAGCCGAATGGGAAAATTGCGCCTTTTATTTATTTATTTTTATTTGATGCCTTTTGGCTCTTGGTGAGGTTCAGGCCATAAGGCCCGCTCTTCCACCTAACCGTTAGAGGGGTAAGGGAGTTGGGAAGGAGAGATGTTGGGTTGCCAGAGAACATTTGTCTGGAGTAGGTGAGGGAAACCCCACCTAATTTGGCCAAGCAGGGTTTGAACCCACGCTCTACCGCTCAGCGGGATTGTGGATGCGATGACGCTACCACTAGACCACCGCACCTTCAAGCTGAGGGAGGAAAAGAGTTAAGAGCTGGTCGTAATCATCCCATGCGAACAGACTTGAAGAAATGATTCTCACACGTCTTCGCATTGGTCATTGGTGGCTGTCTTACCCATGGTGATCTCTTATGTGGTGAACCTCCCCTCATCTGTGAGTTTTGCAACACAATACTTACCATGGAACTGTTCTCTCTTTTCCTATCATATTTACATTTAGATGCATGGTAATTCAGGAGGGAGTGGGTATGATCGAGTCCCACACATGGGGAGTCATGTTGGCTCTCCCTAGTGCATAAACGGCATTTTCCCTACCTGTACAAAAATGTAATGACCTCAAAGTAGGCAAGCCGTAAAGCCCCAATTAATTTTTAAAAAATCTATGTACCCAAAATTTTGAACACAGAAGGAAAAGATTTAGTGGTATGAATTTCCAATTGCTAGTCCAAATTCTTGACAATAAAATTTTCCTTGAAATGGGATGAAATTTTGATTTGTTAATTCCAAGATATCATTAACTTCCTCCACTTCCCAAAAACTTTACCTCTTTTTCAAAGTTTTTCGGAAGTTTATATTTAGATACTCTGGGAAATAATGAGACCGCATCAAATGAAACTAACACATCATCTTCAGCTATTTCTTGTCCATCCAAATGTCTGATTAAATAAAGTGAATTTGACACTTCACGATGAAAATTTGGGGAAAATATGAAATTGTTTGACCAACCATTTAGACAAATTATTGTTGGGTGCCCCTTAATTACATACAATGAGTCTCGTGGTTAATTCCAAAATATGAATTTTGGTAGGCCATAAACTTGGGCGATCCAAGGCTTGCTAATTTTGGTAAGATCTTTATCTTAACTGGAAAGAACTTTGTTGATACTAATGAAAGTTTTGTTTACCTCCTGTTTGCACAGTTTTGATGGAATATCAGTTTCCACATACTGATCAGCATTTAAGAGACGTCATTCTGTTTCTTTTTCAATCTTCAAAATCCAAATTAACAATTTTGTTCCCTTTGCCAGCTTTTTGATGTACTACAGGTTTGAGATCAAGGTCCGTACAATTTTCTTGGAACGATAAGCTAATTCAATGCTCCCAAAATATTTAAAACTTTTTCACATCTACCCGTAGTGATGCACTTCGGTTCTTATAAATTTTGAACTGCTAACTCTACATCCAAAATGAATTAATTTCTTTATAATTTTGATGTTCAAAATTTAAAAGCATTTTAAATCTATCCAAAAAATATTATATTTATTAATTCAGTCTATATCTAAAACATAATATTTTTCATAAGAATTGAAATTACACAAGTTTTAAACATTGATTGAGAAATAGCATTTATTCCTTATTAAACATCTCTCTTGCTAAATTTACAACTCGGTTCCAAGTACATAATTTATACCACATTTTGATTGCCCAAATTGCTACAGATTTTTCCCAGTTAAACGTTAAGGAACTCAAAAAAAAATCTTCTAAAGGGTATCCCCGGTTAAGATAGATAAGTCTTGGATTTTCAAATAACCCAGCTTAAATGTTACATACATTTAAAATCTCGTGTTTCTGAGGTCTGCTTTCTAAAGTCAATTGCTGTCAAAAGAGTTTTAAAATAGACAACTAGAGATGGAAAAAACATGTACTAGAGAATCACATTACCATTCTGAAAATTCTAATAACAACAAACATACAATCATATACACTTTCTGAAATATGTTCATATACACAAACACCATATAACTACAAAAACAGATTTAATGTATTTCAATTCTATTTTCTCCTTGCCATATTTAGTCAGACATCAATGGAGGAAAATTAAGTACTTTAACTTTTGTTGAAACTCACTATAACTCACGTAAAAATTGAGCTACAGAGACAAAAGATACATCAAAATGTGCTAGTTTAAAGGGCTAAAAATTAATAATGGAAACTAAATCGAAATTATTGGTTAATTTAACCTAAAATGCAAATAATAGTAAAAAATAAGAGAAAATTGACTTTTTAAATGTGTTGTACCAATGCAAAAATTATGAAAAAATTCATAACCGTAGAATTGTATGTCTAACAAAACGGCAAAATAAAATTTGGTGTACATGTGAATTTTCTATTTGAAAATATTTTTTTGATTTTGGGTATTAGTAAAAGCGGTAACTTTCATACATGACATTGAATGACCTTGAAAAAAATTCCCCGAATGTGTGTTCTAATCACCCACCTTCACGCAAAAATTCAGATCTTGTACTTCATCCAGAGATCAGAAAAAAAATAATCTAGAAAACATGTTTTTCACCCTTTGCAGGAGGAAGGAAGGGTAATGAACTTAATGACCTTGGAAACACAAGTTTTTAGGAGTATGTGGTGGTTGCAAATTCAATTTGAGTTGTACATTCAGAAGTACACGAATGGGAATGTTTTTATGCGAGATGAATTCTATCAACAGTACACCACTGAAATGCTGGAAATGTTGATGTACCTTGAATGTGAACTCAACTGAAAAAACAAAACAAAAAATAATCCATCAAATATGTCATTCATATTGTCAGTTATAATTGAGCATGCATACAAAAATCATAGTTTTTGCAGTTCATCCTTATTTTCAGTCTTTTCTTTGCCATTGTCCCGAATTTTTCCCCTCAAAACTTTTCCAGGACCATAACAAACAAAACAAAAAGGAATTACACATATCCATTGTTTGAATCATGAGTTATGAACTTGAGTTCATACAAAACTCCCGTAGAAGAAAAGCATTTTCAGTTTTTCCCGAATTTTCCTGGCATCTTTTCCTAAAAACCTTATTCTGACATTTTAAAAAAATTAGCCAAATCCGTCCAGCCATTCTCAAGTGATGCGCTTACCAATGAACAGCATTTAATTTTATTCATATAGATTAATCTTTATCTTTGTTGGTCCCTTGCATTGGCACAATCTCCCCGAGGATAGGTCAACAATTCAGTAAATCCAATGATGTACAAGCATGTCATAACAAACATTCTTCAGGAAAATTTCTGACTAGAAACAAAGATACCACTGTATGTTGAAGTTAATGTTCTTATTTAGATAATTGATACCTGGTAAATAGGAAGTAAATTTGCAGGAATAGGGTTTGTTTTTCTTATAGGAAGTTAAATTTCTACCACCCAACACTTCTTCACAATCAATGCTTCTGACATACAAATTTTCAAATTGCAAAGACTGCTAACTGGTTGAGAGTATTCTCATCAGATGGAAAGAATCAGTTTAATGAGTGGAACGCTGAAAATAACACTTTAAGAATATGGGAAAGCAGAGGAAAACTATTGTCCTAGAACTGTTGGTTTTTACCAGAGTGGTACTTCTGATGAGTGTGATTGTTATCACTGGAGTACTTTTCAACAAAGTATTTCACAAAGGGTCATTGCATTGCTCTTGGAATTTACAAGAATGAGTTGTCATACTACATAAAAAAAAGTAGACTACAACTAGAACCAGTTGCAGTCAATTCAAATAATGATCCTATTTCCATGAGTCTTGGATGAAGTAAATGAAACATGTCAAACAGATTTCAATTGACTGTTGCTAAATTTTTTTTGGTTAAATGCATTTTTCAAAGTACACAACATTATTTATTCGTTGCAAGTGTTTGATTAAATACGATAGAATGAAAAATAAAAACAAAACCATTCATTTACTCTCCTTTTTTAGAACAATCCTTTAAGCAAAGTTTTTTAAATTTTTGAAGACTAATTAGATTATCTCAAAATTAACATTATCATAGTACTGTAAAACAAAAGAAAAAATTAAATTATTCATGAAATAGTATTTTTGGTGTTTGCAATACAGTAGAACCTCGATTATCTGGGGTAAAGGCGAGGAGGAGTCGCACAGATAAATGAAAACCATGGCTAATTTATACACTTAATTCATTAAATAATGTACATAAATGTGCATACATGACTGTATAGAATGTCACATTATCAGGGGTTGAAATATGAAGTTATCAGTCTTCGTTTCTTGCAGTTTGAAATGATTTTCCTTGCTTCATTTCTAATATTTCTCAAATTCATTAGGTCCTGGAAGTCAAAATTTTATTCGTACCCATCTCTAAATTTTGAGGAACCTACGTAAAACTGAGGAAATAGTAGGAAGTAGTTAAATGTATATATGATAATACATTTATTATCAAAAAGCAGTACAAATTGCATATGACGACATGAAGGACAATTAACTAATTTACTCTATAGTAGAAATTGTAGTTGAAATTCTTTTATTTTTTATCATAGGAAGAGTGAGCACCATGGTTAATCGAGGTTCTACTGTGTAAGCAGACTCCCGAGGCTATTAGGGCTAGGGTATCTTTCATTTTCCTCTTCCCACCAGGGGACTTACATCTAGTAAGTACGTGTTTGGCAAAAACGGGGTCCTGAGCTGAGTCTGGCATTACATCCACTTACTTTTGGAAGGCTCCTTCCTTTCTCTTTCCTGACCTTCCATGGTCACCTCTTGTTCTTTTCAATCCCGAGGCTATTAGGGCTATGGTATCTTTCATTTTCCTCATTTTTTGTAAGATATATGTTTTGAGATATTGTAATTCAGGAGAGTTTTCAGTGGGAACGATTGAGTCGTTCGGCGAGTCCCACACGCGGGGAGAGTCATGTTGGCTCTCATGACCTAGATGTCGACGAGCCGTAAATTGAAATTGAAGTAAAAAAAATTGAAGTATTTTACTGAAAATTGAAATAACCATGAAAATATTTTTAAAAATAATAAGAATGAAGTTTAGAAGTAACATTTTATTATATAAATAATAATATACAAACATGGAACAAAAGTGCTACTAAGCATTTTGTTAACTTCATAATTAAGGAATATCACACAATAAGTACAAAGTCCATTAACTTCACTGGTAACTTGGCAAGACATAATTAAAAACAGTAGAATAAAATTGTCAAAAGTTTCTGTATTAGATGAATGGTTTATTCATCCTCGTCAAAACAAGATACACTCTCAGTAAAAATGTTTTTCAACACATTCATTGTACTAAGTTTCTTTCTCACCGGTCGATAACCCACAAAATATTGATTCCTGATGGACCCATATTCACTCTTCCTAACATTCCGTGTTCCTTCTCGTTCATTTGATGCAGAAACAATAGCAATGTGTGCAAGAAGTTATTACGACCCTGAAAAGAAACAAACATTTTTGTAGCTCAAAAATAATAATAATAATAATAAAATTCCTACACTTTAATCCAGACATTTAGTAATATGATGAACTATGTCAAACAATTTTCAATTCCCAATGACATTTTTAAAATAATTCAATTAAATGACTAGTCAAACATGATTTGCAAATAAGCTAATTTCAATATATTAATTTTCAAATTATCTTCAGAAATGAAGAAACAACAAAACTACTGGTAAAATGAAAATTGGCACTTTTATGTTACATATTACTATAAACAGCAATTCAAGAAAATATCAGGAATCAATAGTAAGAACACTTCTTTTGATAAATAATTAACCCTTAAAACCACACTCACATTAACATGAAAGTGTGGAAAAGAAAAGTATAGAGTAAACATACCTTCCCCACATCCAGTTTTTGAACCTTAACAATAAGAACATAATGCGGGGGATTAATCTGCACTTCTTGGATAATAGGAAAATTCTTCCCCGGAGGCACTTTATTTGGAAATCTCACCAAATACTCAGATGTGAATGGTTGTCCTTCATGATTGTGAGGTAAGAGAGGCAACTGATTATCCAAATAAGTAGCCACCAAATACATCACAAGCTGCAAAACAAATATAAAGAAAACGACAAATTATTTATATTATTCAAACCCCTTAATTAGGGTCAACAGTGTTACAGATCTGTGAAGCTGAAGCTACATCCAATCTTAGATTAGCTGGCAGATTCCTGGCATTGAGTAGAAATATTTGGGGCCCCTGTACGTTGAGTTTTCAATTTCTACTTCAATTAACACCCATTATATAATCAAATTAAATAAATAATTCAAGACTTACGACCTTCTACGGATGAACAGTATACATTTAAATCAGTTTATTTATTTATTATCGGTATTACTATATTTAAATAATTTATTACTCTTTATAACACGTAATAACAAGTTAATCTCAATGTATTACTACGAAGGGTTAATATTTATCATAGTAACGTCCGGGATTTAGCTCCAAAATCCGGGGTTTCTCCAGATCTCCATGTCCTAGATTTGAGATTTCATTGATGACAACCCTACTTGCGAGAGTTCCTGGAGTGTGGAACAGTGAATGGCGACTCCACTCCCACCCCTATTTCCTCCTTTCAGCAGATGTTTCATTTACCACAAAGGTCACGATTGCATCACGACATCATGGCTTAGATGACCCTGATGTTCTGGAAGAATGTTACAAGTATATTATTGTATTCAGCGTAATGAAACAATAGATGGTAGTAATGAGACAGGACAACAGCGTGGCCTTGTCACATGTCTGCTGCACTATCTTAAGCTTGCGTAGCTCCACCAATTCCTTCTCAAACTGCTTGAACGTCATTTCAATGGTGGCAGGTGATAATGACTTGTCCCCTCTCTCCCACTGGTGGTTAAAGTGTTAGTGTTCTTGGTCATCACGAAATCATCACAGGTTCAATTCCCGACAGGGCCAGAAAAATTTGTAGCTTTTCACATTTATGTCCCAGTTGTGACTACTGAAAAGCGAACCCTCCTTCCTTTATCCACCTCCTCCTAGTATCAATAACTCTAACTATTACTAACAACTACTAACCGCTCTACGTGGGCCACGTTGTTGGTACACCCAGCTAACCAGCCCACCTACTAACAATAGTCCTACCACCCAATGCCTACTTCCTATCGTTCCGTGTAGATAAGCTTCAATAGCACGCTACATTTACAAATACTGGGAAAAAAAAAATGATGGCAGAG
Source organism: Laupala kohalensis (assembly GCA_002313205.1). Classification (NCBI taxonomy): domain Eukaryota; kingdom Metazoa; phylum Arthropoda; class Insecta; order Orthoptera; family Trigonidiidae; genus Laupala; species Laupala kohalensis. Next base: position 87,959 of record NNCF01133467.1, on the reverse strand, counting down.
CTAAATGCAACGTAAATCAGTCTTTCTTAAGTCTAATACAAAGCTTGGTTTAATTTATGTTCCTGAAGTGTGCTTATTTTTTAATTTTTTAATGACAACACTATACTATTGAAGAATGATGGAGGAATTATTGATGATTGCCTTTTATGAAATTACTTTATTTTTACAGGATTTAACCTGCTAGAATATTTGTTCCTAGATTGTTAAAGAAATTTTTGTGGTCGCGTTCATGTTGTACGATAATAGTCAGGGAAAGTTAATCCATTGTTGAGGGAAAGTCAGGGAATTTTGGGATCAAGAATCTCTAGCCACCCTGTCCATTGAAGCAAGTAGAACACAATTTGGAGTACGATAACCTTGTGAACAATGAGTTGGATGGATTATAATGGATTCTCCAAAGCTTTGCTGACAAGATGATTAAGAAATTTTAAGACTTAAATTGGCATAAAAAAATTGTTTACAAAGTTGAAAAAGTATTTTCAAAAAAGCCACCAATCATAAAAATTATTTCAAAGATATAAACATATTTTTGGCACCACAAAATCAATTTAACATTAAATCATTAATGAAGCTAGATTCTTCAAAGAAAAAATACCTCCTTGAAATAATCAGGCATCTACATATTAATTATGCACTTCAATAAAATTTGGGCCGACAAAAGGAGCACTTCAAACCCTTTAATCTTGAACACTTCAAAAGATTTTAAAGTTAAATATAATATTTAAACAATGAGGTGATTAATAAAAAAATGTTAGTGGCAGTTTTGAACTGATGTTTTGGGAGTGAATATTTATTCAGTGTTTCAAGAATAGATTGTTTAACTTTCAGGTTCTGTTGATTTTATTTTAAAACTTATACATCCATTCACCACTGTAGGAGCACAAGATCATGCATCATGAGTTGATGAAGTGAGCAACAGCTTCCAAGTTTAATTTAAATAAATGCATATGGGTCATATGGTATTTGTAAAATCGGCAACAACAACAACAACAACAACAACAACAACAACAAAAAATCGACCATTGTGAACTTCAACAAAAGCATTTTTTTCTAGTTAATTACGTTGAAAAATGAGGTTTATGCCCATTTATTCCATATTTTTGTCATTTTTTTACCATTGTGTGAATCCAAGTCTGTTTTAACTTATGTCAAGCCTACATGAACAACAAATGAAAAATGCTTAAAAAGTACTCTCATAAAGATAATTTTAGTGTTTTATACAGAAAGTTTAAACTCCATTCTATTGTTTTCAACCATATTATTATATTATTTTTGTCAAACTAAGACCACTTTTGAGTTCAAAAACAGAAAATCTACTTTTTTGCAAAATACAATGTCACAGATTTTTGCGATTGTTATTTGAAAAATATCCAAATGCATTGAATTTTCATTGGTAAAAATGATCCATTTTTTCATAATTGACAGAGATATAGTCAATTACATCGAGGTATTATATTTCACAATTTATGTAGTTTTTCAGAATTCATGGTTATTCACCTTTTGTACTCTATACACAAGTAAAACTCAATTGACAGTAATTACATTTTCAAATTTTTAGTAATTATTATGAATTATGTTATGAAATAAAATCTACTTAATTTCTTACATGAATTAGTTCTCTCCAGCAATTTCATGGAGAGCTTGAAACTAATTTTTTCAGTCCTCCCACACACGTATTAATTATGTACCATACATTATTTGTGAGTGCGCACCAACAAATGTTTATGCAGTAAACAATAATCCTAAATTTTGGGTAATCCATACAATAAATTTGATGAAAAATGTTCAATAATAATCGAATGTCAATAAAGTAGAATCTCAGTAATCAGTGGAGATGATATTGTTGGTTAAACTAAGTACTGGATTTTAGACCCATTTTCACTTGATATATTCAATTAGCTGTTGTTCTGTGTGAGGAACAATGACTGGGATTAACAAAGCATGTTCACTGGAAATTTAAAAACTATTTGTTCGCAAGAAGAAAATTACAAGACAGTTGACTGTTTTTCCGCAAGATAACTGTTTTTATTTCAATATATACCGAAAACTGAGGTTAGTTCAGAGTGTACTAATCATGAAAACGAGTTTTTAACTTTTTATGAGCAAAGTGTGAAAAGTTTTTGTGATCCTTAAAAAAACATGCTCCGTTGATCAAGAAATCATTGTGGACTATCACATGTATCTTCGAAGTTAAACATAATGAAGAATTAAAGGAAATTCATCATCTTTTCATGAACGATTTCCTGATTCACGATTTTCTTTTTCAAAATTTGCACAATTGCGACCAAAACAATGTGTTTTAGTTGGTGCTGCAGGAACTTGCTCAGAATGGGAGTGTGCAATCCATTAGAATTTCAAATTGATGTTAACGAACACACAAGTAATGCCTTTTACTATTGGAGGAATAGAGTTCATAAGACAAATAATCATGAATTCTGAAAAACTACATAAATGGTGAAATATAATACCTCGATGTATTTGACTACATCTCTGTCAATTATGAAAACAGTGGATCATTTTTACCAATGAAAATTCAATGTATTTGGATATTTTTCAAATAACATTCATGAAAAATCCGTGACATTGTATTTTGGAAAATTAATTTTGAAAAAAAAATCATTTTCTGTTTTTGAACTCAAAAATGGTCTTTGTTTGACAAAAATAATGTAATAATATGGTTGAGACAATAGAATGGAGTCTAAACTTTCTGTATAAAACACTATAATTATATTTATGAGAGTACTTTTTAAGAATTTTCCATTTGCTGTTCACATAGGCTTGATTTATGTCAAAACAGACTTGGATTTACTCAATGGTAAAAAATGACAAAAATATGTAATAAATGGGCATAAACCTCATTTTTCAATGCAATTAACTAGAAAAAAAAAATGCTTTTATTGAAGTTTACGATGGTTGACTTTTTTTCTTGGCCGATTATACAAAGAATATAAGAAGAGTGTGGCAGACATCAGTCAATTAATGATTTATTCATTAACAGTTTTGTGTTTTGAAGGATCTTTTCCTTAGCTACACGCAATGCAGAACACAGTTGGAAGTTTAAAATTTAAGAGCACAGTTTTAAACTGAGTTCAATGTCTAGCAATGAATACTGATTCTATAGTTTGTTTCCAGACCAGACTTGATCATTTCGTCATTAAGAAAAAAATAATAACAACAAAAAATGAAAGTTAAAACTTAATGGGACAGAATAAATTATATGAGACAGTTCACAAACAAATACTAAAATTAGACAAAAGGAATAGTCCCAAAATCTTTGAATAACAAGAAAGATAAAATTATTAAGACTTCAAAACAAGTTGGAGTGGCGTGGGAGTGAGTATAAATAGTTAAAGATAATTTGGAAGTTTATTAAAAATAAATGGAAATATTTCATCAATTCAACATCTCCAAATTGGAAGGTCATGAGACATAGAGACTAAAAACGTATTACAAATCTACCAATAAAGGTCATACTTTTATAATGTATTGAATATTAAAATGAAAAAAAAAAAAAATATTGTCAATGAATGTTTGATGCGATTTCTTTTAATATACCACAAAAATTAAAAAAGATAGATCAGTCGCAAAGCTGAGGGAAATATCCTTTGACACATATACAGAAAAGCACATCTAATATTCCATAAACATTAATTATAAAAATGTTGAAGAAGAATGCAAAAGTAGTATTTTTACTACATATTGACTCCCATTTAACCTGCATAATCATGACATTTTGAGGGAGTGTAAAGCAGGGGGCATATTGCAACGCAGTTACGCACGCAGCGCAGCAGCAGCACACTTTCTGTGACCCCATGTTGTAAAGGGGAACAGCACAAGTTGAGATGCAGTGCAGAAGTGTTGCACATGCCTGCCTTACTGTTGTGGGCTTGCTACAAAAGCTGTGCCACGCACTCGTGTCCCAAGCTGCGCTACCAGCACAAATGCATCTCAATGTGTGCCTTGGGTAACTAGCCACCCTTGTTCCAGAACAAAATATGAATACAAGCATACTCGGTGAGCTATTTCACTTCCTTATTCAGGATCGTAATCTCGCAGGCTTGCTCAACATTTCAGTAATTTAAATGACCTTATACCCGTAGAGAATCTCCTAAGAATTTACACAGGATGCACCCTTACTAAAACTATTTAGTAAATTGAGTTTGTTCCAAGAGAAACATGTTATTTCAGTGACTTAATTTCTCTTCTGATTAATGTACTACTGTGTTTACCCTAATATAGTCGCCTCTTATTTTTTTAGGAGTCAAAGCATAGAAAGAAAATGAAGTTAAGTAAAATCCAAGTCTTTCTGAAGGGAAATGATCATTTAAAATTCCATGTGAAATGGTTGGCTCTAGTAAGGATAATCATAAGGATTTTAAAATGAAAAGCTAACTAGTGCAGCTTTACTTTGAATTCTCAGCTGCTGTGTTATTCCGATGTACCATGGTATAATTTAGAACTTGCAGTTTGAAGTTCGTGTCAAAGTTTTTTCAACAGTCCAACTTTTGTTGTGTCGAAGAACATCACTGTTTCTCAAAAGAATCGTGTGTAATGGTGCTGGCTATAGGTCATTCCTAGACAACATGGACCAGCTCAGTTTCCATTTTGAATGAGCAACAAATCCTACTATAATCAATTGTCAATCGAAGTGGTGGCAACTACATCACGAGATTGTTCACCATCTTTTAATATTTCGACAGTTTTCTCTGCTTTAAAGATAGTTAATATTGGCATTATGTATAAGGCTTCAGATCACTAAACTTGGAATGAGCAGTTTTCCCGTTCCAAATATAATCACCAAAAGGAACTTTAAGCAATTTTTTCCAGCAAAAAAAAGGGGGGGGGACTATATTAGGGTGAATATGGTACAAGATAAGTAAGGTTGTCAAACACCATATCATGAATGGGAACAATCACAAAGAATATCAGAAATATTGTCACAAACAGAAATATAACAGTCTATAACAGTCAGTTCTGGATATAAAAGTTGGTAATAAAAAGTTAAGACTGTTACAGTTGTATGTAATAGACAGGCACCATTTTTAACACTTACTGCAGCATCAGTAGGCAAATGTTCGTCCCAATCCTTTCCATGAAACTTCCCACCACTGTTCCATCGAAATTCACTCATACATCCACCCTTTGCAAGTTCTAAAAGTAAAAAAAAAACAGGTTTGTTTGATTAACACTTCATAACCCAAAAGGAGACGGGAAAGAAATGTACATTCATTTTCTCACAAAACAAAAAGAAAAGAAAATTGCTGAGCAATTAATAAAATTCTGTTTTTAAAGTACAATTTTATTTAAGATAATTACGACTTTACAAAGAGAGAGCAGTAATAGTAATTTCGAAGTGATACTTTTGCCCTAAATCAATGCAGAAAATGTGTTCCATTATTACACAGCAAAACAAAGTACTTGCTCCATACTCCGAACACACTCTAAAAGTGCAAAGGGAGCACACTATATTAAAATTGAACACACGGACAACGTTTGTTACAGTATTTACCTCTGAGTCTTGCAACCAGATATTCTTGATTTGAAGAGAATTCCAAGAAGCGAACGAGGGAAGGGAGAGTGGGCATATTCTGAGCCACCTGGGCCATTTGAACCGTCTTTTTCAATCGCTCCAAACCAACGGCTCCAATTTTAATGTCAGCCAAGCCCAGGCGCTGGAAGCCATGATCCGTGGCATCAATCTCTCGAACTAATCGCTCCAAAATAGTTTCAGAAATCCACTGAAAACACCAAAATCTCCATTACTAAAACTTTATTCTTTCCACTGATAATAGTAAACAACACTGTATCTTCGACAAGTCGTGAAAAAATGTTATATTCTCAAATTCACATTATGTACACTAATTTCTCCTACTAAGCTTCAATCGATTTTTCACGACCTACTAGAGTTGAAGCATCATGTTTACAAAGGAAGCACAGTACACGATTTTTTTGCACAGACAAAATTAGGGTAAATTTAATTTTTAAATTCTGCATAAATTTCAGATATAATAAATAATACTAAAAGTACTAAATAAACATGCAAATAATTCATGTTCATCCATTCCCTTTTTTAATCTAACAATCTGTCACCAAACTTTCACAAAATACTTCTAGAATTAGTCCTCTAGGGTTAAATGTTTTCAGCAAAATGAGTACGGCAGGAGGGCAAGAACCAAACACAACATGTATTAACTAGTACACCACTTGTATAACATTCTCAAGGAGCATACAGCATCTAAGGTCTGGGACACATCCCAAGGATAGAATAGGACAATTAGCTTTTCATGTGACCTGATTTGGTTTTGACAAGAAGTCTCACAAGATATTGATAGGAATATCTTCCAAATACAAAACATTGATAAAATCAATATATACCAACTGCAGATTCACTAATTAACAAAAATGGTCAAACTTTCTCCAGTAACACTCAAACAGTTGGTTTCAGAGAATAAAATATATAATGGGGGAAAAGTTATAAATAAAATGTTTGAGAAGAAATTACACGTTTAAGGGCTCTAATGACCTCGCTGTTGGTAAGCCCTAAAGCCCTGTGGGGAAAAAAATATGTGTCAAATTAATATTTTATAAGAAAACAACATTTTTGACATATAAAATAGACAACACTGAAAAGGAAATAGTTGAAAATAACACACATTATGTGTATTATTTGACTTTCAATATTCTGAAATTCAATACATGTTTGAACAGCAATGAAACAGTAAAACTCTTCATACAGTCATGTAAATTCATCTAACATTTCTTTTTGATAATCCCAAGTATATTGTATTATACTTATTTACCTAATCGAACGCAATTTTTCTTGGACATAATCACAATTTTCTTCCACTTACCCTTCGTAAATTTGAGTTCCATTCAGTTAAAACCGTTCGGTCCACATCTAGTTGTGCCCACACATCCTGGTGGCTCTTAAGGAAAGATGAACGAGTATTGGGTTCATCTGGAGTATCACCAGCAGTCCCAACTTTTAAAGCTGAAATAAAATCTTCCATTAATATAATTGATTCTTGTTATGTAGTCATTTATATTAGGGGGTCTAGACCATTGTTATGTGCACATAGAGATGTAACAGATTCAGGTAAAATTTGAGGTTGCTATGTAGCCAAAGAGAAAGTTTTTTTAATTTAAGAGTGAATTGATTTGGTTAGTGAAGTAAATGGACGTAAGCTTATGGCCTGATAATATTTGGGGTAGCATTAACCTGATGCACTTTGGATAGAAAAATGTAAAATATTGGGTGGTAAATAAACGGTATTCTATAAGAATTGTATTTTTATTCAGAAGACATGACATTATCTAAATCTATAAACAATGCACGGATGCCTGATATAAACAACAACAAAGGTGTAATTCCTGACTGCTTCTTTAAAACACAATGAAATTCAACTTTCACATGTTTATATTCCATGAAGTATGGTTTTGCAAGAAATGAGGTCATTTGATATGTAATTATAATGAAAATATCTCAAGCACTTTCTACTTGTAATATTTAATATGCCACTAAATGTTTTGATTCATACACAATTGAGTGTTGCTTCTACACTTTTCTTTAAATTTCTTGAACATTATTTTACCACATTATTCCTTGAGTAATTGAAATTTTTATTGAGAATTGAACGATCGTATAGTTTGTCTCATTCATGTCATACTAAACAACCATCCATAAACAATATTTTTATAATATCACATTATAACATATTCCTAACACAGTAAAATATCAATATAAAGTATATCATTAGTGATGAAAAACACTCCTATAAAACCTGCCATTTTTTTGAAGGTTTTAGAATGATCTTATTTGTATTTTATACACATTTAAAGGACTATAATACACATTAATATTAACATGAGTGAGTATCAACTTGGATAATTGACAAAAATGGAAATTGTAACTACAGTTTCATTAGAAACACAAAATAAAATGTTAGGTTTTTACTATCATTCGCAAAAGATTTCCAGCAAAACGTTGACCAGCATTATGTCACATTAATAAATGGCAACTCAACAAAGTTTAGATAGAAAACTCACAAGTTATCTGCAAGAAAATCACCATTATTTCAATCATAAACTACCTGTCATGTCCAACTGTCAATCACTGATACACTTCATTAAGAGGAAATCACATGGAATTTACCAAACCTCCCAATACAACATACGCCTGCCAAATTATGGAATGTTTTCAGGCGGAAAAAATAAATAAGTTTTGCAGATCATTTTTGTTTTAATGTGGCTAAAATAGTGATCTGCTGCTTTTAATACCGAATTCTACTACAATTATGTTTACTGAAATCATGAGGGTTTTGGCCATGCAACACAAAAATCTTATTTTGCAAATGCATTTTGGGAATGTGCTTTTATGCTCTGAGCAATAGTTCCTATCCCTACACATCATAAAATGTTTCTTCTTAATATTTAATTTTATACAATATGTTATACTAAAAACATTTTTGTGAAAAATTCACGTTATATTATGCAATGCAATTATTCTTTAGCTATTTTCATTTAGGTCTACTGCTGTTGCATTCCATCCAAACAGAATCAGCAAAATGAGGAAAATCCTGACCCCTAAACAATACTGTAAACATGAGGGAATTTAAACTATCACATAACATATTTTTAAAACAAAGAATTTATTCTACCTTGTACAAATAGCATTTTAACCAATTTATAATTCCTAACGAAAGAGGATAGAAATGACATCTGTCAGTCAAGGAAAATAGTATGCAATGAATTGTATTATTTTCACAGCAGTGAACTGAATAGAACAAGAGAGAATCATCAAGCGTATTTACCCCCTAATAGTCCCCCCTCCCTGACCCACTTATTTTAGAAGGCAAAACTTCTTTAAAAAATGTAGTTAGTCTTTCTGAAAAGAAATGCTCATTCAAAATTCCATGGGAAATGGTTGGTTCTGCTAAGTATTATCATAAGGATTTTAAAATGAAAAACTGACACGTAGCTCAACTTCTCTTGGCCTCTCCAGATCTACATGGACTTAGGTTCTATTTTGAACTCTCACGCCTCTGCTTCATTTCCGTGTGTCTGAGCATAATTTAGAACTTGCAGTTTAAATATATTTCTTCCGTGTACCCCACACATGGAGAAGATATGTAATAACTTTCAGCTGGGTAAAAATGGCGACAAGTCGGGAATCGAACTCGGGACTCCTGCATTGATTGCAGTGGCGTTAACCACTATAACACCCATTTGCCTTCCACAACTGTATACCATTTGCACCCAGACCACCATTGTAGTTTGAAGTTAGCATCAAATCATCTTTGATCAGCCAACTTTTGTTGTGTCGAAGAAGGTACTTGTTTCTCAACAGAATCTTGTGTCAGGGTCGACACAGTGACAGCAATCAGTCATTCCTAGATGACTTGGACCAATTCGGTTTCCATTTTGAATGAGCTTCAAATCCCACCATGATTGATCGTCAATCGATGATCAAAGTGATGATCATCCATCATGACTTTGTTCACCATTTCTTATTATTTCAACAGTTTTTCTGCATAAAAGTTCTGCAGTTTTCCTTCTATTGGGTTTGCGTTAAGTTACGCATACAGCTTGCATTCAATAAACTCATTTTCACTCACAAAACTTTGAATCAGCAGTTTTTGCATCCCAAACTCCAAATAAAGTTTCACCATGAACTTGGGGGTTATTTTTTTGAGGGGTAAAAAAAAGAGACTATATTCTGGTAATTTAAATATCTATTATAGATTTCAAGAGCTCATTGGCTGAGAACATTAGCTGCTACCTAAGGCAATGGCAAATATATATTTCACATTCATCACATGCCAGATATTTATATGCAATGTGTCATTAAGAAGCTTTTAAGAAATATTCCTGGTGTCAAAGCAGCAACAGTATCATGACACCTGACCTCTAGTATGTCATAGGCAAGGAAGGTGGCAGCCATTGATATACAAAGTGCTACTCACAGAGAATCTACAGCTAATGCAAAAGGAATAATTAAATGAATGAAAATATTTAAAAAACGTGTAAAGAGGTGCAAATCTTTAAAACTTCAATGCCCAGGAAAACAAGGACTTACACGAGGAGAAGATAGTAATGAGGAAAGAATAAGAATGGAGGTCAATAGACCAGCCAAGAGAGGATTCACCTCAAGGTGCAAGGGGATGAGGACAAAAATGGGAAGATTAACGCTCAGGATGATTGGAAGAATGTTAGAGAAGACTAGGGAGTACAACTGAAGATCATCTTGGTCCTGAGAAGGCTATTGGCCATTGGTGATGATTCTGATGTGAAAACAAAAATACTCTTCTCGTGTAATTCTTCACCATCAATTTACTTTCTTAAATTCTTCGTTTGTGTTGCACATTACATCAAGTATTCTACAGAATAATTTTGTGTAATGGAGTGACATGAGCAGGAAGGAGAAATGGAGAATGAGCCGACCAGTGTTTAGATATCACAATCGCACATCAACAGCCCAGCAGTACAGGTAGATTTAGAATAGCACAACATTTGTACTTCATGTTCTGTACAATTTTGTAATTATAATAGTACACTTAGGTTCTGAATTTCTTTGCTGATAAATAAGTAAGTGAAAGAGAACATCAGTATACAGCACCTCCAATGAGGTGTTGTAGTCGGAGAACGGGGTACAAGCAGAGAGAGAAGATTGATATGTAAGCAATCCTTCTGTGTAGATCAAAAGTTGGCATCTTGGTTAATGGTTAGTAATTGAAACAGAAACCTGGGAAATTCCAGGGTGGTAAGTTGTGTTGTTCCGAATACAAGAGATGAATAGAAGGGAATCACACAAGCATACCACGCTGCGGTTCTTCTGCCCCTCCACTCTTTCTACATTACTTCACCTGCCATCCTGTTGAAATCCCTTCAGAGCTGAAGATATCCTATCACCATGACGTTTTTGTTGTGTTCCTCCAAGTAAGCTTTGCAGAACACTGTTTTCCTCAGATCCAAAAGTGAGAGAAAAAATATTTGTTGTTCATTTCATGTGGCGATTTTAAGGCAGTACTTCTTGAACCGATAACACATTAGGGGCAAAATGATAAAGAAGATATTGAATTGTAGAGAATGGTGAGGGACACTCTCCCCTACTACCTCTTCCCCCTCTCCAAAGGAGTCTGGCAATGCAGAGGTCACCGTGATGCTACTGATGACAGAAAAGGGAACTTGTTCCTTGCTAGAAATGCATCCAAAGATAGAGATTTCATTACCTGGAGAGGGAGTAGACATAAGATAATTGATTCCTCTCAAAATTGGACTTTCAACTTTCAATCTCCCAGAAGAGTTGATCCTCATGGCGCTGGATGATTGCTCTGAAAAAGGAAAAAAAAAAGAAGATTGAAATATCTATCATGTTACCTTTAGTATAACTAAATGCAATGTCTTCAAGCAAACTTACTCTTCAAATGAACAATGATAACTCCTTGAATGTTACTTCAAGGAGTTACTTCAATACCGACCTTTTAAGTGAATGTAAAATTTTATTTTTCTCACATTTGACTATAATTTGGCTCATCATCTGACAAATGTACTTAAAAATTATTAAATGAATTATTTTGACAATATGAATTAAAATATATATAAGTAAACAAACTACATATACATACAAACTCTATTTTTAAAAACACCTATGAAAACAGAACAACTCAAATAAAGATATAGAATTGTTTTAATGAATATGTACTTAGTTTATTTACACATAGCTTACTTGTTATTTCATGTTGTCAAGATAATTCATTTATCCATTAATCTTGGGTACTTCACCCGACAAAGACCCAAACAGCGATCGAAACATGAGTGAAAATAAAATTTCAAGTCTATATAAATGTTTGTGTATGAACTTGCTATTATCGTAGACAAAAATATTGTCATTTTTAATTCTTAAGCTCTTAACACCACTGAGATCAAGAAACTTAAACAGTAAATTTTCCACCAGTCGATAAAAACATTGACAATGAAATCTACAAATCAATGGAAAAGACAAGAATTTCATAAGTAATGTCACCTCAATAAGTTAAAAAATGATACATAAAGGATATTGCTCTGCCAGGTTTGACAGAACCAATAAAGTGTATTTACAAGAAGACTAATTGTAATAATTATACTACAATATGAAAATAAATTATTCTTATATTTTAATATATGAATTCTTTATGAAACAAAAAAAAAAATCTCTAAATAGCACATAGTATTGATATACTGGTTGATTGAAAATAAAATTTATCTACCTTATTGCAAAAATAGAACTTTCAGAACTATCAGGTAAAAAGTTACAAAAAGTATTGGAGCAATATTTCAAAATTAATTATTTAATAAAAATCAAACAACATTTTCAGAGAAATATTTTTAATCTCAATAAGTTAGGAAATATTGATATATTGAATCTTAAGTTTTGTAATTTGTATTTATCACTACTTCACTTTTCTTGTTATGCAGCAAGGAGTATTCCCGACTTTTCTCGACTTATAAAAAATGAAAACTCACTCAATATTCCTATAAAATGATATACAAACATATTTATGTTTATATTTTAAGCATAAAAAAGTATTCCAATAATTTTTTGTTAAATTACAATAAAGTTTTTACAATGTAAATAATTTGAAAAATTCTATTTCCCATATTTTTTTAAATTTCAACAAATGGTAAATAAGATAAGCTTTTTATTCAATAGGAAAGGTTTGAATAAAGCAGCACTTCCAGATATTACACATACAAGATTTCATTGAGCTATGTATAAAATACATAGGATATCAACTTCAAGGAGTTCATGTATACCACTAATAAAAGTTCAGGTTTGTAATTTACAATAACAGGTAGACTTATCAGGTTATATTTCTTACAAAAGAATTATTTACCTAAACATTTCTCATATTCATTAAATTCACTTAAATATCTCGTCAATGATTCATCATTGTCGATCAAACTAGAAGACTCTGCATGAGAAATATTGCTGAAGTCAAAACACTTCGGAGTCAACTGTGAGGTCTCTGCAGAACCAACAGGAGAAAGAGTCGGACATCTGGAAACGTTGGGTAAATACTCCCACGATGATGCAGACATCGTTAAATTGCTACTGATTCCTGGAAATGAACAAAAAAAATCAATAAAGCCAAGGACCCACACCAAATAATAGGATTCTATAAGGGATTCTCCTAAATTTTTAAATATTAGTATATTCCAAAACTGGTCCATGAACCAAAATATTAATACTTGAGAATTAATTAAGTCTGTTATAAAGTTTACACGAGCAGACAAAAAAAAACAATTTGGAAAAATAAAAAAATCAGTTTGGTGCCATGAATTTTTGGAATTAAAAAAAATGAGGAGATTTTGTTAAAAAATGATGCAAACTATCATGAATTGCCGACTCGGGAGCAAGTATCTATAAACCTATACAAGAATAGATTGTTGAACTCTTGAGATTCCCATTTAAAAGTAGAGGCACAAGATCAGTCAGCAGAGTTGAGGATGGGAGCAAAAGCTTTCAAAACTATTCCTCGTGAATTGATGTAAAAGGATAGTGTGGCCCAAACCACTCGATTAAAATTTTATTTAATATGTATAAGTTCTTACATGCTTGACAGAAACCTTTGAAGATAAATTTCATGTTTAATTCAGTGTACCATTTTAAATTCAAGGAGACAACCAGATAAAGCATTCCACATGCATATATTTTGTATACAACTTCAGTGAAAGGCATAATGTTAAAAAACTAGTGCATTCTTCTGACATGAGCAAAAATATTACAATACTGGTAGATGAGACTAAACACATCGTTATATCTGTCAGACCTATTAGGCTTAAGTTTCCCCCCAAAATGTTTCAAATGATAGTCTGAACCATTCCTTATCCAGTGGTGATGAATTTTCATACCCTTACAGTGCAAAATTTTGAATTATTTGACATTAAATTAAAATGGGCTTATATGGAGAAACTTTCAAGGGCTTATGTTTTTTTTATACCGTCAAAAGAACCTGTTTAATAGAGTGAAAAAAAACTACTAAAACATAGCAAATGGAAATAGGAACATGATGTTAAGATTTTCCTAATGGAGCATTTACAAAAATAATTCATCAAAAACGGGAAAATACTGTTCAAACAGAAATGGCAGCCGTATTATGTGACTGTAGACAACGCGACCCCTGTCAAAGAAGAGTCAAATGACAATCACAAAAAAATTGTTCTCATCTAATATAAAGAAAGAAATCAGTAGAATTAATTACTAATTAATTAAAACTACTTTGGTGAATACTTCCAAGTTTTGTGAATAGTTGGCAACTTTACTTCAGTCCACAAGAATATAATATTTTAAGCATAGCTTAAGTCTCAAATTTCCTTATCTCTTTCCATCATGAAATCCTTCAATTCTACTTAAATTAAGAAACTGAGGTGCCCCATGTTGATAAAGAAGAGTATTAAGCAAAATAAAATCACTCTTACATAATTTTTTCAACACAACTCTTTCAAATATTTCCTTAGTCATTAGAAGATATTTCTTTGCAAAAATATCAGATAAAAATTATCACAAAATATTTTATTTCCAATTTACACTTATGGGCTCACATTCTCCCCCATCTCCTAAATTTATGCTGTGGACTTTGGGTATTTCTTCTGAAACCCAAGATACCACCCTCGATTGCCACAATGATTGTGGAGGTCAGGGTGAAAAAAACTTTTTTGCAACTGCTCTATATATGTATGTATGTATACAATGATAAATATTATACAATATATTATATCAAAAGATGTAATATATTATACAAGCTAACTAAACTATCACTAAAAAGAAAAATTGATCTTCCTAATAATATTAATATAGTAAATACAGTGAAACTTGATTCAATTTATGAAAATTAATGAAAATGTTTATCACTTATCATACATAGCATACAATCACTAGATATCTAATCTGGAACTAGCAACACAAATCTTCCAACAACATATTTCAGAGAACAACAAAAAATGTCACCATGTAGTATAAATCTTAATTTCTAATTTCATAAAAATGTAGCCAAATTAAGTTTCTTTTTCCATTCTTGTGATCAGGCCAGGTATGTGGAATATGTAATGACATAAGATACTAGTACTGGTCTAACAATAATAAATTACGAATAACTCTTGCATATCCAGTATAGAAATGTCTTAGGTTAGTCATAGTTGTTCTAGTAAAAGGATTCAAAAGTAGGAACAAAAAACAGGTGAAACAAACTATACAAGATTTCATCACCTGGACTTGATCCAGTGGAAAGCCAACTAACAGCAGATAAGTTGATAGGTGTTGTGGAGCCAACTGATGAAGCAACAGGGCTGGAAGAACTAACTGGTGGAGATACTTGGAAGTAGGAATCTGAAACACACGTGGATAAAATTATTTTACATACATCTTCAAAATGCTCTTGATACAACTATGACAGTTTGTTCCTTCATCTCAGCTCAAGAGGAGAGAATGTATGTTCTGACGGAGACAAGTGATGGGATGAATTTGAATGTCAAATGGCCTCTGCCACGATTCTGAAAATGAACAGACAGAAATATTACTATACACACATTCATTCCAGACATTGAAGCATATCTTTCTCCCAGACAAATCTAAATAATAATTTCAAATCTAGTAATTGTTTTTTTTCTTCCCAGATAAAAACTATACGACAACTTCCAACTGTGCCACTCATAAAACCTCAAAATTTTTATTTTTACATTGTTGTAAATAATATAAGATAGGCAAGAGCTAAAATTACAAAGATCTGACCCAACATTGATGTCAACGTCTGACAATGGGTATTCAAAATTTTAAACCTTGGCTGTAAAATTTGTATTTTCCAATAGTTTATTTGTCTCGCAGCATACCTCTACAAGGGGCAAGAAATCCCTCAAAACCTCAATTCAAAGGAAATAAATTCATTAGCTATTTCTGTGAGTAAAAATACAAATTACAATAAATTAGAATGAGTTAACATGAGACTTGAATACAATAATATTGATCTTATTCTTACCCTTATCACTAACTCCTAACAGCCACTTCTCATCAGGAGTAATCTTAACAGGGCGAAGGTTCATTATAGTCTGATAATACAGATATAAATGAAACAAAGAGTTCATGGAAAACATTATGGTGAGGGTAACTTCAGCAACTCTCATCCAAAATGAATAATGAGGACACACCTGTAATCTACAGAGAATAAACATTAAAAACACAGTCCCACTAATAATTTAAGTCTAAACAAGTCTTTTACTCACGTGTCATACAAGAGAATACAAGTAATAATAGAGTTGCCCACCAAATACCAAAATATTTTTCTAGCCTTAGCAGACTTCTCAGTTAAATTTATGAACTCTTCCATCACATTTGTATTAACGTACGGTGAAGATCCTCTTAGAACTTTATCCATTATGTAACTGTAAAAAGAGATAGAAAAAACAAACAATGATTTTATGTAAAAAGAGATTGTTTGAAACAACAGTAAACAAAGATACACTATACCATTTCCTATAATAACAAATTGCTGTAATGTGCAAATGAATACCAAGAATCATGAAAACCAGAAGAAATTAGCTAGCATAACACAACCAGAAAATAAATGTTTAATTACTTCATAAATATACTTCTTTAACACTATTTTCCCTGAACAAAAGTAGGTTTCTAAATATATACTTTTTTAAGAGTGAGTTTCAAAGTTACAGTTTTAAGCAAAGGCTATGATAATAAAAAATGGGGAAAATGAATCAACTTTTCAATAGGGCAAAGGTATTTATGAAAACCCCTTTTTCAAATAAATACACTCTTCCTTACATGCCCGCAAGCCCTGAATTCAAGTTTGTGCCCAATTACAATTGCGATCTCATCACTCGCCCTAATATTGAGCAATACATCAACTCCGGATAGAGTACACTTCTGTGATGTATTTTAATTCTTATCGTGGCACAAAATGGTAAACTGCGTACTATTAAGAAAAACTTACAACACAACAGCAACTCTGTTAATAGAAAAAAACACAAAGTAGCCGGGTACATAACCATGAACATTCGCAATAGATTAGTTTACATGAAAAATACTCACACTTAAATCGAGACAATAATACACACAATATTCAAGAAAATAAGGGTCCTCTCACGACACAAGCATTCTCACTCGAACAGTCACAACAACAAACGTATCATTCACAGCATCCAATTCAATCCAAATGCCGCCCACATCTCAGCGTCGCGCGTGTCGTCAACATACGTTTGGGCCAGTTGCACAACGAAAAAAGTTTGGCAATGGAGACCAATAGGAGCTCTCAGGGCTGTCTATTCTGTGTCAATTGGTCTGCATCTCAAAACCCGTTCTCGCCATACATTTCTCGTCGTATTGTGTGTGGGACCTTACTTCTGGTTTTCTTCTGTACTCGCGTCTTGTCATTCATAACTTTAAGAACTGGGCGGGAAAAGCCATTTCCTCTACTAGAAAGCTCAAAACAATCTAGAGATGCGAAATTTCGTTCACCAGAAGAAACGAGTCGTTCACCGTTCACTCCCTCTCCGGAATTCTTTTTTGATAGTGATTTATTTTAATGCTGTAATAAGGTACATAATTTCGAAACAGTTAGGTCGTGTCCTGCGTGGGCGACAAACGCGAGCGACAGAAGTGTAGCGTCGCGTCGCCAGGATTGAGTGTCCTGCGTGGGCGCGCGCGATCGGTCGGCTCTTTAAGCAAGATGGCGCCACAACGCAAACATTACGTGAATATTTATGACATTACGTGAATATTTATAGCGAAATGCGTGGTTGTGAGGCAAAGATGCCATGAAAACACACAATACATTTTGAAAATAACATCTTAATTACATTGAATTTTAACATTTGTACTCGCAACTGTTTTTGCGCACCAAAAAGTTTTTGAATATACCAGTGTGCTGATCTGTACTTTTTATTTCCTTGAAAATGGCATAAACGATAACATTACTAAAACGGAACTAATTTGCAACACCAAAAAATTGGGTTTGTTGTGTTTTGAACTTGCACAAAACCGTAATCACTTTGATACTACAAGAGCTAACCTATAATACACAGTAGCCTCAGGCGAGATCACGACGAAATGTCAAGACCTACTCGATACTACATTTTATTGTTTACAAACGATAATCTCTAGTACGATCAAGTAGGTTGTGTGAAATTAAGGCGACTATACACTCCTTGTGTGAAATGTAGCGTCTGACGCGCGACAAAATTCAAGCATGTTTGAAGTTCAAGTGTCGTCGAATGTCGCGCTTGTAGCGCTAGTGTCGCTGTCGCTCACGTAGGAATCTCGTTACTATAAGTGTGTTTGAATCTTGTCTCTTGAAGTTGTCGCTCGCGTTTGTCACCCACGTATAAAACGGCCTTCCAAATCAAAACTATGAAAAGAGAGAGTAAATGGAGATGTCACGTATCTCATATTCTCGCGCTATATGCATAAGAATAAAACGAAAGGATTTGAGTGCATATTTATTTTATAGTGAATTTTTTACATATTTTTATTCTTTTGGGAGGACAAAAAATGATTTGTGTTAAAGATGCCACTTCGTTTCGGGAGTACTGTAAGAACTCCCCTACCACAGACTATAAACCCTACATGTGAAGTGTGTTGGTAAGAGCAATTGGGCTGTGTCTGACTCGTGGACGTCGTTGAATAAATCATTTTTGGGACCACAGAAGTGAAGGGACACCCTCATTGCCACCTAAGTACACAATCTCTCCCTATAAGGAATAAACACCCTTTGTGTTAGGGGAGAGAAGTGAAATGTAAAAATAATCGAAAGTGACCGATATTAGTGTAGAGATGGTAGTTTTCGGGCCCGCTGTAATTATTCTGTAATTAAGACATTCCCGAAGATGTCAACGTTCACAATCAGCCCGTATAAACTCCAGCACCCCCAGGGAAGGGGATTCCATGAAAAAAATATTGAACATCACTGACGAGTCCATAATTTTCGATGCCACTGAGTTGATAGTAAAATCCCGATATCATGTAAGTCTGAACTCAGCCCTCATGAAACAAATACACCACTTGCACCCCAACTAATATTGAAATATAAACTAGTGGTGCAAAACCATTGCACTTACTTTCTCGTATACGTTTCTCCGTCTGCAGCTTAGAGTGAGAAAAAAATTCTATAGTAAAAGGGTCATTTCTGGCGTGGTCCTCTACATTTTGGTCGTCTTCGAGTGCTCTATTCATGTTCAAAGTCGCTAGATGAACTTATTGTGGTCTGTTACATGAAATTTGAAAGTAAAATAAATATTCAGAATATTATTTCTAAACATAATACGACATATCAGTCTTATAAATATCGTAAAAGTGTCATGTAAATGTAATTCCGTTGTAGACGGAAATTGATGTATTTTCGTATCTGCAGTATGTTTGCTGTCCTCCTACGTATTTTATCATTATCGTATCTTTCATTTCAGTTTACGAAAAGTGTATTCTACGTCTGCTTGGTCCATTTACTCTGCAAAATATTATTCAAGCTTCTTGAAACAATAAACTGATGCCTAAGTGTAGCAGACAGAAATTATTTTTCTACGTCTATATCAAAATTTCAAGCGAAATACCGCTAATACGGATGTAATACATACTAATTGAACTTTACGTGCAGAAAATTTAAGCAAAACCGACAGACGGACGGACGTTATGCCAAAAACCGCTTTTCCAGAATCAGGGATTGCCAAAACGGATATTTCCGTCGAAATCTCGCTTTCGAATTTTTTCACAGTTACAATACTTTCCATATACTACGTACATGAGAATGTAAAAAATAAAAATGCGTCGGATACATAGTTTTAGAGTTGTCGAGATTTTTAAATCACTAACGCCATTATGTTGAAGATGGGATCACATAGGTATTCTTAGAGCTGGAGGCGGCAAAAAAGAGATGTAAAAATAACGTAAAAACACCGACATTAGGGAAATTACCAAAAATGTCCGCTAAGAAAGAATTTCACAAACATTGACCCCTAAGGGGGTGAACAGGGAAATTAGTGTTTTCTAAAAACGTTTTTTAATTACATCAGTGAAAATAAGGGATTGAGGGTACACACTAATATTATCAAACCTCCAACATTAATGGATAACATTCTCAGTGGATACCAAAGATGATATGAGAAAAAAAATTCGTTTTTCAAAATTATTACATGAGAAATAGTTGTAAGTTTAAATAGGCTTTCGTCAGTGGACGAAACTCAGTTTTCTTCCTGAAGGATCTTAAATTCGAGATTACCGATTATCATAGCTAAATGCAAATGGAATAAAAATTAGTTTCATTGATTGAATTAAGATTAGATAAGACCCATTTAATATACTAAACAACATTTCACAAGACACAACTACATACGCAGCAGAATGTGTGATCACTTCAGATTCATTCTCCATAACATCCAATCACTAACACGAATATTCGCCGTTCCCAGAGAGAGCACATGCTCGGCATATTGCTCATGGCTGGGTAAGTATGCTCGCCAATACTCGTAGACGAATACTCGGGAAATATCCCGAGCAAGTCGCTAGTGTTCGGGATTCGCTGTGCGGTTGCTCGAGGTTCGCCGAATAACGAATGCGTGGAACTGCCTTGAGATAACATCCGCTGGCGCTTAACTACAAGTCATGACATTTGACTGTTCTGTGGAATGTTCGCTGAAGCAATGCACAACAGTCGCTACCGACGACTTAGTTGATGACACAAATGATAAATAGCACATTTCTCAGTTGTGCGGGCGCCGCTCCGTGACACCTGGATAGTCATGGGTATTATACGCTCACCTTTGCTTATTATTCAATTAATGGCTACGCCTCCCCGATGGCTCAGGGCTAGCGCGCTTACTCGCCTCCGAGTCACTCCGGGTTCAATTCCCGGTGGGGACAGAGAAAAAGTTGGTAGCTTTTCACGTCGCTGTCCCAGTTCATGTAGCTGTGACTTCTGAAGAAAAGACCTCATCTTCTATCCACCTACTACTACTCCTAGTACACATCCTAGTATTACCAACTCCTCCCAGTAACCCCTCCACGTGGGCCAGGTTGTTAGTGAACCCAGCTAACAGGCCCACCTACAAACAATAGCCCCTACCATTCACCTCCTATCACCCCATGTAGCTTCAGTTGCACGCTACATTTCCCATTTACAAATACAACAATAAAAAATTGACTCCGGGATGTGACTTCATAGAAAAACTTGCGTATACATATATCTGATACACGTATACAAGTGTAAACGTACCATAAGATGATATGACATTCTCAATGTTTGACAAGGCCTACCTGCGTAATACATGTTTAAGACACAATATGCTCTGCGTAAATGTAGCGGAATTAGTGTTTGATGTAATGTTTTAAGTTTTTAAAAAATGTTTTTTTTCTTCTTTTTAGTCATAGGCATGCTCTTCAGAGAACTTATCGTACAAAGCCAAATCCAGGCGCGGATACAAGAGGAGGGTCAAGGGGGTCATGACCCCCGCTAAAAACCCATAGAGTATGAGTTTTAAGTCGCGCAAAAACGCTTATGATTTTCAAGAAGGTTGACGCATTTTAACGATTTTTAATCAGTAATTAGCACTGCAGTATATTTGTAGAAACGATTTAACAACACACAACGTGTCACATCCAGATTGAGAAAGTTGTAGTGGCGGGAATAGTGGTGCCATTATGGTGGGTGTTGAAGCGAATGACATGATATGCTGGAAGTGGATGCAATCGCGCGCCTTTTGGAAACGACTGTCGTTATTGCCAACTGCTGTCACAAAGCTATTCCTTGGTGTAGGTATTACTCTTATTTGAGATAAAACTGTGGTTCCGCGTTGTTTACTTATTGAACTGCTTGCTGTCCGTTTTGTTTTTCACCGAATAACTTTTGTCTATTTGTAGAGTACAGGAAAGTGGATCCATCTTGATGTACCACTGTTTCACCTGCTTGTCGCGGCGGGACGAATCATGTGGCTTGTCAGTGGTCATTTCTCTCCTGTATCAGTAGCAATCAGTAGGATGACAGTGAACGAGCACGGCGTCACACTGCGTGGGCGGAACTGTATGGATTTGTGGTGCATGTGTTGACTGACGAAGTAAATGATTTTCTTTGGGCTTTGTTTAATCATGCCTGATTCTTTTTTTTTTAGTGCGTAGAAGCCGTAATTATTTTTTCTCTGATTAGTTATTGTTTTGTTTCTGTGTGCATTTTGTAGAGTAAAATTTTCTTTCCCTCGTGTGTTGGACTTTGTTAAAGCTCTTTCCAACATTTAAAGTTTTAGAAAATACCGGAATATATAATATTTACATAATATATACCACACTACATAATGCGTGTTTAATGTCGTGCACCGTAGTTGATATTTATTATATTTTTAGTGTTAACTTGTTTGTTATTATGTATTGGTACTGTCAGAAGGCTTATTATTTGATCATTCTGAAAGTCAGGTTATAATATGGTATAATTGCTATACTATATTAGAATTCCATTTTGTCTTATCATTGCTGATAATAATTAATCAATATTTACAATTTGTAATTTCACATCCTAATACATGAATGTGCATCTACATTTTTGTTGCATTTTCATTTGGCTTTTGACATAGTGTTGTTCTACGGTTGTCATATCTGAATTTTTTTGTTATTCATTATCAACACCTTATTAAATACATTTACCTTTAAGTCCTGAATACAAATTGAAACNGCTTTTGACATAGTGTTGTTCTACGGTTGTCATATCTGAATTTTTTTGTTATTCATTATCAACACCTTATTAAATACATTTACCTTTATGTCCTGAATACAAATTGAAACGTTNATTGAAACGTGTTCATTAACAAATATGAACTGAATACAAATTACAAGGAACAAGTGTACTTGTAATTCTACTGAAATAATTATCAGTTATATATTGTTGGTGGTATACCATACATTTTATTAGTGTTTAAAAATTGTGTTTTTATAGAAGGTTTACAGCTTGATCACACTGTCAGGTTAGATTTCATGCATTATGCTAGAAGAATCATAAACATAATATTGTGTCAACAGGTATTCTGATTTCATTTCCTCTTTTCACAAATGACATTTTTGTATTTTGTTTTCTTCTTGTAGATGCCTTGTTAGCTGAAATACTGCATTTTGAGGCTACTCGGACTTGATGCATTACAAATTCACATGGATACTGGATATGGACTTCTGCGCATATTTCAAGAATCCTCAGTGTAATGTGTTGTGATTTTGTGTAGGTTATCAACATTTTGAGAAGTGATTTCATTTGTTTTTTATTTAAACAGAATTGAAAATTAGTGAAATAATCTCAAGATGCCTCCCTTGACTGCTGAACAGCGTGCACGAATTGAAGAAAATCGAAAGAAGGCCTTGGAAAAAAGAGCTTTAAAAGCTAGGATTGAAGCCAATAGACAGAAAGCACTAGAACTTCGGGCTGCTAGGATGAGACAGGATCAGAATGGAAAACCAGGAACAAATCTTACTTCATCACAAAGTACATTATGTACGTCAACATACAATGAAGTTAAATCGTCTAATATTAGTCTGCACCAACTTAAACAAACTGTCTTAACAACAAACCATCTCACGAATACTATTACTTGTACCCCAATAAAAGTAACTGGCACTTGTACTCCAAGAAAAGTAACTGGCACTTGTACTCCAAGAAAAGTAACTGGCCCAAAAATTGTTACTGGCTCGTGTCATCTAGTCTCAGCAAGTCATTTCACTGTTATTATTGGTTTCCATGAAATGGTAATTGATATTTTTAAGAGTATTGAAAGTGCATCCTATGATAGTACAAAGAAGCGTTGGAGGTTTCACATTAGAGATCATAATAGTCTGATGCAGAAGTTGGCTGTTCAGAAGGATGTTGTGTCTGTTAGAGAACTACCCAATACTTTTCTTGGTGCACTTCTAAATCGTTTTGGTGATTTGACAATTTTAGAAGGAAACTTGTCAAAAGTTGACCCTCATCTGTTGGAAAAACTAATGCCATTTCAGAGGGAAGGAATAGTGTTTGGTATTTCTAGACTTGGTAGATGTCTTATTGCAGATGATATGGGATTGGGAAAGACTATTCAAGCTCTTGGCATTGCTCATCATTATCAAGACGACTGGCCTCTACTGGTTGTTTGCCCTACATCTGTGAAGTATCAGTGGATGGAAGCTGTTCGCACATGGCTTCCTAGTCTTCCAAGTGACACAGTGAGTATGATGATATCGGGAAATGATTACGATCCCACTGCTAAAGTACTCATTACATCGTACAACCTTATCTCTCGATACTTTAGTATTCTTCAAAATTCTTTTGGTGTGATTATTGTTGACGAGTCACATTTTATGAAAACGTATTCATCAGCACGCACTAAGGGGGTTATTGCAGTTTTAAAGAACTGTAAGAGAGTCATTCTCCTTTCGGGAACTCCGGCGCTGTCTAGACCTATGGAACTCTTCACACAAATCCATGCTATTGCCCCGAAAATTTTTCCACATTTTCAAGAATATGGAATTAGATTTTGTGGAGGGAAAAAGACAAACCTGGGACATTGGGATTATTCTGGTTGTTCCAATATGGAAGAATTAAACATTATTTTAAAGGAAACTATTATGATTAGAAGACTTAAATCAGATGTACTTTCTCAGCTTCCCTCTAAAATGAGACAAATGGTTTTGCTGAATCATAAGGAATCAAGTACCAAAAGAGATTTCAAACAATTTGAAAATAGGCTTCAAGACAAATCCGCACATGCTAATGAGAAAAGAGGGACCCTATTTTGTTATTATGCATTTACGGGTACGTACAAAATACCACAAATCCTGGATTATGTCAGTGATCAGTTGGAAAGGAAAAACAAATTTATTATTTTTGCTCATCACAAAAATGTGCTTGATGCTATTTCAACTGCTATTGCCAAGCAAGAAGTAGATTTTATTAGAATTGATGGATCCACATCATCTTTGTCTCGCAAAGAGATGTGTGATAAATTCCAGTTTAATGACGATTGTATTGTAGCAGTCCTTTCGATTACTGCTGCCAATGCCGGTCTCACACTGACTGCAGCTAATCTTGTGATTTTTGCTGAATTGTATTGGAATCCTGGTATATTGACTCAGGCAGAAGATAGAGCTCATCGAATTGGCCAAAGAGATTGTGTTCTAGTACAGTATTTAGTGTCCCCTGGAACAGTTGACGACCATCTTTGGCCACTTATTCAAACAAAACTGGAGATTCTTAATAAGGCTGGTTTGAGCAAAGATTCATTTCAGTCAAGTGCTACATCTTCGGTTACATTTGAACGTGAGTCTCAATTACGCATCACAGACTTTCTTGATCCATTTGAAGTAGATGATGCGAGTCAATTTTAATTACAGTCAAGTGATACTTTTTCTGACGAGGTTAAACATCAATCTCAAAAAACATTTCAGACTTCTTTGATTATTTAATGTACGATTTGTAATACGATTTGTGTTTGTAATGTACGATTTGCCTTCTTATAGTTATTATGGTCATTAGTTTATTTTACTCAGTGATATTTAATTTTTATAGTTGTCGAAATAAAAGTTCCTCACGAACATACCTATCAAGTGCTAAATTTTATAATAAACTCGACTGGCATATTTGTGAGGAAGTTTTATTTGGATATTCTACCAACCAGTGATACCTTTTCTGTATTTTTATTGTTGTGTAGTATTTTATTGATTATTATTATTGTATTAGTGAAAACTTTAATAGTATTAGAAATCTGGAATGTACAATTCAGGGTAATGTGCAATTTTCCACTAAGTTCATCAGACTATTTTGTGGAATATTATAGTTGAAGTCATTTTTAAAGTACTGAAAACTTTAAAATATTTTTGTATCTTCTCCCCAACCTCTTATATAGTACAGTATTTTTGTAATTTTCTTTATAATTATTGTGATACATGTATCCCAATAATAACGTTCTTTAGTAAAATGTTTCTTTGAAACACTTGAAGCACACTTTTTTTAAAATCAGTTCATGGAAACTGGCTGAAAGAACCCATCCTTTGGTTTGATTAGTGTGCTCAAAGTTATATGATTGTAGGGAAGTGTGCACAGCTTGAAGATGGCCAAAAATTGAAAAAACATTGCATAATATGTAATATAGAAGAAGGATTTACAATGACGAAATATTCGTTTAATTTTGGAGAAGAAACTTTATTACATAATAGTTTTATTGTGATAATTAAAATGGGAGAATATTTGGAATCTATCAGCTAACACTAGGTTTTTGATTGGTTCAAAGAATTGAATTTGCTGAACCATTTCATTAAAACTCTTGTAAAATCTAAACTATTTGTCAAAATTTTATGTTTTAAGGACTTTTTTATATTCTTGTTAAATGTACTAAACAAATAATTCATTAAATTAGATGATGATTGATATTTTCCTTTTTAAATTGAAGTATTTTAACACTTGTATTTTTAATAACGTTTTATTGATAATTTAGGTTAATTTTTGTAGATAGACATATATTGTTGTGGACTTTTTTGTAGAAATCTTTAAGGCAAAGAATATTGCAATTTATAGTTGTCACCTAACTAACAGTTTAGACGGTATAAGGTAATATACTGCTCCTTTTTTTAAATCGACATTTATTGTCAGAAACCATTTCTGTCTTTCTTATAAAACATTTAAAAAATGAAAGTTATCCTACGTTCATCCTGGACATCTAGACTATCTACTAGCCAAATTTCATCATGGTCAGCTCAGTGGTTAAGTTGCGATCAAGTACAGACACGCTATCGTGTTTCACTTTTATATATTAGTATGGATTCATAGGAAATAGTCTTAATATGCTCCACTGTGAAGTATTGAGGAGCCCTATGGTAAATGCTCTGTTATTGTTGTATTGGAAAGATTCCAAGAGAGAAGTCTTTGGAGCGATGATTTATTGAGAAGGATATGTGGAACTTTTAAAGGCCACTAAATTTCATGAAGGATCATGTAGATAGCTGAAAGTTCTTAAAAGTTTGAAAAACCTTTCATCAAATTTATAAGATGAAATATAGAACAAAGATTAATGATGATGTAATATTCATTTCATCATTCATTATATTTTTTAATACTCCTAGTGAGTTTTCTTTAATGTTCCAAATAATTTTGCATATTTCTAGAGGCCCAAGTGCCCAAAGGAAATAAATCCCAGGCTGGTATAGATTTACAGATTAATGTACTCAACCATGCTTAAATAGAGGAAAGATAAAAAATATAATTATAATGTATAATAAACATGTGTCGAAGATATTTTTTATATTAATTAATTTAATTGCTTGTTTAAGTCACAAGTCCAAGTAACGATGATTTTCAGGAACAAAAAGGAAATTAAAGTTCTAACTTGCTAACTTGAATTTCTTTAAACCATGACTTTAAAGTTCATGTAAAGGTTATCTTTTTGAGTTGTTTAACTTTTTATCTGTATTTTCTGTTCTTACAGAATTATTTTAAGTTGTTTGACATATTTCTCAAAGGAACTTGAAGAGAGACAGCAATAGTCTGCATATTTTCACTTTTCAAGTATTGTATCATATTCCGAAGTGAAATTTATAGGATGAGCCATTCCCATATTTATTTAAATGTTGAAACACATTCTGTTGATTTAAGAAACAGCAGATGTGGTGTATTGTTCCACATTATCATTATTCCCCGTTGCTCAATGCGACTCAGGCTGGACGAGACGGGGGAGGGGGACCTTGCTGATACCCTGGGGTCTGGTGCTGCAGGTCTCGCAGTTTAATTTGTGCTCAAGTAGAAAATTTATCCTGTATGTAATAATTTTTTTATGGACTCGAACAATTTTTATGAAATTTAAAGACTAAATGTGTATTGGAATATCTCATTCTATTATCTGAAATGAAATCTCCATCACTGCTACAAAACCTGCAATTAGTACTACAAAAACTTTATGCTTCATGTGTGCATTGAAACAAGCGTTATGGTGGAAGCAGTGAGGCCAGAGGGAGGGGAGGCTAGACAAAGTATTCCTGGGGTCCATGGCGTCTGTCCGTGGTGCTAATTCAACTTTATCTTTATTCACTGTTGGTCTATTGAACATTTCTTGTTAAACGTGCATCTTCGGGATCATCTGGGAGATACCACATGAAGATTCTCACATCCATACTTTTTTGTTTTGCTTTCTTTACTGTTGTATTTGTATATGGGAAATGTAGCTTGCTATTGAAGCATGGTAGGTGTTGGGTGGTAGGGCTGTTGTTGATAGGTGGGCAATTTAGCTGGGTTAACCAACAACTTGGCCAACATGGAAGTATTAGTAGGAGTAATTAATAGTTAATAGTTATTGGTACCAGGATTGGTAGGAGGGTTTGCTTTTCACTAATCACAGCTATATGAACTGGGACATTAATGAGAAAAACTATGTTTTTTTTTTCTGGCACTGCTGGGAATTGAACCCAGAGTGACTTGATGGTGAGCAAGTGTGCTAACCACTTAGCCACTGAAGGGGTGTGGATTTTTAATTTTTTTTACTTCCCCAATATTTACATCTTCTCAGGTAAAATACTTAACTAACCTACTCAAAGAGGGACTTCATCAACTTTACTAATTTACTGGCCCAGTGTTTCAAATGATAATGAATTATTTTTAATATTCTTGGACCATCTTGAATTGAAGTTGATAATATCATTAAAAATTATATAGATTAATTCTAATCTTTGGAGTTTATTAGTAGCAAGAAGTACCAGCTGTCATATTCTTTTGGTGTGTAATGTTTGTCACACTATTATTGTTTCATTGTGCCAAAATATATTGCATACACAAATGAGTAGTCCTAAACGGTATATGATGTCAACTCAATGTACTTCACTTACTAAGTCATACTCTCATTTCAGTGTTTTGTTAATTTAATCCTAATATCCCTTTCAATAGAATACATGGAGTATATTTTTACAGTTCTCAATCTTAGGTTTCCAAAATAATTGGTACCCTTAGTCAAGGAAGATTAAAACTAATTGCAGTTTTTCTCCTTTGATCAGTCCTCAGCAACAACTTAAAAATAATAAGTAATTGAAGTAAACATGAACAAACTTTCAGGATTAATGCAGTTAGAGACAGGATTTTCACTGAGAGTAACTTAAAACCAAATTCAAAAAAGGCAAGAACAATTTTTTCGAAGTCAAAGAAGCTGCTCTGAAATAATAATAGAATAACATTATAGAAACATGAACCTTGAAATAAATTCTGTTAGTCCTATAAATTCCGATTACATGTTGTTATATCAAAAGCAGTTCAAGAATAATTCAGTTATTATAGAATTGGTTTATGATGTCTGTAGTCGGTTACAGAAATTAGAGGATTGGGGAAAGGTTACTTGGCTAGCCCAATATTTTTTCAAATCTGCCAGTTTTAGTTTTTTTATTTCTTCCTATATCTTCATTGTACAGCATTAGCTGTAACATTCACAGATTAATCCTTTTTTATTATATTACCATACGTTGTAACGCATTCTTGGTTACATTCTTTGTTCTGATTTATATTTATATTGAAATTATGTCCTTCACTTTAGGATTCACACTGAGCAGACCTGTATGTTGTTTGATGAAACTAGTCACTTAAGTGTCTTACTTAAGAAAATCAAAGTGACTTGCTGAAAGAATGCTTGGAAGGAGCACGAGTGAAACTATTAGGTGGGAAAAGATGAGAGATAGATTGTAACCACTGCTATTTCTGTAACCTCTCAAAACAACAATGTGATTATCACTGACTGATAATAGCTTAAATCTTATAGTTCTTTCAGGACCGGTAAAATGTAAACAGATCAGATAAAAAAAAGAAAATGGTTGTGAACTTACGGATGTGGTCCGCTGGCCAATCTATTGTACTGAAGTTTTTATGTTATTAAAAAAATATACATAACTTTTGGATTTCACGTTACGTTCTTGTAATATATTAAAATGTCAAAAAACGCAAATCTGAAAGTAAAATTTTGAAGGACTGTTATCTTAGAACATATTAAGGCAGTACTCAATATGCTTCTATTTTTACTTTGGAAATCCAGTAATTTGGGGTCAAAATTTTTTCAAGTTAGAAAAAAGAAGTTGAAAATGATCTATTTTTTGCCTATTTCTGATACATTTTGGCTGAGGTTGAAAACTTTCTCCATTCCTTGATCACATAGAACATATTCAAAAATTGGAACTATCCTATTTGGTATGGTAGCTCTAGTGAGCCCTATAAACACTGTATTTTATTGACTGAATTTGGCTTCTAATTTTGTTACTCAAATTGATCCTGAGCTGATTTACGAAGTTTTATCTTACTTTTTCATTAAGTTAATCTACATATATTAATTTTGAAAGGTAAAGTTCAGTGTCCAGTTACTGCTGAAAACTATCTTTTTATTGCAGTTTCTCGCTAAAAAGTCAGTCAAACTGTCCCACAACAGTACCCAAGGAGTTCACTGGGGATAGAGCTCAGAAATTGCAAGACCTCGGCACTAGGAGGAGGAAATGTGGCCAGCATCTTGCTCTGGCCAGTTTGACCCTAGGATAGACTTGGTACTTGTTTTACAGCTGATTGAGTAGGTCTGATGGTCAGTTTGGGTGTTGAGGTTTGATGAAAAATCCCCATCCCATCAGGAATCTCACCCTTGCCATCCAGCTTGCGGCTCTATCTACTTGGCTGACTCTTCATTATGACAATTCATCACTACATTGTTCATAAATATCACAATCAGATACAATTATGACATTAAAATATCACCTTGTCTCATTCCATTGTAAGTTTTTGTGATTCTTATTGGAAGTTCAGATGTTATGGCACTCCTGGCAATATATCTGTGTGTTGTTTCAGATCACATACTTCAAATTTTGCTCATTATATTTTCATAAGGTAAACTAAATATGTTTCCACTCTATTTGTCAAATGCTTGCTGAAGATCCTGAAAGTAAAGATGGATTTTTCACTCTTGTGTTATATATTTGCTTTCGTATATTTCTCTCAAAGCACTGGTATCCCAATTTGCATGAAATCTTAAATGTGAAACTGAAATGGAATCGTGCTTTTCTGAAAAGATTTCTGGGAATTAGTGGTTGACTTAAGCTGTTTAAATATTTAATAACATGTCTAAATGTAAGGAATAATTTTCAAATGGTAATAATCTTTCATTTAAATACAAGATCAATTAAAAATCACTAGTGCAAACTCATTGTTTCTCCAGAAAACATAACTTTCAAAACTGAAATAATAATAATATTAATTATTCAGAGTAAAGTTAATGAAACTGAAATTAACCTTTAAGAGGAATATGAAATATCGGTTTTTAATAAATTACAAGATAAGGAACAGACAAAAGAGAAGTTGGTATTATTGTATTTATCATAGAGTTTCCATTTTATATTAAAACACTCATTATCAAATAACAGAAAAGTTATTAACAGGAGATTTAAAATCAAAATGCATAGCATCCATTTAGGCAAACTAGACATTCGTCATTTCTCTAGAATATCTCAAAGAGTTAATAAAAACATCAACTGATAAAAATCGATATTAAAAGGAGATGTATATATAAATATTCTCGTAATTATCTAAAAATGCATCTTAATAATGATTTATTCCAATGAATGAATGAAATAACTATAGGAAAGAAATGAAGAATAATGACTTAGCTGAACTTTTACAGAAGGCACAACAGTCATGGGATTTTTTATTTAAATTTAATGATGTGAAGTTTAGGCCATTAGACCGGTTCTTTCATCTAACCATATATATGATTTTGGGCAGTGCTGTTTCTCTGGGAAAAAGTTAACTTGCATGGACTTGGCACTTCCTAGAATATTGAATTTGCCGGCTGAAATGTCTTCAGTATCATATTTAAACTACCCGGTAACTGGTAGAGTACTAAATTAACTAAAACTGAAAACACAGAATAATGTTACATGTAACCCAATTTATAGACTAATACAAGACTATCAAGTTCACACAAAGGAATTTACCAAATTCTAATGGAGGAGCAATAACAAACAAAAGAACAGTATATCAAATTGGATTGATATATAAATATCCCATCAAGTTGATTGATTTTTAATTTTATGATACAAGGGATATCTGTTGATAAGAGTTAATTGAATGTTGCTTCTGGTGCCAAAATTTGAAGATTCAGCAATGATGCCAACAACAACAAAAAACAGTTTTAAACGTTCCAAGTTTCACCACAATATTTTTCAGTTTTAAGTTTACCGTTAAGTGTACCAGAGCTCGTCAACACATAAAAATGCCTGGGAGAAGGAATTGGAGAGGACAGATGTGTTGCTGAGAAATGTAAAACTGCAGCTGAAAAACTCACAGTTTGGTCAAATAGGAGTTTCAAACTGTGTTGTTCTGCTCTGCAATATGCTAGCACTCTTTGTAATTCAAAGAAGTATTCCTTCACATTTAGAAAATAATGATTATCTGACCATTATGTGTTGGAAATGTTATTGAATAATACAAATCTGAACCTAGGAGGAGTGCAGAAATAAAGTTATGTTAATAAAATATTAGATTCACTATTGAATTTCTAAAGAAAAAAGTGCAATTTACAAATCTGTATGAACTGTATCGCTTACGCTAGAAAATCATTGCAAACTAAGAATTCTCGAAAAGGAATTTAAAAAAAGAAAGAAAGAATCTTTTGATCGAACTATCAATACAGGTAAAATCGACAAAATGGAAATTCAAATTAAGTTCACTCACAACTGCAGGAATCAAATTGATTTTATAACTTTAACGAATTCCATTCAATTTTAGTTCAGACATGTCATGAATGATATATTAGGTTTATAAATGATACCGAGAGGGTTATGAACTAGTTGAAGAAAAATATTTGGAAATTAAAGATGCGTTTTATGATTACAAGACCATTAAGTTGTTTATGCTGTTATCAGGAGAAGTACCATTGATTGCTTTTCCCAGTTTGTATTTAAAACAGAATGTCTTATGGATTCAATTTTGACGAAGCAAGTGGGAGACGAATGTTTTGTAGGTTGTTTGGTAATTATACTTTGAATGATAATTATTCACCAGGGGTGGGGGGAGGGTTAGTGGGAATTCTTGTATCAGAGTAGTTAGTAGACATCATATTAGTAGCAGTGGTCCAGGAATCTTCCTATTATTTAAAATGCAAAATGGTGAGGTTGTATTACTTCTAATTCAAGTAGATTGGATTGTTTGGTATGTTATTAGTAGGTTTAATTGTAAATTTATTCAAACTAAACAATCTTGTGAGGGAGTACTTTAAAGAAAGGAGTGCCATCTTCCACAATCAAAGCAATGCAGGAGTGAAGCTCCCTCCCATGAGCTCTTGCTCCCCTTCCCCCTGATGATAACAAGAAAGATATGCATGAGAGCGTAGGTTTTCGCGGCCGGAGGGGGATGGGTTTTGGTTTTACAGGAGTCATTGCATCCCACTGTTGAAAACTGACATATTGCCCATCTTGCTGTGGCCTTCTTCAGGACACTAAGTCTGGGTCAGTTTTCAACGTCTTGATTCACCAATGTAAAGCCAAAACTCAAAGATGTGAATGATAGGAATCTGTTTGAGGTAGAATTTCTTGCTGATAATCTCTGTCTTGTTTAATTGTGTGAACTGCAACCTCTGTAATGTATCCTATATTTAGCTCATTTTTGGCCAGCAGAACTTGATTGCAGACATAGAAGTCATTGTGTGAGAATTAAAAGACAGTGTAGTACACAATGTGCTTTGATCTTGGTGTACTTCTAACTAATTTTACCAACGAGAAAATTTGTGTTATTGAGAAACATGATTTTTAATTGAATGAGATAATATAAATAGGAAAACAATTTTAGACAAAACAGTGTGGTACTTGCTCTAAAATCAGATACCATTTTATGATCAATACTGAATAAAGTTACTAAGTGAAAACATTATTGAGAGATGTCAATACTTAACAGTGTTCACAGACAGATTTATTACCAAAATCCAAACTAGAAACAATAAGTTGGTTATATAACAAAAAAACAAAAAAAAAAGTATTTTATTGTAGCTCAAAAAGTTAATTGATTATTTAATTAATCTTAATGATCACAGCATAAGAATTAGTGGACTTGCTAAAAATAGTATGTATGACATTGGTAGTTAATTTTATCAATAGTACAATGTACAACTTGGCCAAATATTCATCAGCGATATCACATTATTTGAAGCATGAAAAATATGATGTCAAAGAGACAAAATAAATCATATTAAGATACCCCAAAACTATACATAGTATTTGGATTTATGCTTACTTTGAACCAATATCCACAAAAATTATTAAATTTATTTAACTATATTAAGATGAACTGTACACCATATTTATTGTGTTAGATACTAAAATTTGCAATGTTTCAACATTTGGTTTGGGTCCTCAAATGGTGAAACATATTGAAATAACAAATTATTAAACACAACAACATTATAAGATGTTAATGTAAATATTTATATAGAATTTGTTCACAAGAAAACAGGAATCATACAAGTAAGTAATAGTCCATCTTAATGTCGTTGCATGTATTTAATTAATCGAGGTAAGCAAGGACACAAATAGTATGATATTCCATAAGCATTTGCATTCGATATGATTCAATATCAATGGATGTATTAAGTCTTAGTAAAATTTCAATATATTTGTAAGCAGTTGAAAACTATATTGTAAATGCGGTATTTATGGTTCAATGATCTTTAGTTTATAGTATTTGCTGATATCGATGTATTTAATGGAAAATATTATAAATTATAAGTTGCC
This sequence comes from Laupala kohalensis, assembly GCA_002313205.1. Taxonomy (NCBI): domain Eukaryota; kingdom Metazoa; phylum Arthropoda; class Insecta; order Orthoptera; family Trigonidiidae; genus Laupala; species Laupala kohalensis. The sequence goes on along the minus strand of NNCF01133467.1, from coordinate 53,200 downwards.
TTTTCCATTCATTTTCATATGTGGGTGATTGAAGTAATACTTGTAATACTTGAAAATGTAATATAACTCATTGACACAGATGGATCTAGGGGGTGGGGGGGTGTCTATAGCACCCCCTCCCCTCTCAATGGACCTGAACTCACAACAGATAAAATTGATACACGTACTTTGAAAAAGTGTTTTCTTATATAAGTGAACAGTGCAACTGCATTACCAACAGCACAACTCATGGCTAGCCTTAATGTTATTAACACATTGTGTGAGGAGGCAGTAGGTGACGTCTTTCTTTGCGGTACCTTTTCCTGCTTCACAGAGGATGGGCCGGTCTTAAAATGTTCAAAATTTGTCTATTCTACACGCTTCATGTCATCCATAGATGGCATATGGATTTCTATTCATTTACAGGATGCCATTTTTCCTTCCATATGTTGTGCAGTCTTTAAGTATGTTGTAAACTGTTTATTTCATTTGTTGATTCTTTATTATCAGTACTCGGACCTCTTCAAGACAACTGTATTCAAGAATATCCTAAAAAATTCTCTTGATTTTATAACTTTCATATATTTGTTGTTTGTCAACATTAAAAATATACTTTCATGAATTATTTGATTTGTGTCTTTATAAAGTTCTGATTTGGGCACAAAATCTTCATCCTTTAATATGTAATTGCCATTTTAGACAATTAATAAATTTGGTCGTCTTAGGCTCCCTGGTCTTTTGCAGGTCAACGACAACCCACAACGGTTGGTGCTGTATTTCTCGCCATTGATAAGGTAATTCTTTGAAGGGCCATTATTGGTACCTTGTTCACTTTATGGTGTGTAATAGAAAATCTCATCAAGTGAAACAAAAACATGCCAAAGACTCTCGTGGCAGGTAATGACTTTTATTATTGAGATGCTTTATGTGAAGAAGAGCTGCAATTATGAACTGTGGTAACATTTGTATGATAAATGATGTTAAAGAGTCCCAAACTTTAAAATATTTTGAACAGACTCCTTCCGTTAAAGTGATAAAGTCAGTGATGTATAACTCGGTAGGAATTAATTGCATGATTTTTGTGGGGAAGTGTTTAAAGGAGAAACAGTGAAAAGCATTGTTGTATTTTGTATTTTTGGGTAGTAATAATTAAACCAATATTTTATAAAAGCTGTGGTTTCTTCAGGAAGAATTAATGTGTATTTCATTTCTGATATACCACATATTTAGTATGATCGTTTCTTAAAGTTGCTTGATAGTGTGTTCTATCTTCAATAACTGCAATACTGACATGTAATAGAACAAAAATTTTATCATGTTAAAAGATGGACAATGTGGGGTTTTTAGCTTTTGGTTGAATTGAATGTTTCTCCAAGCCATGTTAAGTATATTTTTTAAGTTATCGTTTTTGAAGGGACTTGTTTTAGTGTTTTATGATAAAACTCTAAACTGTGGAGCAGTATTAGTTAATACAAACGTAATGTTACATTAAATGTTTGAATACGTTGCGTTTTTAGTTCACGAGGAAATGGTTTGTTTCGAGTTTTATACTCGTATTGTGTGGTTTACCTATATTTGCCTTGTTTTTTAAGTACTTTGTAATGTTTTAATGTTTTGCAAATAAATTTAAAATGTTGTACAAAATTAGAAAAGTTTATGATTAATATTTTAGTGAATTGTTGATTTCGTAGCTCACTCATTTTAAGAGTAAATGATTTTATTTCAAGGGTTTTGTATTGATTTTAATATTGAAGTGTTATGCAGGTTGCATACATTTTAAACTTGATTTTTTTATTTTTTAAAGAGAAGAAATTGTTACACGAATCTCTTTGTTGTGTCAAAGAGGAGCCCAAAATTATAGTAAAATAATGGTATACATTTTGTTTTCAGTATTCCAGTATTTCGACACAGTGATACTCGTTTTGGTGCTTTCCGTGCTAGCCAAAATTTTTTAATGTGATACAACATTAACCCAAAATTATAAGGTAGTTTTCATTTCGATCCTAGAAATGGGTGCCGCTGACTATACGTAGGTGATGTCCTGACTGACTGACTCAATGCAGAGCGTCAAGTACTAGAGCTAGAAACATGACGTTTAAACGTAGGTTCATTTTAAAACGCAACCGCCCTCTAAGAAATTCTTTTTTTTAATTACAATATTTAAAAGGATGAAATAGAGTAAAATGTGTTTTCGAATTTTAGCTATTTTCACTTCATTTCACAAACTTATTTATATTTCATCTGTTTTTGTATGTGATCATCACCGTTATGGCAGGTGTGGCAACTGCCGTACCCAACAAATGCTGCGACCCTAAGGCGACCTTGAGATAGTTTGTCTCGTTGAGTTTTTAAGCTATACGTTTTTTTTTGTCCTACACGCAAAAGGGCCAATTGCCTCCTCTGAAGTTGTACGAGAAAAAACAACTTTATTCTAGTTCTAGGACGCGAAGTTAGTTCACTCCCGAGAACGCACAGGTATATTTTCCGTCAGTCGAAGGGCACTAACGCTCGGGACACTGGTGAGTTCTTTTGTAGCGGGCAGCGGAAAAACTCGACGCCCTCCCTCAGTTTATCCGGGGCGCCTCAAAAATGGATTTGAGAAAGTTGGGTACCATCATAATAAAAGGCAAAAGGGAAATTTTTAAATAGCAATTGAAAGTGGAGAAGTTATAGATAAATTTGCGGAAATGGTTTCAGAAGAAAACTTAGCTCTTAAATTACGATTATTCGACTTGTTTCTTCGAACGATTTCATAATACGATTTATATTGTAGATTAAATAACAAAATTGAATTAAATGTTTATAACACTAATTTAATATATACTTTTGAATACAATAATAAAATTGTTATTTTTGTTTACATTTTTCTTGACACCCCAATTTTTGAAACCCCTGAAAACATCTGCCATACCAAACAATTCTTCCTGTGCACGCCCACGTATGTGATCATTGTTAATTTAAATATCTAGAAACAGATCTTTTGGTTTTTTGACACAATTTCTTAATGGCTGAGAAGGCACAGATGATTTCTTGTCTTATCGTTCGCTCTGACGACATCTTAAATGTTTTCGCTGAACCCATGAACTAATAGCGTCATCAACTCGATTTGAGTAAATAAATGNGAAACAATTTTGGAAATTTTGATGGTTTTTTTTTTTTTTTTTTTTTTTGGTCGAAACGCTGTGGAAAGGTTTGGTGCGTTGTTTTGATCAAAACTTGAAATTTTGAGAGAATGTTGCATTTGCATTTTTATTTTGGTTCTCTTAAAAAGGATTTTAAAGAGGTTGTTTAGGGTGGAACGAGTTTTCGAAATTTTTCTCTATCTCAAGAGCTAATTGAGATATCTATCATCTCACTTGTTGTATGTCAACGTTGTTAGTTATTTTATGTAAAAACGGTATTTCATAAGTGGGTTTTCAGAGGGGGGGGGGAGGACAAGTTGTTGAAAGTTCGTCGTTAGCGATAATGACATGGTTTACTACTTTTGTTATATTTCACGAACTAATTGAGACCCAACTCTCTTTCTGTCCGTAAAGAATGTCAAATGAAATCTGATAAAATATATTTTGTGGAATTTTCTATATCGAATTTTAAATGATAGACAAGTCGAAAATTTTTTGGGTTTGTTGTCTTAAATGTCTGCCACGTTCATGAAAAGCAGGGAGAGAAGTATTAGAAAGACAAACTTGGATTTTATACCAGATGTTGCTGATAAATCGTAGGATCAATAATCAGTGTCTTAAAAAAGAAACAATTTTTTGAAATTCCGATTTTAAAAAGCTGAACGGATTTTAAAAGTTAAAGGGGGAAGTGGAGTGAAATATGTTTTCTGATGATTTATTTTCTTTTTGTTTCTCTGATATGCCGCGAGTATTATTTCAGAGATTGAAAATCCATCTTCAACACTATCACAAATAAATTATCTACGACTAGGTGATAATACCGGGACTCGAACCTAGGACCTCCCGGCGTGACCGCTGGTGTGCTACCACTGCACCACCTGCCTCGACTCCCAAAGCCACTTCCAACTGACCTGCTCCGGTAGCCCACCAAAAAAAAAATTCTGATAAATATTGACATGTGGTAAGTGACTACATGCGGCTCTGTTCGCTAGAAGCACTTGTATCCGGTTTTCGCGTTCATACGTGTCTAAAACCAATTTTAATCCACAACTTTCGAGTACGTACTCCGGAAGGAAAAGTTGATTTATCTACGGCCAGATGACAGTGGCAAGGGTCCGGACCTCCAGCTATGGCCGCAGGGGTGTGGACAATGCAACCTTTCCTCTCGAAAGATGAGGATTAACAAAGAAATGAGGTCGTGAAATGTACAAAAGTAGATATCGCACTTTTAAAATCTTAAAACCCATCTTTGAAATCTGCTTATAAATTTTCCGATTTCTTATTGTATTAGTGTACGTTTCGCACATTCATATTAAATATTCAAGCTTCTACTCGTGGAAAAGAACTAAATGTATTACCGAAGAAATTTCTTTTTATTCTTTGGTAACACACCTACAAAGAATGAATTTATTATAAAAAACAAAATGCAGTTTGCGACGATGCATTCTTTTTTACTTTCTCATATATGTACTAAACAGAAATGATTGTAATCGTGAAAAAATTCGAAATCGAGATTTTTGCGGAAATATCCGTTTTGGTGACCCTTGATTCTGAAAATGTGGTTCTTGGCATAACGTCCGTCTGTCTGTGAGCAGCGATTCTGAGTAAATAAATGAATCAATTTAATTTATATTTCTTATTTACGATAGATTTTACTTGTCGATGCACGTGCTCTGATTTTGTTTTTTCCTTTCAAACAAAGGGCACTTTACATGAAGGTCAAAGTACTCTTTTGAATGGTTCTCAAAAACGGATTAAACGATTTTGCTTAAATTTTCTGTATGTAAAGTACAATTAGTATGCATTACATCCGCATTAGCGGTATTTCGCTTCAAAGTTTGGTACAGACGCAGTACAATACTTTCTATCTGCTACATTCACGCATTTGTTTACTATTTCAAGAACCTTGAATATTATTTAACATGGATGAAGCAGACTTAGGGTAAATTAATATTCTCAATACTTATTTTACTTTCAAATATCTAATAAAAGACATTAAGAAGTTGAATTATTGGCTTTGAGCCCTACAAAAATGCTCATTACTTTATGATATA
>NNCF01133467.1:5610-40350 GCA_002313205.1 Laupala kohalensis | reverse complement strand
CTTGTTATTCAGTATCCTGGTAATGACTTGAAGCGGCGACAAGTGAACGTTGATATGCATATTAGATCTTGTTGGATGATAGTAGGAACGTCATGTGAGTGATGCCATGATGTACTATCATGTACTTACGACGTGTAACGTAATTGCGTCATGTCGATTACGTTGTAATTACTCGCGGACATTACGTTCATTGACTCATCGTTCGTAGATTCCTTGTTCGCTCGTTATTCTTTGCCACTCGTAGGCCTTGGCTCTTATACAGAGGGCCGTGGCCGTGATGTAAACATAGGACAAGATGGAGTGTGTTTGTTGTAATAATAGCGCACGAGGGCGGCTTAAGGCGTGACCATTTGGGGAGTGTAATCGGTTTGTGTTGTAACCGAAATGAGCTTGAGTTGTTACACAGGGAAGTGTTAAGATATTTAATTCCTTGAATAAAGGTTTACAAGAGTTTCGGGGGTGAGATTTACAAATTATCCTTACTATCCTCTTCTGAATCTTGAAAGTTTGAATACTCTGACCGGAATTACCCCAGAAGGTAATGCCGTAACGTAAATGGGAGTAAACGTTTGCAAAATATACGCAACGGGAAATACGTGGACTAACTGCGTTAACTAAGATTCGGAATGCGTAACACAATTTGCTTAATTGGGAATTAAGATTGTCAATGTGACAATTCCATTTGAGGTTGTCTTGAATATGGAGACCTAAGAATTTTGTATTTGTAACAGTTTTTAATTGTGTTCCGTTTAAAGAAAGAGAAACCTGGGGTAAAGATTTTGTGATACTATTGTGAAATGACATAGACACTGTTTTGTCAGTGTTTACAATGAGACGATTTGCATGGAACCAAGTCGAAAGGTTAGACAAAACTTTTTGAGCATTGGCGTGTTTACATAGTAAATTAGTGTCATCAGCAAAAAGAACCATTTTGCAATCTGATGTGGATGATGACATGTCGTTCACATACAATAAAAAGAGTATAGGGCCGAGAATTGATCCTTGGGGTACTCCGCAAGTAAGTGGCTTTGTTTCTGAAAGACAACGCTCAAGTATTTTATTTTTAGTATAGGATATTTCTACTTGTTGATATCTATCTTTTAAATAAGAAGTTAGCCATTGATGTGGAAGTCCACGAATGCCTAAAGAATGCAATTTGGTAAGGAGAATTCCGTGATCGATGACATCGAATGCTTTGGATAAGTCAAGAAAAACACCCTGAGGATTTTCTCCACTGTCTAGAGATGTGGTAACATCGTTTAAGAAGGAAAATATGGCGCTTGTAGTGGAAAAGGATTTCCTAAAACCGTGTTGATCGTCAGAGAGAATGTTATATTTTGATAAAAAATCTAGAAGACGCTTATAGAACAATTTTTCTAGGATTTTTGAGAAAGTGGGTAGTAGAGATATTGGTCGGTAATTTCCAATATTAAGTTTGTTTCCTTTCTTGTGTAAAGGTTTCACTTTAGCTCTCTTAAATATATTGGGAAACACCCCTTCCGATAAAGAACTATTAAAAATATTTACGAGTGGATTTAATATAGCGTGGGACGAAGATTTAACAATAAACTCAGGTATATCATCTATGCCTCGTGAAAATTTGTTTTTTAAGGAGCTGATGATTCCCATGACTTCACTGGCGTTAGTTTCGGAAGTGAACATAGAATTGGGTATGTGGGTGGATATAATTGGAGGACATTGATTTGGATATATTGAGTTCGTTATTTTACCAACTTCTGAGAAGTAAGAATTAAACAAACTTGCGATGTCATGAGGATTTGATACGATTTTGCCATCGTTTAGTAAAGAAACATTTTCTTCGCGATTTTCAGAAGTTGACGTGTAATTGTTAACAATATTCCACATGGCTTTCATTCGGTTATTCGATTTTAGTATATGCCTGTCGTTTTCCATAACTTTATCTTCCTATTATATTATCATATAATAGGTTTATCTGATCGATGTTGATTCTGTACTACAAGAAAGTAAATTTTTACATTGTTTGATGTAGAATGTTACAACGAATTTCATGAACCTTTAGCTCAAACTCTTGCGAGGAGTCAGTGTTAGAGAAGATGGAGGTAGAAGCTACACAAAATACATGAATTAATTTAATTCGAAAATGTGAAGAGAATATTATTTCTATTCTCGTAAACCTGTAAATCCAATCCATTACTTAATCATGCCATTCAGTGTGACACTGTAATCATCAACTGCCCATAGAATAAGATTAATTAATGCATTTTATTTATTTTTTAAAATGAGAGGTTTTTAATCATTTAAGCATATGAAAATTCTATTGATTACTTGAGCGCGTTTTGTGAGGTAAACGGTTACAAAATGCTTAATAAACAATGAATTATACTTGTCGATTCTTTTAATTCGAATCTTCTGCCCAGCGCGATTCTTCTGATTCTTTGTGATCGTATCGATTATTCTGACTGCTCGCAAATTTGACTGTAGTCGATTACAGTCAGCAGTTGGCCTAACTGGAAAGCGCCAACTGTCAGTTGGCGGACATAAGACAGGGTATCGATGGATGAATGGCTGGGATGGTATATAGTATTTGAAACAACAATGTATTCCTCTTTACTTGTTTCAATTTTTGATGAATATACCTATGGGTCGAATAAAAAAGACTATGTATGATGTTTGCGTTTAATTGGGAGAAAGTAGTGCTAGTATTATTCCTCTAATTAGGAAAGTAGTTTTGAGCACGACTTGGGGATGATGTATGAACGTCAGTTTGAATATATATTTTTGTGTTAATGATTCGTCGATAATACGTGATGTATGCGTTCTATTTTATAATTTATATTGGTATTCTTTTATTAGACGATATTATTGAAATCTACATAGAAATTGATGGGCGTGAAGGGCAAAGAGCTTCAAGTTGAGTTCCATCACCTTAAGCTTGTTCCCGCAGAAGGGAATTACTTATGCTCCAAGTACGGGAACTAGCCAAGGTTCAAAACTGATTTGCAAAGGTACTTGCTTATTGTTATTGTTACTTTTGTGAGTGATTAATTTCATGAAACGTTCTTTTTATCCATATGAATAGAATTGACGGGCTGGAGTGGCGGTTCTCCGGCAAGACGAGGAGAAAGTGGAAATGTGGGACGAGGGTAAGTTACCGTAAAGGTCCCTCTTTGCAGAGGGGTCCCACTTGTCCCCTTTGGACACGTTGACATATAGGGTATGAACTCTTAAGACATCCATGGGATTAACTTCGTGGTGATTTTACATAGTTCTTTTTCTTTTTTTTTTTGAATTAATTGAGATTTTGTTGTCAATAAATTTTTAATTTCTTTAGGATCTGGATTCTGGCTTGCACATCAATTCTATTGAAGGGATGTGACGTACGGCCAAATCCGTGGTTCAGATTTCTGCTCCGGAGAGAAAACACATACCGGGCTAATTAGAGCGGTATCTGCTTCTGAAGGTATTTCTTTTTTTTCTTTTGATAAATGTTTTTTGGCGAATTACCCTGGAAGAAATAAATAATCATGTATTATTTGAGAGGTGTCATGAGTTCGCGGAGTTCTTTGTTTACGTCGGTCAACTGTATGATCTTCGCCGCCCCCGGCGAGGCGGCAGCGTTCACGGGGAAATACTAAACTACCGCCACTTCCACTTCGTCGACTCTGACTCTTATTTAACCGCTTTCCCTCAAGTCAGTGATATAGAAAGATTAATGGAACACGAAATAATGCTGAGACCAAATTGTGCTTGAAGCGAACTCACAATGAAGTAATATTGTACTTTTCTCCAAAACGTGCTGTCAGAACAGTGAGCTAGTATGGTGTATATATTAAATTTCTTTCCCATCATTAGTAAGTGATTTGTATTCAAAACTTTGTCTATAAAATACTATGTTAGGTATCCATAAAAGTGTGAAATGTATTTAGAACTTGTTTTCTTTAAAAATACTATTTTCAGGAGGTTGTGTGGAAAATTTGTATAATAGTTTCCTTTCGGAGTAATTTTTAGGGAGTCAACATTACTTTAAGGTCGCTTAGTTGGGCGATAATTTCGGTATTTATTATTTTTCCGTGTGTGTTCTTTACGGAAAATCATTTGAAGGGAAATATTTCATTTAATTTGTTTACGATCGTTATGGCTAAAAGTTACGTTACGCACGGTCGCCTCTTTTGGCGATAACTTCGTAAATAATTGTTTGCTCACGCTAAATTATTTTCAGAAATGTTACGTTAACGGAAGCGCAGCCATCAGTTGTTAGGTCCATCGTTGGAATTCATGAGTTCGACCTTGTCTCAAGTAAGCATACGATCCAACGGCGACTTCTAGTCGGATGCATCGCCCTACATCCAGACGTCAGTCGAACCCGGCACATTTAGCAAAACGGGAGAACAGAACCCACCGATGTCTTACGGCTTCTCCACGAACCTCGTGGTTCCTTTCTGCTGTTTCGTACTCGAGTCTGTTTTGGTGATAACTTGTACCATTAAGCTGAAGAGAACTTTAAGAGGGCGCTGTAGATAGATATTTTTGATGTTTTAATGTGTATCTGGAAATAGCTTCAATTTAAATTTAATAAATGATGTTACGGACGATGAGTGTGAGGAATGATGTATTTTGTTGTTGTTGTTGTGTGTGTGTAGGGGGGGGGGGGGGCGAACAAAAATATCAACATAGCGCGCATATACCTCCAATTTTTTTTGTAGGGCTTTACGGCTCATGTCGACATCAAAGGTCATTGGAGCCCGAAAAACTTGTACAGGTAGGGAAAATGCATTTACGCACTAGGGAGAACCAACTTGACTCTCCCCGCGTGTGGGACTCGTCGAATGATTCAACCCTACCCACTAAAAACCCTCCAAAACATATCTCACAACATACTCAAATGGAGGGGGGGGCTACAATGAGGGGGGCACATAACATGAGGGGGGGACAAAGAATAAGGGGGGACAAAAAATGACAGGAATGAGGAAAATGAAAGATACCCTAGCCTTAATAGCGTCGAGATCGAAAAGAACAAGAGGCGACCGAGGGAGGTCAGGAAAGTGAAAGGAAGGAGCATGGCACAAGTAAGTGGAAGTAATGCCAGACTCAGCTCGGGGTCCCGTGCTTGCCATATACCTCCAAGTGGGGCCTTGCAAAGAAGGAAGCTTTCCTCACTTGTATTACTGTTATTCCGTTCGCATATCCTTCAAGGAATCGACTGAAATAGATGTTCATGATTTCGTGAAACTGAACTTTTTCTTGAGTGGTAATCGAAATAATGAGACGTTTTTATAGGGGCCTTCGTCGAATAATAATATAATCTTCGTCGAAGATTGAAGTTGTGCTAACATGCGTCCCGAAAACATAATGTTAACTTCACCCACTTATTGATATCAAACTTTCCCTAAAACCTGCAAGTGTGTTACTGTATGTAGGTATTTATTTTGTAGACAGTGAATATAATTCCATGATCTAATAACTTATCAATCGGGGGTCATATTGGGACTTCTCCTATATACTCCACTCGTTGAAACTCTGAATGTGGTATTTCATTTTAAATTCGCAGGAATTATCAGGCAAATGATGTGCTAATTTCTAAAAGAGGTTCTTGGGAATGATTGGTTTCTTCGGCCGCCGCGAAATGGGGCAAATGTCCGAATGCTGACATCTGTTATATGATACAGGCTGTTCTTCGTTTTATTTTCCTTCATCGTTTCAAATCCGTAATAGTTGATTGTTCATTACAAACTTTTGTCGTACTTACAGATGTAGCCATCTCCGAACGCATGTATACTTAATCTCCATATTTTTCACTTCTCTGAATGAATTTCTTATGCGTGTAACGTGAACATGGAAATTTAAAAAATATAAATATTTCTTGTCTTTGTAGAAATTACTAGCGTACAAGACATTCCTAATCTCACTCAAAACCTTCTAAAAGAAACCCAAGAGTTTAAAACAAGTACAAACGAGACGGTTTCCAATCAAAATTTGTAACAGACTCTCCTCGTCGAAGGATTTGCTCAACCTCAGGTTTGCATCATTTAATTTTTAATTAATTTAGCCCTGACTGATAATGTTACGATAACAGATGTTTTCACTTTTCTGAAAAAAATTAAGTGTTTTAAGAGTAAATAATTAACGACCTTTTTTACGCGGACAATTTACTTTTTAGAGTTCAGTGGAAAAACATCACTAAGTAAAAAACAAGAACGATACAGCACTTTGAAAAATTAAAAAAACTCGCGACGTTTCTGTAGCCATTGGCACCATTGTCAAGTGATCATAACACAATTTTTTTTTCAGAACAGCCATTTAAATATTACTGTTACAAATGTTTCTTTCCAATAAAACAGGGAACATTGTGATTAATGTCTGTCGTGTCGAAAATTAAAGATCTTACTATTTTCACTGCTGGAAAATAACAAGATTCGTGACGCTCTTCCTGATCACGAAATGGCGTCTTTCCCGCAAAGGTAGAGCGCCGATGGATTCTTGGGCAACCAAGGTCAACACAAATTACTGAAGAAAAGATCTTGAGGATAGAATTAAAATACTTAAGTAAAGAGGCAATATTAGTAAATTAATCGTAATATTGTTTGTTTTTTTGCGTTTATCGAAGATAAAAACATACTAATTCGTAACATTTGGACAAATAGTTTCCACTTCACCAGGGTATTTCTGAGGTCACTCGACCGCCGTTAAGGCGTGCCCTGAGTAAAGTAAAAATTTTCTTTGCAAAACGAATTCATTGCAAATATTTGAATACATTAAGACAACATTATTTTATTGTACTCTTAATATTTTTTTCAAATTCCCAACAATTTGTTTCTAATTAATTATGTTCCATTTGATGTTTTACGGGTAGAACTAATCTTGTGTCAATCGGCGAAATTATTTCTTAGCTCTTTTCGTGTACGCTATGAATGGTAGCTTCTCTAGCTCTGCCTTAAAAGGCTTCATGGCATCTCTGGAACGGGATGTCGTAGTTCCAATTTCGGTATATTTCTCTGTCTCTCACGAGAAAAGTGAACTGTCACTTAGTAATACGAGAATAATTGCTTACATTAGGGCTTTGAATTTGGGAATTACGAAAAGAAATTGACTAACAGGTAAGGAGAGGTGGCACTGCGTATCACTGCGTCCCTTCTGATCCTAGTTTTCCCTGGACGCAGGTTCAAGGGGATGTACACGTTGCTAGTGAACGCCGTTTTTGAACACAGCTTCGTGACGTCGCACAATGCAGCATATTGAGACGAAACGTGTCCAAAAGAATTTTATCCCGTGAATTTCATGGATTATGGCGAATTATCGTTTATAGTTATATAAACAAATGTCATGTTAAGTTAAATGTATTTTTGATTCGAGAGGTTGTGTATCAAATCTATATAAACAGTTAAAAAGATCTCCCTATATATTCTAAACATGAATAACGGACATAACATTTGTTTATTTACTCAAAATTGATTTTTCGCCATAAGCGTTTGTTAGTAACACAGGAAGGGGGATACTGATGTATCATTCTGGTTAATATTTTCAGGAGGTTCTTTTATNGGAGGTTCTTTTACAAACTGGCCATAGTCTGTTTCTTTAAGACAAACACACTTTAATACACATATTAACATTACATAAACAGAATTACTAGGTGGATTACAAAGCTTGAAGTTTGCCCCCCTCCAGAAGTTATTACAAAATTCCCCAAATTTACACAATTACTTAATGGAAAAAATATAACAATTTGAAGTGCATGATGAATTTACATTTCCAGATTACCGAGTTTTCGGAATCTATTTGCAAAATATAAACTTTCCAGAGTGCAACTCAGGCCCCTACTGGATGGTGACCATATTACATGCTTGGCATGGTCTTGAATTATCCCCGTCGATGCAGGATTCAATATTTCATTGATGCTTGGTTGCTTCCAACGGATGACTTCACGAAGTCACCTCACGGTAGTAAGATGTGTTGAACATATCACCCGATGTGCTGTAACTGGAACCAGTCTGCAATGATAATACACTTATTAGTATCACAGCGTCGAGTCACACCGATGAATGTTGCTAGTTGGGCAGTAACAACTGCCTCCCAAAAAATGTTTCGCCTTCAATAAGGCCTTGATGAATGTTGCAGTAAAAGTTGCCTCCGAATCTAGACGGACAGAACCGCCTTCCAAAAAATAAATTGCTTATAATGCAGCATAATGTGGACTTCGTAATCACTAGCCACGCTACGTGTTACGATCATGGCCGTCACAAGCGACACACGACATCGAAGTAGCACGTTGAACATACGACGAGCGAAGAGTCTTTTAACTGGATTCTGGTGACGCTAAGTGACTACGGTCGTGGTCCTAACACACGACGCACGGCATCGAAGTAGCATCGTCTCACGACGAGCGATGAGTTAAAAGTAATTTCTCAGAGCGAAACACGGGTTTTTATACACTCGTAGAAGGTTCTGGAAACAAGAGGGGATGCTTCCAATTTAAGTGGGGATGATTCCATGGAGTATGCATCGTGAACTTGTGCTGCCACCTAGCAGGCAAATATAAACATAATGTTCACCACAAAAGGCAGTAGCGCTCTAACGAGCACGTAACTGAAATGGTTCGTAACAGCGTTGAAAAGCGGCATTCACTAGCTGCGTGCACGTGCCCCTTTAAGGGCTTTGTTCCTCCTCCGCACGTTCTGTCGTGAGGAGGTTCTTCATTCTCTGAATCCTCGGCCGGTGGTTCTCCGGATTTTTCCTTGGGACATTCATTCATCGGAGTTGGAGGCATAGTCCCTTGCTTACTTCCGAAGATCGAATTAGCTTACCGCCCTCCACGTGGGTATATGTAGTTCTTAACAGCTTTCTTAGCAATAAATTGAATTAATTATTACACAAGTAAACCACAAAAACAAAAGAATCCTGGATCGATTGATCTTATTTCAGTTTGACGTTCTATACTATGACAAGTTACTTGCGAAAGACTTGTAAATTTAATGTACTTAATTGTGGGGTTTTACGGCTCGCCGACATGGAGATCATTATAGCCCTAAAATTTTGTACAGGTAGGGAAAATGCAGTTACGCAATAGGGAGAGCCAACATGACTCTCCCCACGTGTGGGACTCGCCGAATGACTCAACCATACCCACTAAAAACCCTCCTGGATTACAATACAACAAAACATTCTTAAAAACGAGGGAAAAGAGACAAGAAAGTTCCTAAAACATTTAAACAATTGAAAACAAAGAAAAAGTAAATTTAAAAAGAGAAAAATGTAGATTTAAAGCAAAGGAAAGGAGAGAGAGAGATTTAAACCCAAACCCTCCCGAGAACTTGTGGAAGGAGCCCCGTTTCGTTTATGGATTTGAGTAAAAACATACAAAGAGAGATCAGATACTATTCCAGAGGTCAATTTCCTGAAGGAATCTGAAAAGACGAATTAAAATGCGTGCATTTTGTCCCAGCAGAACGTTCAAACTGTTCGGTAGATTGTGTCGCCGTCGGCTGGTACTATATTTAAGACACTCCAGAAGAAAGTGTTCCACGATAAGTGTTGTGTTGCAAGTTTCACAGACTTTCACCGCGTAAGAGATGACCATGGGTAAGATAGCAGTGGTCAATACGAAGGCGTGTAAGGATTACTTCTTCACGTCTGTTCGCAAGGGATGATGATACCCAGGTCTGACAAGGGCAGAAGTCAGATCCGTCGTAGAGAAAGGAATGTTATATTCCTCGTCTCTGAAACTGGAGAAATCCAAGCAACACTTTTCCGCGCGAGCTTTCTGTTGGAGAAACATTGGAGAAAAACCGGACGAGTTAGAAATACTTTCATAGTGCGATGCAAGTTCCTCAACGATGACTTCCGGTGAAGTTTAAAGCTGTCCATTGACATTGAGACTATGGATGGAGAAAAGAACCATGTACCTTGAATCTTCCGAACTCTGCCATACGATTGATGATGGAGTACGGCTTCTAAGAGATGAAATGTAAGCCTTCCAGGAGGACGACTTACTTTCTCGAAGAGTTCGTTTTGCTCTGGCTCTGCACCTTTTAAACTCAGTGAGATTTTCAACAGTGGGATACTTATTAAGTCGCGCTAAAGCTTTCTTTCTTGCGCTGATCGCCTTGGCGCAATCCGTATTCCACCATGGAACAGGGCAATGCCTTGGATGACGTGATGATTTAGGGATGGCAACATAAGCGGCTTTTAAAACTGCGTTGGTGAAATGGGATGCCATAGCATCCTCATTGGCGAAAGGCTCATCGCAAAGATTGAAGTTGCGTTTAAACACTTCCCAGTCAGCTTTTTTCAAAATCCACTGAGAGGGGCGTGAAACCGAGGGGAAAAAGACGTTGAAATGAATAAGAATCGGGTAGTGGTCACTCCCATACAGATCGTCAAGAACTGTCCAGTCCAAGAGTGGGGAAAGAGAGGAACTGCAGATGGCTAAATCCGGCACCGAGAAAGATCGGGTAGATGTAAGTAATGGGTGGAGTGGCCCGTGTTAAGGAGCACTATATCGCGGCTATCTAGCAGTTTTGCAAAAATATCGCTCTTTGGGCAGTTGTATGATGAACCCCATATGGAGTTATGGGCATTTAAATCCCCGACGATAAGAAATGGGGAAGACAACTGGTCTATCAGACTGGGAAGATCTTTCTTCCTGTATGACTGCCCAGGGGGGATATATATATTACAAACCGTAAAAGTAAGGGATGGTAGGCTCACCCTCGTAGATACGGTCTGAAAGACGCTTGATATAGAGACTTCGTCATATACTGAAGCGTCTACGAGCACAGCGACTCCGTGTGCCCGTGGGACGTCTTCCAAGTCCGCCCTATAACAGGTAGAGCCACGAGAGTGAAAAGAGTGTTTTGGTAACAGATGTGTTTCTTGTAGANTTTGAGAACGATTTGACAGTAAGAGCTTTAGGTCATCTGAACGGACATGAATGGCATTCAAATTCCAGGAAAGAATAGTCATGGTCTGGAGTTTATCTGCTCTTCCTTCGATGTTTCGGTTTCTTTTTACTGACGACTTTAAAGTCAGGTGCAGCTGTGGCCCCTCTCCAGGAGAGTCGCCGTGATCACTGCTAGATCACATTTCCAGTCCACTATTTTTGCTCCTAGAGCGTCGGCGACTATGGCAAGGAGAGTGAAGGACGTTTGGAGTTGACTTTATAGTCAGGTTTATGGACCTTCTTGGTATTAGAAGCTCTCTGCCGAGAACGACCCCGAGATGGACGTCGGGGGGATCGTTGGTCGGCAGACTTCGGTTGTTTGAAGGACGTAATGGTTGAAGGTGACGATTTTGACGTGGAGGTCGATATTGATTTTTTAAAACAATTTTAAATTTTCTAGGGATAATAATTTTGCTTCCTGTTATTTCCTCTTTGAAAGCGGCAGGTTCATCCAAAGACGCCTGAACTCCATTTTCACACATCTGCGGTTTCACCACTTCTTCCAAATCCACCTGACACCCAAAATAAGCTGTGGGTGGTTTTGGAGCGTTTGCCGCTGATGCAAAGGATTTAGTCATACTAACCGGATGTTTAATGAGGTAGCGGCGCCTAGCCTCAGAGAAAGATATCTTATCGGTTACTCGGATTCTTTGAATCTCTTTGTCCATTAGATATTTAGTGCATGTGTAAGAATCGGAGGAATGACTCTCCTTACAATTTACACAGCACGGAGGCAACGAACAAGGTGACGTCTCGTGAGAAGGTTCACCGCAATTCACACAAACATCGCATGGGGATTTGCACCTGTCGAATGTGTGACCGAATTTGTAGCACTTAAAGCACCTCAGAGGATTCGGCACATTCTGGCGGATACGCAGTGAATAAAAACAACATTGTATGGTTTCAGGGAGGGACGGGTGATCAAATGTCAGGACCAGTGTGGAGGTGGGGACAAACTTTCCCTGCACCTTCCTCCTGATTCTGTGAATATCTACCACGCCTTTAGATTGGAAAAAAGCTTTTAAATCCTCGTCACTTTCTTCTGCAAAGTCTTCGTGAAAGACGACTCCTTTGCAAAAGTTTAAACTGGGGTGAGTGCTCACCTTGATTTTTAACCCAGCAATAGTCTGTAACGACCGTATAATTTCTATTTGTTTATCTGTCCGTGCCTCCTGAAGAATTTCACCATTCCGCTGGCGCACGACAGATTGCAATTTACCGAAATTTTCGTCTATTGNACTTGTGAGTAAATGATCCTTACATCCGAAAAAGCTCATTGTATGGTTTCAGGGAGGGACGGGTGATCAAATGTCAGGACCAGTGTGGAGGTGGGGACAAACTTTCCCTGCACCTTCCTCCTGATTCTGTGAATATCTACCACGCCTTTAGATTGGAAAAAAGCTTTTAAATCCTCGTCACTTTCTTCTGCAATGTCTTCGTGAAAGACGACTCCTTTGCAAAAGTTTAAACTGGGGTGAGTGTTCACCTTGATTTTTAACCCAGCAATAGTCTGTAACGACCGTATAATTTCTATTTGTTTATCTGTCCGTGCCTCCTGAAGAATTTCACCATTCCTCTGGCGCACGACAGATTGCAATTGACCGAAATTTTTATCTACTGACGTAGCAAGATGACAGGCACTAATCGATTTAAATGTTTTTCCTTCTTCAACACACTGCATTAGAAGCGAGGCTTTGTCGGCCTTTCGCTATCCTTACAAAAGAAACTGTTCAAGTCGACAGTATCTCATACTAATCGCCTCTTCCTAGAGGAAGAGGGTAAAATGGGGGGGAGTGACAAGAGGGGAACAGTTTTGGGGGCAGTAGTTTCCATGTGAATGGTTTTCAAATTTCATCCCCGTGTCCCCCCACGACGTCCAACTAGGGGACACCCCACTGGGGTGCAAGGGTTGACACGAGGATATTGTGAGGACACGTAGGGTTCCTTATGCAGGGTTGCTCCAACGCCGCCGACCAGCAGGAAGGACCCCCTGCGTGCACCCTCTCACCTTGGAGTTCAGTCGAAGTTCTAGTCCGAGCCGATTGGTCGGGGGTGGGTTAGCCCCCGATCGCCCGTCGAGAAGAGGTCGCGCCAAAGCGAGCGTATTGGGGTGCATCGCAGAAGTCCTCAACTCACCAGGATTCCCATTCTCTTCGACACGGGTCACCATGCACGGCAAACACATGGGTCAGGGTTCAGCACACAGAGAAGGCCAATAAAGAAGATAAAAGCAATAAAAGTGAAAAATAAGATAATTAGAAAAGGAAAGTACAAAGAAAGAAATACTTGAGGGCCTTCTCTGTATCCCACCGTCAGGACGTGGACCGGTTCATATCGACGGTTATAATATTATTGGAACATTTTTATAATATTATTGGGACATTTTTGTTATACGTAATATTAAAATATTAATATTCTTTTATTGTACGCTATTTAATATTTAGTTTCCCATCTTACGCATGGAACCAAATCTTCTAATCAAAATATAGGTCTCTTCTTCTGGGCATATTTTCTGAAATTATGCTTAGATTGCAATTTAAGAATCAATTAAATCAGAACGAAACAAAACATTAGAAAATTTAAATTAGCAGAATATGAAATTTGAATTAATGTGTTAGGAAGAACCACCAACTCCTATTCTGCATGTAATGACTGTTAATGATGAGATCTTTTGTGTATTAGTAGATTTTGGTGGCATTAGTTTTTCAGATTTTTATTACTACTATTACTAAATAAATGTCAATTTTATGTCGAAAACTAAACATTCCTCATGAAAAACCATTCGCTTGCATTTTGATCTTGCGAAGCATCATCACTGCAGACCTCTCCCTCGTGGAATTTCTTTCGCGAACCTTTTCCACTTATTGCATCTAACGTGAAGGATGGGCGGGAAAGGGTCCCATTTACCATTATGTTTTAGCCAGGGCGCCAGCAAGAGGACGCATTAGATAGTCATTAATATGAGCCAATGTTCATTATGTACTCGATGCGGGAAGCAATAGTTCCTAACTACCCTTCCGCGAGCACGTAAGAGCTTTTGCAGAAGACATTGCTAAGTTTTACTCTTTTGAAAATACTGTAAATGATGGCAATTCATTTCTGAAAATTTAAAAATATAAAGAAGTTAGTCGATAACAAAAGAAATGCAAGTACATTCTTAAAAACTAAATTCATTAACACAAATGACGTAGTTTGTTACCGTATAAATTGTGACCCTGGATACGCCATTTCGAATAAATAGCGTATCCAGGCAGGGGCGGAGTCCCGGGTCTCCAGCTGAGCACCAAGAAATAGTTTCAATTAAAACTTAATGTAATAGGGAAACGAATGAAGATGTATGTATGAATTCGTTCGGCATATCGACGGGGAGAGTACTCAAGGCAGAGCTCCATCGCCGTTTACTCCGCGCGCTCTGGCGTTAAGAAGCCATGGTGAACAAATTGAACCGTGACGCCCCATTCCTTCTTCCACCTCCCCTAAACCTCTCCAGCGTCGCTGCCTCAGAGCTGTACACGATGACCTTCGGTTGCTTGAGAAATTCCACCGCCTTTCCTCTACACGCTTAGGTCATGCTATATAGTACGAACCATTTTAGTTCGTAAGATCGCTACGCATCCACAAGAGCATTAGTGCTTCAAGTTGTGAACACTACGCTTGCAATCGCCTATCATTACTACTAGGTGGTAGCACCGGTGCATATTGTATACACCATGGAACAACCCCCACTTATTTGGAGGCATCCCCTCCAACTTCTGGAACGTTCTTCAAGCACATATAAACTCGTGTTTCGTTTACAAAATTACCAGATACGCCGTCGACGACATGCTGCGAGTTAGGACTGCGACAGTGGACACCTCCGCGTCTTCATTCATTCGAGTCAACATTACGCTGCATTAAAGCGACAAACAATTTTTGGAAGCAGTTCTCACTGCTTAATTAGCAACATTCATCGTCGTGGCTCGACACTGTGATACTAATGGTGTATTGTGATTACAGACTAGTTCCAGTTCCAGCACTTCAGATGAGATGTTGAACTCTGCTGATCAACGAGAAATGATCCGTTGGAAGCAACTATGAATCAATGAATCCAGTAACGACGGGGAAATCTCAAGACCATAACAAGCATGTAATATGATCACCATTCAGTAGTGCCTGAGCTGTAATCTGGAAACTTATATTTTTTCTTGTAGACACCGTAAACTCGGTGTCCAGTAATCCAAATTTAACATGCATTTCAAATTTGTTGTATTCTTCCATTTCGTAATTCTGTGTAAAACTAGGGGATTTTGTATTATAACTTCTGGGAGCAAAAACTTCAAACTTTGTAAATATCCATTTAGTAAATCTGTTTTTGTAGTGTTTAAAATATGTATTAAAGAATGTTTGTGTTAAAGAAACAGACTATGGCCGGTTTGTAAAAGAACCTCCTGTAAATACATTTCAGTGATTCCCATTAGTAGAATCCTCCTTCCTGTGTTACTAACACTATATACCATCGGTGTTTCCTATTGATTGCGATACTAGTTGCCGTACTAAATCTACTTAACTACTAAAACAGTACTAAATTTCCGTTGCCAGTTATAAAAATATGAACAGAATTTCGAAAAAATATCTCACTGGTAACTTCGATCCGCCCAGAAGAACGCCTGAACCAAATTTTGAAGCTCTTAAAATATTTCGATCTTACCACTGCGTGGCTGACACAAAAAGATGAAAAATTAAAAACAAATAAATCTATTACGAATTTCGGAATCGTTGTCATGTCCACAGCGACCAATCCTNAGCTATGTGCCATTATACGAGAAATTCAAAATGTTTTTAATGTTGAATAACAAAATTATCTAAATTGAATTTCGAAACAATTTCTTAGGGGTTCATTGTGCTAATTTTTTTAATTAAGTGTTTTAATGTTTTTGATGCAAGTAGGGTAGTGCTTTTAATCTATCGGTCCGCGACTGGCTAAACTCTTTTTACGGCCCTCGAATTAAAGTATATTATTCATTAAATTTTTCTTCAAACGTAGGGGACAATAAATCTAAGCTTCCTGATACAGTGTTTGACGCGGCATATCCTGGGGGAGAAAATAGCCAATAGTGCTCGGAAATATTCGTCATGTGGAAACAAATATATGAAAAATGCTCTCTAAAAATAAAGAAATATATTATTTAATTTTTCCTGATCGAAATAATATAAGTAGATATAAAAAAAATATAGCATAAGGAATAAAAAAACCCATTAGTTTTCTTCGTCGGGCAACATTTTTCNTCGGGTAAAATTTTTCCAAACCCCATCCCGCGCCGAACAGATCGAAAATGCTTCGCGGGCGAAGATAAGTAGGATCATGAATTATTGTTACAAATAGAACAGGAAGCGTTATTGGAAGTTTTCTAATTGGTTATGCGGTTGACTGGCATCTGGCTCGTTTTTACCACTTTAACGTGATAGCATTTAAAATGACTTCCTAAAATTTATTTCTGTTAGCTCAAACTCGATTTTCTTCATTTTAATGCTATATTATGGTTTGGTTATGGAAATTATCAATTGCTCAGGTATTATCGTATTTGATTATTTTGTTTTATCGTATCAGTTGAATTGTTACATACTCTACAGAGAGTTTTAAAACCTGTCAACATGTCTGAACAGGTTTTAGCTCATTTTACTTGGCATTACCCGGTTTTCGTATATAATATTCTAAATTCATGTGTTAGTTTCCATATTTCTCTATTTTCGTGATTTTAATTTTTGTATTAATTACAAAAATTAAATACCACGAAGAAAACCTTAAAAAATACAATTTTCAATATTGTATTCTAATATGTACGTAATTATGAATTATTTTAAAATCCAGGAAGAAGGAACATACACATTATACATAAATTAACAAAGCTCATACTTGAAAACGATGTTTTTCACAAGTCTTCACATAATTTTGCTTCTAGGATTCTGTCACGTAGATTGTATGTTCAGTGGACTGTCCGTCTTACGTAATGCAATCGAACTCGGTAAGCTTCAGTCAAGTCATATGTGAAGATGCACACATACTGATTAACTGTCAATTTTAATTGTTTTTCTGCTCTTGTAATTCCTCAATATTAACCATACTTTGCATTTGAATTGCAATAACCTGTGAGAAGAGACCTTTGAAATTGCAAGTAATTTTATCGATTACTATTTCCGGTTCCCATGCCATTTTCGATTAGAAAAAGATTCGAGGGAGTATAGAAGAATCACGCACGCATTGCATCTCTTCTCCTCTCCCGTGCTTTCAGTTGAGAACAAGGAACTTTACGAACGCAATTCTCTGGATATCCTTAAATCTCTCTCGTTCGGATATTTCTCTTCGTTTTTAAAAAATTGTTGCACAAATCAGGCAGATAAAATTCGCGTCGACCTTTTCTGTATGGCATGGCCAATACAACGGTACATCAACATTTTACTTAGTTTGTTGAGTCCTTTCTTAATAAATATTTATATCCTAACAGTCTTGAAAATAAGCTCACTATTCTATAAAAGTCAGCTTTCGTTACTATGTTATTTGGCTCGAGAGAGTCATAACTCTTTTCACAATTATCTTACATCACAAGACTTAGGATTGTAATTTGGTTTTCTTCCTTCGATGGAAAACAGATCAAAGTATGAGAATTCAAAAGGACGTGAGCACGGGAGGATGCAGGATTTGATTTTGGGTGGGGCTCATGAAGAAAAATACCAAGATGTGCCAGCTCGTTTGAAAATTAACTTCTTGAAACTACTTTAAAGTGTTCCCATAAATAAATAACGCATTAACTAAAATTGCAATATCCATAAATAATCCTCAAACCTTTGCACGTTCCTGCTAACAAGCGTATACACTGTTTCATATTTACTTAATATAATTTCAACGATAATATACATCAAATGGAAAACGTTTCACCGTTGCATCTAAAACTATAACACATATGAAATCATACATGTTCAGAGGTATTAAAACTGAGGACGAAATATTTTAGATACCAAAACTAACGTATATGAGTTTTTACCACATTCAGGGGCAGAGAAAGATAATCCCGAAACACCCAAAATTTTAGTTTTCGATCGAAAAATCTTCCAGTCGATAGGTCGCAATCAAACTATATTTCGATCATTCATGTATCGTAGAATGATATCAGACATTTCATAAGACCACCAACAAAACATTCCAATCAATAATTTATTGTACTCATGAAGTTCCATTGTTTCAATTAAAATTATTTATGATATTTTATTTATGATTTACACTTTTTTGATTATCTTTCTGTAGTAGATTTTATCAAGGAAATTTTCTGTTAGACAAGCGGCTCTGAATCTTGTTGGATTGCGAGAGCTAGAAGTGTTGAAATATCGCAGCATTCTGCTCATGTTCCGACGTAGAAGCTGAAATCTTTATGAGCGAAGTCAGTCATATGTTCGTCCCACCAAGGTGTCTTTTTTCACACAGGTTTTATTAGTTCACCTTTTTGCCTTCAGAGGGCATACTGAATTTGTATCGAAGTTAAACTAGTGGTGCAAAAGCATTGCACATACTTTCTCATATACGCTTCTCCGTCTGCAGCATAGAGTGAAAAAATTGTATAGTGAAAGGGTCATTTCTGGCAAAGGGGTCCTCTATATTTTGGTCGTCTTCCAGTGCTCTGTTCATGCGCAAAGTCGCTACATGAACTTATTACTGTCTTATATTTGAAATTTGAGAGTAAAATAAACATTCGGAATTATATTTCAAAACATTTGCGACACATCAGTCTTATAAATATCGTTAAAGTGTTATATAAATGTAATTTCGTTGTAGACAGAAATTGATGAATTTTCGTATCTGCAGTGAGTTTGCTGTCCACCCATGTATTTTATCATTATATCTTTCATTTCAGTTTACTAACAGTGTACTCTACGTCTGCTTGCTCCATTTACACTGCTAAATATTGTTCAAGCTTCTTGAAACAGTAAACAAATGCGAAAATGTAGCAGATAGAAATCATTTTACCACGTGTATACCAAACTTTCAAGCGAGATACCACTAATGCGGATGTAATGCACACTAATTCTACTTTACGTATAGACAATTTAAGCAAAATCGTTGGACCAGTTTTTGAAACATATTCAAAAATGTACTTTGACCTTCATGTGATGTGCCCTTTGTGTTCAAGTAAAAAGAAAATTGAAAGCACGTGCTTATGCTAGAATAAAATTCTACCCTAAATACGAAAAATGAAAACAAAATATTTTTCCATTCTGTCAGGAGTGCTGCGCACAGATGGACGGACAGACGGGCGTCCAGCGAAAAACCACTTTTTCGGAATCAGGGATCACTAAAACGGATATTTCCGCAAAATCTCGTTTTCGAATTTTTTCACAATTACAATACTTTCTATATACTACGTATATGAGAAAGTAAAAACGTGCTCGTGCCTCTTGGATCCGGCACTGGACGTAAGTCTCATAATTAATTCTAGGAATATTCCACGTTCTGCATTACAATGGAAACTGGATTCCTGGGGGGGGGTGATTTTGCTTTCTCATATACGTAGTATATAGAAAGTATTGTAATCGTAAAAAAATTCGAAAACGAGATTTTTGCGGAAATATCCCTTTTGGTATCCCTGATTCTGAAAAAGTTGTTTTTAGCATGTTTGTCCGTCTGTCTGTGCGCAACGATTCTCAGTAAATGGATGAATCAATTTAATTCATATTTCGTATTTACGATAGATTTTACTTGTTGTCGATGTACGCTCTTTGATTTTGTTTGTTCTTTAAAACAAAGGGCACTTCACATGAAGGTCAAAGTACATTTTTGAATATTTTTCAAAAAGTGATCCAACGATTTTGCTTAAATTTTCTGTACGTAAAGTAGAATTACTATGCATTGCACTCGCATTAGTGGTATCTCGCTTGAAAGTTTGGTATAGACGCAGTAAAATAATTTCTATCTGCTACGTTTACGCATTTGTTTACTGTTTCAAGAAGCTTGAAGAATATTTTGCAGTGTAAATGGAGCAAGCAGACGTAGAGTACACTGTTAGTAAACTGAAATGAAAGATATAATGATAAAATACATGGGTGGACAGCAAACTCACTGCAGATACGAAAATTCATCAATTTCTGTCTACAACGAAATTACATTTATATAACACTTTAACGATATTTATAAGACTGATGTGTCGCAAATGTTTTGAAATATAATTCCGAATGTTTATTTTACTCTCAAATTTCAAATATAAGACAGTAATAAGTTCATGTAGCGACTTTGCGCATGAACAGAGCACTGGAAGACGACCAAAATATAGAGGACCCCTTTGCCAGAAAGGACCCTTTCACTATACAATTTTTTCACTCTATGCTGCAGACGGAGAAGCGTGTATGGGAAAGTGTAAAGGTGCAAATGCTTTTGCACCACTAGTTTTCTTTCTTCCGCGAATGCTCACTGGAAGCATCTACATCTACAATCCTTGTGTGGAAGCAGTTTAAGTTACACTTCACTACGAAAACGGTAGACGTGAGTCAATGGAAGAAATGGCGCTGTAGTTTCCTTATTTCCTTTCCTACTCAGCGCAATCCCGTAGATTTTACAGGAGATTTATTGAACGTGGAAAGGATTGATACAAAAACTTTTGTGGATCTACTTGTCGAGGGGAAGGGAGTACCCGAGGACCTTTTACTCCTTTATGTACGTTAAGGGTTATTCTCTTTCGAATGTGAAAGACGTGACAGATTAATTCCTTAAATGGTCACTGGGAGCAGTATTGACCGATTCCTCGCCATTTTACTCCCATGCTTCGTTTCTCAAGGATGTTTCTGCTGCGACGTCTATTCAAGGAGTCTATTTGAAACTTTTTCAATCCACGTTTTGAAGAATTGTGTGAATTAAATTCACATTCAAACACAAATGTAATTTTTATTCACAGATTTGGACTCTTAAATGTGCCCCTTAAGTTGCACATGTGCTTTCTATTTCAAGTATGAAACGATTCGAGAAAATAGACGAATAAAGAATAACCAAATGGACTATGAGCAGTTTAGTCTTCAAAGGGTGATGAATTATTTTAGTAAGACTTGCAGAACTTAAGAGCTTGTAGGAAAATATCAGTCAAGCATGAAATAAACATATAAGTGATCACTTCCAAGATCTGCAATTCCTTCATTTATGTAGTTAGATGCTACACGTCTACTTTTTTTCATTATAGTATTTGTGCACGGGAAATGTAGGGTGCTATTGAAGCTTATCTACATGGAGCGATAGGAGGTAGGATTTGGGTGGTACGGCTATTGTTAGAACATGGGCCGCTTTGCTGGGTTTACCAACAACTTGGACCACGTAGAGGTGATCGTACTTGTAGATTTTTTGTGTGGGGCTTTACGGCTCATGTCGACATCAAAGGTCATTGGAGCCCGAAAAACTTGTACAGGTAGGGAAAATGCAGTTACGCACTAGGGAGAGCCAACATGACTCTCCCCACGTGTGGGACTCGTCGATTGATTCAACCCTACCCACTAAAAACCCTCCTGATCTACAACACACCAAAACATATACAAAATACATCACAACATACATCAAAACAAAAATGGAGGGGGGGCAAAAAATGAGGGGAACACATAACATGAGGGGGGACAAAGAATAAGGGGGGACAAAAAATGAGAGGAATGAGGAAAATGAAAGATACCCTAGTCTTGATAGCGTCGGGATCGAAAAGAACCAGAGGTGACCAAGGGAGGTCAGAAAAGAGAAAGGAAGGAGTCTAGCACAAGTGGAAGTAATCCAAGACTCAGCTCGGGGCCCCGTGTTCGCCAAACACGTACTTACTAGATGTAAGTCCCCTGGGGGGTCGTACTTGTAGAGATACTAGGAGTATGTAATAACTTTCGGTCACTTGAAAATGGCGACGAGCCGGGAGTAGAGTCCGGCACATCTACTTTCATCGCAGGGGTGTTGACCACTACACCACCCGTTCGCCTTCCACTACTGTACACCATTTTCACTCATACGTAAACCCCGGAGGACTTGAGAAACATCCCCATACAAAATATAAGTAGGTCTGGGTGGAAATGGTGTACAGTACTGGAAGGGGAACGGGTGGTGTAGTGGTTAACACCCCTACGATCAAAGCACGAGTCCCGGGTTGGATTCCCGGTTCGTCGCCATTTTCACCTAACCGAAAATTATCACATGTCTTCTCCATGTGTAGGGTACACGGAAGAAATATATGATACTAGGAGTACTAGTAGGAGGTGGATAGAGCAAGGAGGGTTCGCTTTTCAGTTGTCATAGGGACGTTAATGTGAAAAGCTACAATTTTTTTCTGACCCTGCCGGGAATTGAATTGGAATGACTTGATGGTGAGCCATCATGCTAACCACTTGGCTTAGGGGCTGTAAACGTCTACTAGTCGGGAACTGGAACATTTTAGTTTTCAATGACTGCATCTGTTGAACACAAATACGCGAGAAAATTGACTGATTCTGGCTTGTTGTCTGTATTAAACATTTTTGTAATGCTCAAAATACGCAAAGAAAGAAAATGTCTGAAAACCTTTATTCGAAACCTTCTTTAGCGAAGTGAGTTTAGGTTGATATCCTCGTCTTCATAAATCATTCTGCCACGAAATATTTTTTACGTAATTAAATTTGTTTTCGCTCATGAATTACCAACTTCAACTACAGAACTCACGGAGAAGGAAGGGTAATGGGGGAGGAGCTTAGAAACCACTTGAAAGTCAAGGAGACTACATCAGCCTCTTGTAGAACTGGAACTTCATGAGACGCTAACGCATATAATGGGGAGTGAACTCTTTGAACATTTTCACAGATTTTATTCAGATTTCTAAGTAGAAATTTTTTCCAGTGTGTAGAATAGACATGTAAGACCATTTTCATTTTCATTTTCATTTCTTGATTACTCGCGGGGAACTTTACATACGAGCATTTTGTTAGCAATAGTTCAAATAAGACCTATTGCATTATAAATCGAACTATCCGAAATTAGGGAAGGTAATGACTACAAAAGACGTAAGACTGAGATAACGTGCGGATATAGTTCTGAATCGTAGCTTCATAGCATAATTGTGAATAATTCTCAAAAATTCGGATAATAAAGAGTTTTGTATACTACTGAATATTGTAGAGAATAATTATGAGTGAGATAATGATTACATTGAATACAAAACAAATCCTGGGTTATAATATCCTTGAACCATCCTTGACATTGCTGTGTCTTGATAGCAATGTGATACTAGAGACCTTAATCGAGGAAGAACCATCAGCCGTGTCTACAACTTTAGAGCACGTAATTTCTCATAGTAACTATATTTACTACGCACAAATTCTTATAGCCCCTTTGGCTCCAGCTGCCACTCAATGTTCGCCTCGTAATAGTGGAGCAGGGAGAAGGAGAGGGAAGGAGACACGACCCAATCAGGTGACCAACTACACATGTTCGAAACCAGTATGAGAAACTGCGCGTAGTATTTACCGGAAATAGGAGAAATTCCGCATCATGTTTCCTCCCCTGACTTCTCTCTTGATTAAGGTCTCTGTGGTACGAGCATGAAAAGCGTGAATAGGGATCATTCTTCAAAATTCTACCAGGGAGAGTTAGCATGTATCTGAAATGTTCTTCCAATCCATATCGAAGCAGCGAGTTTTGCCATCCCTGGCGAAGCAATGTCGCCCGCCCCAAGGGATCCAGTCGAGCACCTGTCCCGCAGCGCAGCGAATACCTCACTGGCGCAACAGGTGTTTACCAGCGCGACAACAACGCTGCGAGTGGGCGGGAGAGGAAGCACTCCACTTCGTGACTGAGTGGGAGCGACGAGACGTGGCCTTGAGGAGCGAAGCGCGGACGAATCGGAGCACGGTGACGCAGTCGGAAACGAAAATTATGGACGTTGCTTAATTTTATTTTTAAATAATATCAATATTTATGTTCAGTGTTCACAGTTGATTGGTTTTTGAGGGATAGACCGATAACAAAAAAAAATCTCCTTACGCACTTGCCAACGAATAGGTAATATAACGAACTGATTATATCCAAATCAATGTCCTCCAATTATATCCACCCACGTACCCAATTCTATGTTCACTTCCGAAACTAACGCCAGTGAAGTTATGAGAATCATCCGCTCATAAAAAAACAAATTTTCAACAGGCATAGATGATATACCCGAGTTTATTGTTAAATTTTCGTCCCACGCTATATTAAATCCACTCATAAATATTTTTAATAGTTCTTTATCGGAAGGGGTGTTTCCTAACATATTTAAGAGAGCTAAAGTGAAACCTTTACACAAGAAAGGAAACAAACTTAATATTGGAAATTACCGACCAATATCTCTACTACCCACTTTCTCAAAAATCCTAGAAAAATTGTTCTATAAGCGTCTTCTAGATTTTTTATCAAAAAATAACATTCTCTCTGACGATCAACACGGTTTTAGGAAATCCTTTTCCACTACAAGCGCCATATTTTCCTTCTTAAACGATGTTACCACATCTCTAGACCGTGGAGAAAATCCTCAGGGTGTTTTTCTTGACTTATCCAAAGCATTCGATGTCATCGATCACGGAATTCTCCTTTCCAAATTGCATTCTTTAGGCATTCGTGGACTTCCACATCAATGGCTAACTTCTTATTTAAAAGATAGATATCAACAGGTAGAAATATCCTATACTAAAAATAAAATACTTGAGCGTTGTCTTTCAGAAACAAAGCCACTTACTTGCGGAGTACCCCAAGGATCAATTCTCGGCCCTATACTCTTTTTATTGTATGTGAACGACATGTCATCATCCACATCAGATTGCAAAACGGTTCTTTTTGCTGATGACACTAATTTACTATGTAAACACGCCAACGCTGAAAACGTTTTGTCTAACATTTCGCCTCATCAAATCGTCTCATTGTAAACCTGACAAAACAGTGTCNAAATGGTTCTTTTTGCTGATGACACTAATTTACTATGTAAACACGCCAATGCTCAAAAAGTTTTGTCTAACCTTTCGACTTGGTTCCATGCAAATCGTCTCATTGTAAACACTGACAAAACAGTGTCTATGTCATTTCACAATAGTATCACAAAATCTTTACCCCAGGTTTCTCTTTCTTTAAACGGGACACAATTAAAAACTGTTACGAATACAAAATTCTTCGGTCTCCTTATTCAAGACAACCTCAAATGGAATTGTCACATTGACAATCTTAATTCCCAATTAAGCAAATTGTGTTACGCATTCCAAATATTAGTTAACGTAGTTAGACCACGTATTTCCCGTTGCGTATATTTTGCAAACATTTACTCCCATTTAGGTTACGGCATTACCTTCTGGGGCAATTCCGGTCAGAGTATTCAAACTTTCAGAATTCAGAAGAGGATAGTTCGGATAATTTGTAAATCTCACCCCCGAAACTCTTGTAAACCTTTATTCAAGGAATTAAATATCTTAACACTTCCCTGCATTTATATTTATGAAACAGTCGTGTTTGTTAAGACCGAATTACTGAAGTGCCACCCTTTCTTTATACGAAACAGTCTCGTTCACGAACACTATACACGCAATAGTAGTAATATTCATCGCCCTAGAGTGTCAACCACTATTTGCCAAAAAGGACCGTATCATTTGGGAATCGTTCTATATAACTCCCTGCCCAAGAATATAAAAGACATTATGAAATTGAATCTGTTCAAATCGGCGGTTAAAAACTACCTCCTGCACCAATGCTTCTACCATGTAAAAGAATTTATTGATTGTAATAAAAGTTAAATCCGTCTTGTACTTTATCATGCCATTGCTGTAGCACTTTTTAAATAACTTATAACAATTTCAAAAACTATTTTCTTGCATGATTGTGTTGTCTTATGGCTCATATTAATTTAGTTTTATGTGTACTCAACTTTGGCACGGTTGTGTACATAAATTCTGTAGCCCCATCCTGGCCCGGGTTTTTCTCCGTTTTTCCTTCGGGATGAGGCGGATTTATTATACAGGTTCTCTAGGCTTTGTCTAGGGGCGTGTTTATTGTAACAATACATCGTGAATTTAGTGTTATTTCAATTCTTATGATTTTTCGACACTATACTCAGAATAATCTATAGTTCGATAATAATTTGTATATGTAAAATAAATTTTTTGTGTTAAATTACAAACATATTGACATTCTATTAGTATTATAACTCGTAGCTAACTTTTCATCTTATCTAGGAATTTTTGCTAAATTTTTTGAATTCGCCTCTGCCTTGGGGCCATTGATTGGAATTGATGCAATGGTCCCTTGCTCGCTTCCGGAGAGTAAATTAGTTTATTGTCCTCCACGTGGTCATACGCAGTTTGTACTGTTTTTTTTACAATAAATTTCTTATTATTATTTATATCGATGGATCACTACATTTTTCACAGACTTAAAAAAACATTCACATGTACATCAAAAAATAAGTCAGGTTTTCATCAAATGAAAAATGTTTAAACAGTAAAGCCTGCGTAAACCGGCTATGCACAGCAAAGCTGGACCAACGGAAAATATACTTCGGAAATAAGTGACTTTTTGTGTAAAATAATATTGAAAACAAGGAAAATGCCGAGCTCATAAACCGGATGTATTTCGGGAACTGTTTGCGTAAATTACCTGATTTTGACGGAAATGTTTAAGCATAACTCAAGGGATTCGCACACACCATTGTTTCAGATAGTAAACCCTGTAGCTTCGCGGGGGAGGGGGGATGTTCCTTAAGCTACACTTCATCTCGTACTAATTATAAATAGACTGATCGCTATCATATAGGTATAGCTGTCTGAAGGGGAACACGTAGTTGGTGTCTGCCTCTCTCTCTCGCACATTGAGGTGGGTGGGGGAACTCTATTCCCCTCTGTGACTGCTGTCTGCTGCGCACAAATCATTGCGCTCCTTCCCTCCATGAATTGGGTGTGCGAGAGAGAGAAGACGACTCCTCTCAGTATCTTCCATCTCTTGTTTTCACGGACAACCTACAGCAGAAACCTCTCAGTCTATTTATATTTAAGTCTTTGGGTAAAACCCCCAGTTAGCGAAGCTAGTCTCGTTATTAGCGTAACATTTGAACCTGAAATTAAACTCGAGTCAAAATGCTGTCCAATAAGTGTCATATACGACACAACTTTCAAGTTTAAGGGATGAAGAGTTCTAAAATGACCCTCTTCGCAAATTAGAGATCATAAGGTTAGTGTCTCATCCCCATAAATAATTATTATATTTGTCTCATTGAAATCGTTTTTGAGAGAAGTTAGAGAAATATGCGTACTGTGGTATATTTATATCGCTTAATAGTATAGGACATGAATCAAGCTGATAAGTACACATGTGAGCTCTCCTCACAAAGAAGGAAGAATAAAGAGTGTGACAAAAACATTCCATAGACGACAAAGTTCATTTAGACTTCGCAAATTAACGATGTGTTGTTATTGATTATATACCAATTAGTACTATATAGTCGATGAAGAATGCGGTGTTTTAAAGAAAATATCTTTACTTTTTGAATGCACACTTTTGTAAATCGACGAAGAATCACTTTGGAGCATGAATTTCGTTGCACCGCTGCTTTCGCACTCTATACATTTCCGGTTCTCTTTTCTTCTTCTTGCGAATCATGACTTAACTCTTAAGATGGAATTCTGTGGAAGGGAAATCTGCTGTTTTTGGCAACAGGTGCTATAACAGCCAGCAATCGTTTCTTCTTTTTCTACAAACCTTGACTGTTATTTTCCGTCAAAGAACAGTATTCCAACCGTTTGACACTTGGGCAGCATATGCTTCTCAGAAGGAGTAAACTCACGGCTTACTGTTCATAGAATTAGGAGAACTGCAGTTGCGATGAGATGAAACTACGTCCAAATATACCCCTTCACACATTTTGTTTGCATGTCTGGAGCACATTGAGAAGTGTAGCTAAAGGATACTCCCCTCCCCTGCGTTTTGCATTTATTCTCTAAAAGAAAGATGTGTGCGAATCGGCGCGTGCAGAAACTAAGGCAATTTTTAATGAAATTGCTTTAAAGTTCGTGGTTAATTTTTATGACATTCACTGAGGATAGTTACACGTGCAGTAGAATTGCAATTGTCCTAAGGATCTGGTTAATTTGGATAAGCGGAAATTCGGGTTTCATCGTCCGTAATCATGGTTAAGGAAAAAGAGGGAAGACAGTAAGAACCTTACTGTTATATATGAAATTGAAAATACAATTACATACGTATCCAGTATATTCAATTACGTGTCTAACCAGATCTGAAAGCGTCAATGTAGTTTTCTAGATCNGGAAAAAGAGGGAAGACAGTAAGAACCTTACTGTTATATATGAAATTGAAAATACAATTACATACGTATCCAGTATATTCAATTACGTATCTAACCAGATCTGAAAGCGTCAATGTAGTTTTCTAGATCTATATTCTCGATTTTTTTCTTTCATTGAACTTCCCCAAAACTGATTCGGGTTATTGGGGAATTCGAATAACTAGACTTCGTAGTACTAAGTGCTACTGCATTTAGTAAACATCACTTTCGTCGCGTTAATCAATACCTACATGGCTAACGCACAAACAATAATATTCGGTAATTGGTGTTCCTATGTTAAGTGCATTTCCACGTAATATATGCTTAAATAAATAATTATAAATTAATGTTAATCGAGAATATAATATTTCTAATTAAAATATGGACAAAGTCTTCTATTTTATTTCAATTGTCAAGAGTCAAAATAATTTTATTCGTGAATTTTTTTTTCGTAATGTGCACTGATTTGTAAAAGACCAATGAGTGGATCTTGATTTTGCGACCCCCTCCCTTCGACTCTTCTACCTCTGCCTGAATTAGTAAGCGTAATCTAATTCTCGTAGAAAAGCTTACGAAATTATTTAAATATTTTTCGTGTACGATATATCAATATTTCATAAAATGAATATAACACTCTTATATGCTTCACAAACAAATGCAAACTTCATTTCCCTTACAGTCATTTAGCAACAATTGACCAACTATTGTTTATCGTCATTTAATTACCAATCATAATTTATTCTTGTAGGGTGCTTCCGCTTGAGCCGGCACGCGACAAATGACATTTAATGGCAAACTGCACTCGAAGACACTGTTCCAATTCCAATAGAAAATATACCTTCAAATCATAAAAAAAACTCGAGAAATTTCACCATTGATTCAGGCAGAAATGAATTGAATCAAGAAATCAGAAGATTTTCGTTTAATATTCTCGAACTGTACTGAATCTAGAATGCGTTAAAATAACGCAAATTTATATTAAAGGTTTACTTCGTTCTGAATTCAGTTGTACCTTTTGTAAAATTATAATTTTGTGACTTGTGTCGTTTCTGCCCCATCCCCTTCCTCCTCTTTCCCGGTCAAAAGTCGCAAATGAATCTTGAATTCGGTATCATTTTCTGGCGCGATGAATAACTAGCGGAATTTAACACAATCAATGGGCATTCATTTTATAACAATTCACAAATTAAACTTAATTTTGTGTATTTGTGTGTTTGTTAAGTAAACATACAAAAATTACATCAACATTCAAAGAAACACTTGTTCTGAGAATTGATGTATTTTACCCTACATTACTAATTCACCTGTCAACAGGCATCGATACCTATAGCGCATATCGTCCGGCGATGCTCGGGGGTCTTCGATAATATTCCAAATCCATATGTTACTTTCCATATTTCTCTTTTTCGTGATATGAAATTTTCATTTCTGCTAATTTCAAAAATAAATACTACTAAGAAAGTCTACAAAATTACACAGTTTTGAGTATTGTGTTATAATATTATGTAACAGTGGTGCGAGTGAAGATTCATATCTACTGCTCTTGTAATGCATTGATATTTTCCAAATTTTTCATTTTTATTGCAATAACTTTTAAGAAGTATCCTGTAATACTTCGAGTAATTTTTTCGATTACTTTTTCCGATACAACGGGCATTCCGAATATTTCACATTTATTAGTATAGAGGAGCCCCTGCTATTTTGTGTCGGCCCATTGTATCCTCAAGGTCTTTTAAGAGTAATAGTGAAAGAATTAAACTCTGTAAATATTACAAAATATATTTTTTTAGTTGAGTTTATCACATACAGAATGATTCGAACTCGAAATAAAACATCGTCAGGTTTACAAAAAAGGGGATTGTAAATCTTAATTATATTCGCTAGAGAAGAAAGAAATGTGTAACAACGTGAATTAAAAGGGTAAGAATTAGGTATTACAATATTTTAAACATTAAAAGTAAAATGATTCAAACATGTATTAATCAACCGAACAAATTAAAAATATTTTAAGGACAAATAACTTTTTAAGTTATCAATGAATAATTTTCTATTGGGGGACCTTCCGAAATACTTTTCTTGAATGATTTCATTAGAAATTTCAGAATAGTTGTTAATAGTCGATTATCATACATTCACCAAAATTTTACCGAACTCTGCTTTGGAGAGAAATGGAAATTAGTTACAAATCAATAAACTAATACATTCCGGGAGTGTGCAACCCAACTCTACGTAGGTTTCCCCCAATATCCAACGCTGGGATCTCAAAAGGTTTTAGAACTGGGGTTAAATCACAGCGAGAGAGATCTGCTTGCGAAAGGCTGGAGATTTGCCTCGGATGGGCGACATCATCGTTCCTGCGAGTCAACATAATAGGGAGGTGTGCGTCAAGAATACGCGAATAGAGTGTCTGGTGGAAAATTGCTTGTACTGGCTCATTCTGTGTGTTGGATCCGTGACAGTTCCTCGAGGTGAAATTGATGCTTTTTTGGTGGGTGCGTCATTAACTGTAAGGAGAGATGGACAATCCCTTTTCTATGAGGTTTTCTCGGCATTTGAGAAATTGTATGATCTCTTTTGCAGCGTTGAAGATTAGACCTCACCCGGG
This sequence comes from Laupala kohalensis, assembly GCA_002313205.1. Taxonomy (NCBI): domain Eukaryota; kingdom Metazoa; phylum Arthropoda; class Insecta; order Orthoptera; family Trigonidiidae; genus Laupala; species Laupala kohalensis. The sequence continues at coordinate 9,527 of NNCF01133467.1, read as the reverse complement.
CCAATGGTAGAGGACTTCAGAAGATTCAAGACAAAACCTCTAGAGATAGCGAGAGAATGAAGACGAAACCTCTGGCTCCCCAGGGGACTTACATCTAGTAAGTACGTGTTTGGCGAACACGGGGCCCCGAGCTGAGTCTGGCATTACTTCCACTTACTTGTGCGAGGCTCCTTCCTTTCTCTTTTCTGACCTTCCTTGGTCACCTCTTGTTCTTTTCGATCCCGACGCCATTAGGGCTAGGGTATCTTTCATTTTCCTCATTCTTCTCATTTTTTGTCCTACCCCTCATTTTTTTGTCCCCCCTCATTGTAGCCCCCCCTCCATTTGATGTATTTTGTGAGATATGTTTTGGTGTGTTGTAAATCAGGAGGGTTTTTAGTGGGTATGGTTGAATCATTCGACGAGTCCCACACGCGGGGTGAGTCATGTTGGCTCTCCCTAGTGCTTTTCCCTACCTGTACAAGTTTTTCGGGCTCCAATGACCTTTGATGTCGACATGAGCCGTAAAACCCCACAAAAAGAAAAGAAAAAAAGAAACCTCTGGTAAACCTCTGCTTTCTTCCCGCAGATAAGAATTGCTAGAAATCTCAACATTCCCGGGGATGCAATGATGATCCTGCAACAAGTGCTCTAAGAACGTATCTTAACAAGTGTCCAAACCTCAGTCTTCTCCCTCCTTCCGGAGCTATATTATACCGAATAACGAATTATATATCGAAAAGAAAATAGGAATAAAATAATTCGCGAAATAACTCCGGACAGTGTTAGATGAAGATTGAGTATTTGTAATTACTTCGTTGTGGTAAGTTAAAGCTGTGACATTTTACATGGAATTTTCTTTTGGTTGTATTATGCAGTATCGAGTATGTCTCTTTTCGTAACGTTTTTATGGATAACACGTACATTTAAATGTATGTCATGAATCTTCTGTGAAGACTGAAAATACTCTAATCCCTTCACAGTATTCTCTGTGTGAGGTCATGAGTTTCCTGCGGGTATAGTTCCCACATACAATTCAAATTGACGACACTCGAGTATCCACCGCGTCGCATAAAAATTGTGAAGAGGGCTTTAGTTATACTCGCCAGCGGGTAGAGGTGATTTTTTATTAGTTTTTTTAATTTTTATTGCCAGAGAGAAGTTCGATAAGCTTAATTGCACGATTAACGATTAATTCAATTTTATTAATACTAGTTAAATGTAAAGCAATATTTGAAAAGGAAAGTCTTGTGGATGATGTAATGAATTTGCGCTGCACTTCTACCTCTAATGACCAGGAAATGAAAGCTCTAATAAAAAAATCTACCTTAATTGAATGCAAACTCAAGTGTTAGAGAAGAGGAAGCGACGCCTGACGAGTGGAGCAGATGCCGTTATGAGAGAGAATATTCTCCCAGAGGCTGATGACGTAGGATTCGCATCCCTTCAACTCATTGGTCCAAGACGAAGTGGACAATCACATCTGCGAGAGTCAGGTTTCGTTGAAGACCAATGTCGGATCCTAATCCTCTACGCCTTGGAGAATGAATGGTCCCTTCACCCAACAGGGTTCCGAACCAGTGCGCGCAGCCTTCCTCACTTCGGGACGTCCGTCCATCCGTCCGTTGACGTCCCAGTGCGCGTGTAGCTTAACGCTTTTGTGACACTCCAAATCCACCGCACTAACCATAACTACAGTTACTGACATTTATTATCAAAAATCGTTTTTGCCGTGTAATCAGCGATATGAGATCTAATTGTTGCACTTATAAAAAGTGTAAAATATTCCACGTTTAACAAAGTAGAATAAGCATGACTACTGAAAGTGATTTGTTTTTAGGTTGCATCCTGGTCGTGAAGACTGTCATTACTGTGCTTATGTTGTTGTTTTTTGTGGGGCTTTAGGGCTTGCCAACATCGAGGTCATTAGAGCCCATGCAAGTAGGGAAAAATGCAGTTTCGCACCATAGAGAAGAGCCGTAGTGACTCTTCCCCGTGTGTGGGTCTCGCCGAATATCTCGACCATACCCACGAAAAAACCCTCCTGAATTCAACAAATTTCTAAATACAAAGACGAAAGAAAAGAAAACAGAATACGAATCATTATATCACAAAAAAGGAAAACAATTTCTAAATGTGCTTATGTATAGCATAAAAGGCAAAGAGAATACTGGACACAAATACAGGTGAATAAAGAAGCAATACTGTGTATGCTGTACAATTGTATTGAAAACATTTAAACGCGTTTTTCTCGCGGTTATATTAGATGCAGTTACGGTGGTTACATTATAGTTGGTAGAAATGTCATTGATCAGTGACAGATCTGTTGAAAATTACAGTTATTTTTACACCAAAACGATAAGTATTACGACCACTTCTCAAGCAACAAATACCTGAAGATTGACATGAAAAATATTCTTGTCTTTTGGAGTGAAAACTGTTCTGGAGGGCTTTGTGCATGTAAAAGAAAAACTGATACTAGGATGAGTTCTGATGACGTCTTTAATAGATTTTTTAATATGATATAAAACCAAGGGAGTTAAATTGCTATTCTTTTGACTTTTTTCTAAATGTTCGGCACAATGCATATGGTTTATAAAGAAATGATTCAGTTGCTTATTATGAAAGTTACCAAAATAGAAACCAAAAAGGGAATAAAACCCATTCAATAATTGATTTGGAGAACAGACGAGAGAAATTTCATACGGCTGATTTCAGTGTTTTCCAAAATGTTTCTCTTGTATATTCTAAATAAAAAGGAAGGATGAAGTTTACCGATGAACAATTCGCATCAATACTACCAACGCTATTTGTAGAAGCCCTTCAACGACTCCAAAACCTGGCAAAGATAATGCAACCACAATAATTAATGATTTCCTCTAATAATAAACAAGAAAAAATGCTTTAAATAATGAAGTTTGGTTCTTTTCAAATTTACTATACAGAAAACATGCAGTGTAGTCTTAAACTGTTGTATTTTATTTTTAAAAAAATGTAAGTTTTGTCGCTTGCGTGGTCACAAAATTATTTACAAAATTATAGAACATGAAAGTGACTTTTGTGAACATCCTATATTAAATAATACAAAATTATATTGGAATAAAAAGAAATAAACAAGCAAATTTCCTCAGTGAAGTAGTGCCAAGTTGTTAATTCGGCGAGGGTTCGAAATATCAACTGTGCAAGAAAAGTGTGGATTTACTATGATAAGTATGGTTGGTAAATAATCTTTGGATTTATTTACAAATTTTATTTTCTTTGACGATACCTTAGAGTGAAAATATGACTTAGCTGTCTCCGCCTTGGCGTCGTTTTGGCCAACCCCCGTGACGCCCTGTGGGAGGAACAGACAAAAGCGAATGGCGTTTTATTCGAAGATGAAGCGAGGCCGGCGCTGAGGCGAGTACCGTTGCGCTTGGTGACGATCACGGCCACCCGACGACCACCAATTACCACATTCCTTTTAAAGGGCATCAAATCAAAACTAGTCGTAACCATAATACACGTGCATCAGTATTGTTCTGCATTCACTGTTTACAATATGTTTGATTTTGCCGTTGCATGTTCGCTTTGTAATTAACGCTCGAGTGAGACGAATTTACTAAAAACGTAATCTGTGAAATGTTATCGGTCTTTCGTCCTTATCCTGACATATTATAAGACAGAACAACATTTTGTTGGTCTGTTAGTACGCTAATCTCTATAAAACCTATCTTATTTCAGAGTTTTTTTAATTTTTAATTTTTAATTTTTACACGTACTCCGGCGTGATTTTGGTTTATATTATGCGTTTGGGAACATAAGCAGTGGACAATGACAATAATAGTGAATCAGATCGTAAAAATAATCAATTTTCGGAGACACACACACACACATATATATATATATATATATATATATATATATATATATATATATATATATATATATATATATAT
>NNCF01133463.1:23478-135990 GCA_002313205.1 Laupala kohalensis | reverse complement strand
GTGGAAGCAATGCCAGACTCAGCTCGGGGCCCCGTGTTCGCCAAACACGTACTTACTAGATGTAAGCCCCCTGGGGGGAATGTTGTTAAGAGCAAAGTAAAAATTAATGAAGTATCAGCTGTAGAGACAAAACAAACGAGTTGGCATCAATGGTGCTCAACACTCTAGGTCAGATAGAAGTGTGTTCCTCAATTGCACAGACACTGCAGGTAGTCCTTAATTGTGCGTAGATCCGTTGTTTCTTCAGATCGGGATTCTTAGAATTGGGTGTCTCAAATGTATACCATCCCTGGGTACATTTTTAAGATCTGGAAAGATACTTGTACTAGTCGTAGAAACATGAAATTTGGTTTTTCTCATAGCTAGAGCCATGAATGACAAAATTCCAAAAGTTCCAGAATTTTATTTTTTAAGAACATTTTTCGGGGAATTAATGTTACGCGAAGCAAACGAGCATTAGCTTGTGGATGTGCCATGTAATACAAGACAAAGCCCCCTCGATAACAAAAAAAGTAGTATGGCGGCGAACGTCAGATCCAATCGTATTGGGATTTATCGCGAACAGTGCAAGTTATTCTATAAAAATAGAAGTGTTGGAAGTATTGGGTACTTACATTTTACTATCAGTTTATATTAAACACCACATGTATTTAATTGTTTTGTGTCTTTGTGCAAATAAAATGAAAAAATGGATCCTTGTAAACATATTTGAAACAGCATCTGAAGAATAACAATTATAAGTTGCCAAACGCAATCGTAGTGAAGTTTTATTCGTTAAAATAGCTTTCATTCATGAATTTTTTTGTGAATGATTAGCTCAGGTATGTATTTGAATTTTATTTACAGTGCAAAGATGTTTATTATTTACATTGATGTTTTTATTTTGAATACGTGAGATACTTAGGCGTGTATCATTTTCTTAGGCTTTTTTTGATATTACTCGCTTTGAATTTTTTTGTAGTATTGAGATTGAAATTCGTTTCACGATCTTTAAAAGTATAAAAACTAAAATCATTATAAATTTTACCGTGTTTTAATTTTTCAGTAAGACATAGTTCATTTTTGCAGCAGGCCGTGAAAATTTGTATCGATTCATTGTACAAGTTTGTTTAGTTCTTAAAGAAATAGTTTTAGGCAAGAAACAATACTTTATACTATGTAAAAGAACTATACTAAAATAATTTATACTATGTAAAATGGGGCTTCAGATAAACTGCTCCAAAACAGAAGAAATGCGACTGAACCATATTTCTCAAAGGGCTATTACCATGGAAGGAAACGTTGTAAAGAATGTGTCCAACTTTTGTTATCTGGGAAGTATGATGTCAGAGAATGGAGGAGCCACCCTAGATGTTTGCACAAGGATTCAGAAAGCAAGAGGCACATTTGCAAGACTTGGCTGTCCAACAACTGAAGCTTAAGTACGAAGATCAAAATATTTAATGCTTGTGTCAAATCTGTCCTGCTGTATGGTGTGAAACTTGGTTAGTCACCACTGAAATAAAAAGGAAGTTTCATAAATAGATATCTAAGATACTGCAATAAAACAAAAGAAAAAGGGGAAATAAATCAATGGGTTAACTAGCAATGAAACGCAAACAAAAGATCTCAGAGAATTTAATGAAATAAAATGTGGATTCGTATTATTTAATTAAGTAGACACCACACACGGAGTTCCTTGTTAAAGGAAAACGCTCTTTACAAAATAAGCTTGACTTAATTACTCATAGCTACCCTCTACTAATAAACATTACCATGCACAAACCCCCAAAATTCACACGCAAAACATAAACATGAATTTTCCTTTGAAGAATTTCTAGTATTAACTAACAACCAGTCAATTACAAAAAAATATTGATTAAATTTAAAACACCATAATTGCTCATAATTCTGACAGCTCTCATTAATTATCCAAACACAAGAGTTCTGAGCGTAGGCCATTACAGTTCATGTTCGAAGCACTCGCTATTATCGCAGTCACTTAATACATTTATTACTGGGAGCACCAGCGTCCTCAGGTTACCTTGTCATTTGATGACCAGATCAGTCTAAGCATATGAAAAGAGTGGAATGCCAGTCTCAGCTCGATGGAGTGCGTCCTTCCTTCCTACCAGCTATAGCCCTTCCAGCGCCAACAGCCTGCTTTTGACGGAAGTTGTAGTGCCGGCTATGGAATCCCTCGTTCGGAATTTCTGCATTCACCGTCACCATATTGTACATTAAAAATGAAAGTTCGTTCACCTTGTTGTAACGCGATTCACTAGTCTCGGCGATCGCTACTCGTTACCAACGCAAATAGTTGATTCTCCGACTTGTTCTCGGAAAAAATCATTAAAGTTGAGACTTTGCAAGTTCTGCGTAATCTAGACTGCAATTAAGTTAGTAATTAAGACTAACTTGCCTGATACGTCACGATAAAAAATCAAGACCTCATCTCGGACTCATCGAGTCTCGATATCAGACGAAAGTCTCATAAATGACGAAATAAAATCTCAGAATGTACGACTTCGTAATCAAAAAAAACTCAGAATGTCTAAGAAAAATCTCGAAACCTCAATCTCGTAATGCAGAATAAAAGTCTCTGAATGAACATAATACATCTCGTAATGAATCTCGAAATGCCTCAGAATGAATGTTGGAGCGTCTCACCTCATCTCCCACTCGGTCCATCCGAAGATAACTCACGTGACACGGTTTTGAAACCCATGTGACTATTTTTCTCCAGTAATAACAAGTTCTCCCTCCATTCGTAGTTGTCACGATTCGTTGAACTTACAACGACAAGTGCATGTTTCTAACCAATCAGAACGTAAATTTCCATTAAACTTTCTATCACAATCGACTTTTCCATAATTTTGAATCTTACGCTTTTTGAGAATAATAACTAAATTTAGAAAGTTTTCGAACCTTTAACTGTCATTCTCCTTGTCTTCAGTGCGTCCTTTTTTAACCGTCTGCGACGCCCGCCCAACGGTCGCTATCTTGTGATGTCTGCCACGGTCCCTAGGCGATTCTCACCCGCGACGGGTCGAGCCTCCTCACACCCACGCTCTCTGGGTAGCGGTCTATTGTCGATCCTCTCATCCTTCTAAATTTGTAAAGGGCTGCTACCCCTCTCCACACCCACAACACGTGTTTCTCTGGCAGTTGCACTTTAAAACCCCAAAGTTTTGTCAATAGCATCCTTCAACGTCTTTCTTGTAATTTTCCTTTGGTTTCCAGTTTAAACATAGCGACGCCATTTCTTATATGTTAGTAAATTTCCTATCCCCTTCACACTTGTAGCCGAAAATAAATCCGTGGTACTCGACCACTCATTTTACTTATTTTCTCTGAACTTTTATACCCGTCGTACAAACAACAAAACATAAAACACTGCCAATTCCAACGGCTGTCTACCTCGCCGTTGCGTAGCAGAAATTCGGTTACGACTCCGCTCGATTACGAAACATTTTTACTCGTACTGGTTCTCATTTTACTCACTATTAATTAAGAATTACTGGATTCTTACAATACATGTTAAAAATATGGTGGCCACGCATTTTTTTCAATAAAGGTCTCTGGGAAAAAAGAGGACAAATGGATATCAATAAAGAAATTTGCAAACGGAAATTTGGTTGGATTGGACACACACTTAGAAAAGACGATGAAGAATCATCGAAAAGTGCCCTGATATGGAATCTTCAAGGGTCCAGAAAACGGGGACGTTTAAAGATGAGCTGGAGCAATTTTGTGGACGACCTTTGCTACAAATAGGAGACAATGGACATTATTATTATTATGATGTAAAAGAATGTTAAGTTAATTTTATATTTCCGAACAATGTTTTATGTTTTACTTTAAAAGTATTTATTATTTTTTTCTAATAAAATTAACTGTTTCTGAATCTCCTACAATACGTCCAACAATGGATCGTATTTGCATTTTATGTTCATTGTCAAGACACTTAGAGAAATACTGTGGGTATACTTTTAAGTAATTTTTAAGACTTTTTACGATACAAAGTTTTGGTTCAACGTTTTCAACGCTTCTCGTGAAAAAGTAATTATAACAGACACCTCTCTTTTATGCGTATTATCATAAGTAGTTGTTTTACTCCTCCTATCTTTTGTATGCAGGTGACCTATTGTTTACTACTTGAATGCAGTTAACCTTGAGAATTACCACTCAAGGAATAATTTATCAATACCCAATACAATTGAGCATTCATTGAGAGAATTTTTACAGATTTGTACTTTCATTTCGTACATGTGTTTAGGTTTTATAGTATTTAATTACCAATTAGCAGGGAAGGAATGTAACACATGACTCGAAATTTCAAATTGATATTTTTTGAAAGGATATTGGTTTCCAGCCTCGACAAATTAAGTGGCATACTATTAATGCAAGAAAGTGAAAAGGGTATTTCATTAATTGGTAATAATTAAATCAATGTCGCCTAGTGCAGTGGTAAAACACAAGTTCTAGACGTAATTTATTTCATTAACATACACATTGGTAACGTTGGTATACATATTTTTATTTGAAAATAATTCATAATAATAAATACATACAATAAATCTGACTTTTTCCGTATATTTTTATTGCTATGAATTATATGGTGCAGCAAAAACCTATTTTCTGCTTTTAGATTAAGTGTCACCGGATGCACTCCGCGTACAATGGTCTACGCGGTGAATCAGTTTAAACTAGCAATAAGAATTTTTTTTAAAAATAGGAATCGCAGAGGACTATTGATTCTTTTATAGTGTTACAGCTGAGAACGTGAATTCTGTTATGTCTCCAACGCTATCCTTTTTCATATGCTTATTGGTATCACTGAGAATGTTATCCATTAACGTTACTGATTTGCTAGTATTGGTAATGAATTTGCTAGTGAATTTGTGTATCCTCAATATTCACTGATACAATGAAGAAAAAGTGTTAGTATTTTTGAACACCCACCAAGAGATATTGTAAAATTAATTAAAGAACCATTATGATTGAAATTTATATCCTAGCTGATTACCCGGCGTTATCGAATTTTCTCAAACTCATAATAAAAATAACTGTCGTCTGAACTTACACTTAACGGTATCGGAATTTTAATATTTCATCTCTGCAACCCCGAACACTATAAATGAATGAAACTATGAGAATGAATCGGTCATTTCCGGTAAGTGTTTGTTTTACGCTCTTTTCAATTCCCACCTGCAGGGTGTCGTGCTCCTCATGTGGTATATATAGGTCGTTTTAAATTACTTTTACACTTTGCCCTTCCCACCCCAGCTTTCAGGGAACCATACCCCTATGTGGTCTGAACCTTAATGGCATAAGTATATATGTATGTATGTATGTATATCATTCCGACCAGCTAAGGACCACGAATGACGAGTAAGGCTCGGTTTTTGTGTGAGTTTACACAACAGACCCGTCGTAATTTTTACCGAGATCGGAGGAACAGCGTCTAGATAGGATCCAGACTGCTGTATCCGAACATTACAACTGCGGTTGTTAGTCGCAGAGGGCGAACTTTTCATACATGCCAGTTATTTAAACTGAGACATGGAAATGAAAAGCTACAAATTTTATCTTGTATTATTTTATTTTTAGTATAATTATAAATCTCAGCGACTCTGGAAACCTTGCATCCGATCCAAGCCTGTCCTTTTCAATTATGTTTTCGTGTTCTCTCCCTTCAGGGTGGCAAGGGATGTATTATTCTCCATGGGGGCAGAATTGAGACAAACGATATAAGGGGTGACACAATTTATCTCAACGACACAGAAAACTCTGAACTCATCACTGATATATATCATTTTCGACCCCTAAGCCTTTGATCTCCACACTAATATCGGTAACTTTCTATTATTTTTACATGTCAACCCATTCCCACCCCCTGCCCTGGGGGTGCTAGGAGTGTCTTATTTCCCTTGAGGACTGAATATAGCCTTACACGATTACAGCATGTTACAATCAACTCACAAATGCTGAAAACTTTGAACTTGTCATTGATATCTATCATTTTCGATAATTTGTACATAGCATCCGCTACCCTTAGGGTGCAAGGGGTGTATACGAGCTGATTTTGGACTTTGGTGTCTTCGAGAATGTTACAAGTAATTACATGTCTTTGGTGCTACTACTTTGATGTCTTCGAGAATTCTTGTTGTAAGATAGTCAGTCACAAAGCTTAATTGAAATCGCTCAAGGCACTCTAGTTATGGTGAGATACATATATAAAACATTTCAACCCCTATTTTACAGTCTTAGGGATGTAGTTTCGTAAAATATTTTCTTGGCAAACGTCTACACCCTAAAACAAACCTACCAACCAAATTTCAAGTTTGTAGGTTTTGTAGTTCCTGAGTTTTCTTGGATAGTCTATCCGTCAGTCAGTGGTATTTTACTTTTACATAGAGAGATAAATAATGTTATCCCAAATGCAATACACTGACAAGTTTTAAGGATGTCAACATAATGAATAGAAACCGTAATTTCTCCTTATTTTGCATACAATAAGCGCGTCTTACTAATTAAGCATCTTACTAGTTCCACCGGTTGCTCAATCTTTATCTCTTATCTACGCTTCACCAAATTCTGATCCATTGTCTGACAGCACTGCAAATACAACAATGATCAAAGTTAAAACGAAACAATTGCAAAAGAGGACAACCTTCAATTAGCACATAATGGAATGTTCAGCGATTTGTGGCTCCGAGAGACAAAGGATACCGATAGTCAACTTTCTCGGCTTAAGTTTTCTTTCGTTTGTAGCAGACATTCTCTCAAGGACATGCGAAGTGATGAGGAGGAGAATCTAAATCAAAGAAATGTCTATTGTCCCAATTTTTAGTGAGGCGTTCCGAGTTTTTAGAATTATGGAGAGTATTCTATTAACATCTGGGCGAAATGAGACATACCTATTATTACTAAAGAGAAATCTGTCCAATAAACTCTCTAATTAATCATTCACCCTATATTTTCAGTATATGAGGATATTTGCATGTACTCAGCAAGCGGTGGTCTCATGGACTATGATACAATATTAAAATCCTTTAAACAGAATCACATGATTTATGTTTATAAATGTTCCTCAAATTAAAGTTTACCCTGTTTGGTCGTCGGAATTTAAGAGACGTTGAAGAGAACATACTCTCGAATAGCGGAATTCAACGCAAAGAGATAGTATGACAGGTCTAGGTGTTATACAAACCTCGTTTCACCGAGAACAAGGGTGAAACATGGCAAATCCCTTTTCTATCCTTCACCGCTAACGCAAGTGCTATGACACTCCAACACGACTTCAAATAGCCAACACACTCAGCTCACAAGTGTATCTGTGAGGAGCAAACTCACACCTACTTCTCTTGCGAACTGGGAGACACATCGAGCGTCTCGCGGAATACTGACTGGATCCTGTGCTCGATGTTACATTTCCCTCACCTCAGATTTCCATTTTCAAATTTATCAAGGGAATGTTTTCGCTTAAGCTCATCCATCATTCCTTTGCGTTCAGATCAGGACCATTCTTGACGACTCAAAATGAAGACAATAAAAAATTGAGGAACAAATAAATAAAAATGACACGAATTAAATTAAATTAAGTATGTTTCAAATCAAATTAATACTACTTTCAGTTCAGAACAAGAATTTGGTATCGTTTCCTTCATGGTGAAACTAGAGACATCAATGCAGACGTAAGAAGGAAGAGTCACTTCACCAACATGTCACAGGTCGAAAGTAACTTTTTTCCAAGATGAAGGAACGTTCCTTACAATTACGAACTAAACATTGGAAACTCCGTTTAAATGCTAGATGTACAAGTTAATTCTAACTTAGAAGGGATATGTTTTCATTATCTGAGTGAGAACCATTACATTTAATCGATTCTGACAATGCTACTAATATTTTTATTTAATCATAATGGAAACATGATCATATGTTTCCATTAGGATATAAATTTCAACTATGGAACTTCAAAAAACTCGAAAAGAGCACTACATGTACTTGAGGCGCAAGACAAATCAACGAAGAAATAAGAATAACAAAAATTTAAAAAACAAACAACGAAACGAAATTACCATTCAAATCGCAGATATGCGTGTACAAAATAATTAATCTAAGACCACTGCGGGTGTGTAACCAAGTTAAGCGGTTTTTGTTAAGCATCGTACTACATGTGTAACTATCAACGTAATGCATTTCACTCCCGTAATCTTCACAATGCTTTAACCGTGCGTGCGAATTATTCGCTTGGATTCAGCTACTTTATCTTATTCCGAAATTGACGAGAGTGTTCTTATTTCACACAACAGAAAATACCGGAAATTCAGAATAACTGGATCAACTTGGAAGGGGCAGTCAAGTATCGTAATCGTCGCTGTATAGTGCGCTACAAGATACGGTCAAGGACACTCGAGAATGACCTCGTTTTCGACACTCGACAGCTTACCATATATGATGTCCACACCGAGCACTTCAGGAAAACAATAACTCTTACTTGTACTATTGTTCCTTTTCCTGGATGAGACAGCCAATTAATTGTTTCACTATATACGAAACAACCACACTATACAGTATTTATAATCATTTGAAGTCCATCAATGAGAAATTCACTCTTACACTTGTATTATGAACTTTTATTCCAACACTTGGATAACTACATATTTTTTAGAATTATAAGTGCCTTTTATTTAACTCAACGTATTGTTTTACCTGTAAAACCACACGTTCATTTGAATATCCAACCGAAAACATTATGTTTATACTCATACTTAACTTCACTGTTTAATTCGATTCATTGCAAAACTCAAAGAACATAACATTTCTCTTTTATCTCTTGCATGCTACAATTAAAGCCTGTTTTCGATCACCAACTCCAGAAAAATTCTAGATTTGAAAGATTTCAAATTGTTGCTTAATACCGAAAAAATATTTGAAAGATTTTAAATTTGTTGCTTTAATATCCACATTTGACCTCAGATAATATTAAACGAAGTTCAATTTTTAAACAATTTGCCCCGTTACTTCCACAAGGGGTATGCAATTAGAGTTTCATATTTTTAATTGAAAAAACATCTTCATCATGGGTATATTGGCTTGGATCCCCGTACATCGTGAGCACATCGAAACTCGTGCAGATATACTACTAGAAGGAATGCGTTGCCTGTGAGTCTCGACAAATGCCGCTCGGAATAAGGCAATAAAATAAATGACAGCCGTCGTGAAGGCTCTGCATTGGCAACCGCTAGCCAAAGCCACAAGATTGTCCTCGTGAGTAGTAGGGTGTAGGTGACGTCACGCCGCAGCCGCAATCGCTGGCAGTCACAGACACATACTTTCACCGCCCACGCGGCCTAACCCGGATCACCAACACGTCAGTAAGGCTGTAACAGCGGTTGGTAGAACTAAACAAAGCGGAACGATGTCATGTACTCAACCAATGCAAGTGGGAGAAAATGAAGTTTCTTGGGTTGCATGCACAGTGAATTAACGAATAAACATGCAAGAATTGTCTAAAACGGAACACATCTTGACCAACATTGTTTATATATACACCCATCTCTTCAGGTCCGGTTTGGCTATCTGACGCATACTCCAAACTTGCACCCTATCTTCTAACCGTGCCCAATAAATGCGTAACCGCTCAGAAATACAAGTCGTATTTAAGTTTCATAAAAAAAATGTTGTTAACCTCCCCTGAGCCTATTTCCATATCCTCCCTGAACCCACACGCACGGAGAAGAAAAGCTCATTGAATCTCAAATTGAAATATTTTACCCTTCCTCCAACGCCATTAGATTTTTGGGATAAAAATTTTAGAAGTTAGAATTGGTCTATAGAATCAGATACGTATAGATATTTTACCATTCAAAATTTATTGATTTCCAGTATGTACGTGGTATTACAAAATTATAATAACCACACACGGAATAATCCCTCCACCTGACTGGAAGAACTTACTAACTTCCCACTAATTAATACATTTAAATTTATTCTCAAGCTATTATGAAATTCATTTTTATTTCTTTGTTTTTATTACATGAATATGGCTTCCTTCATCCGTTTGAATATCTTTTTGTCATTCAATGTTCCACTTGTTACATTAAAATTTTTCATTTGGTTAGGCAAAATATTAAAAGTTTTAATGATTTTGATTAAACAATTTTTCTTACTTATAGTTTTAACTGTTTTTGGTAATTTTATGATTTTCTTCCTGGTTTTACTGTTAGTCCCCATAAATTGTTCATTGAAAATTTCATGGTGATAAGACTAATGATTCCACGGAAAAAATTGCTCTACATTTGGAGGGTTTTTATCAATAAAAAATATTTTGATTCATTATTTTTTTAAATCTATTTTGCAAATATTGTAGTAAATTTAAATTGCCTTTACAGGTATCGCCCCAAGCTATGTTTTCGTACGTAACAATACTGTGAGAAAATGCTTAGTACATCATTCATAATGTTTGTATATGTATTATGTTAGTAAATCTGGGGAAGACAAATATTAGATATTTAGTTTTCTTTTATAATATACTCAATTTACTTGTCTCATTTCATATTATAATCAAAGATAATATCTAAGTGATTTGTATGTTCCACCCTAGTGAGCATTTTCACAGTTATTTCTTTCTGATTCGGGACATCATCACAATAATTTCCAAAAGTCATACATTTGGTTTTGTTGACATTCAGTGACAATTTATTCAAGACAAACCATGTGGTAATTTTATTTAACAAATTGTTCATTTCGATATGTGCATTATTCCAGTTGTCAGTGGAAATAAGTGCAGTGTCATCTGCTAAATATAGATATTATACTGCTTATTTATACAATACCGCTACCTTTGGCACATATTCTAGTAGATCATCGACAATATAAGGAAAACTGTAAAGGACTAATGCGGTGCCCTGAGGAACTTTCATAGTAACCTTATTAAAATCGCTTTCACTCTCATTTACTGTGTCTTTATGTCGTCTGTTTGTTAAATAACTCCTCATGAGCAAATGTGATTTACCACTTATATTTTAACAATAAAGTTTAAATATGATATACGGTATCGAAGGTTTGGGCTAAATCAAGGAATGTTAAAATACTTTTATCTAATTTTTGTATATTATATTAGTTATGCAATTTAGTGCATCCTTGGTACCTTTCTTTTCGACAGAACCCAATTGTTGTATAGATATTATACTGCTTATTTATACAAAATCAAAAATTCTAACATGTTTAATTTTTTTCAAATATTTTGGTTATGACTGATATAAGTGAGATAGGTCTGTAGTTACCGGCTAGAAATATGCTGGATGACTTGTGTATAGGTACTATTTCAGCTTTTTTATTGCTTCAGACCAAAAAGTCGGGTATATGGATAAATTGAATGTGTAAAGCCAAAGCATCAATAATATGTTGAGATATAGCTTTTAATACCTTTAAACGTATATCATTTACATCACCTTCCTTGTTTTTCATATTTCTTATAGCACTAATTATTTCCACGTAATCTACATGTTCTATAAAATTTGACTTCTGGTTCATAAGAGGCAATGGTAGTCCCCGTAGTTTGCTCAATTATGTCCCTAATCTTACTACCATTTTCCAGAAGTGTTTATTCATGTAACAAACAATTTCTTTATTATTCATTAATTTAGTTTTATTTTCGTCTAAAATGTAAATAATGTAACTCTCCTTGCGAACCTTACTGTTGCTTTTCAAATTTATGTCCCATAGTTTTCTAGGGTCATTCAAGTTTCTTTGCTCTCATTAAATGTATTTTTAGCTTCCTCTTTAACTTTATTTAGGAATTTTCCATAATTTTTATTCTTCAGCTTTAAATTTTCGTTACCGGGATCTCTCTTCCAGAGACTATGTAATTTCTTTTGATATGATATGATTTCATTATTGATTACATTATTATCCATTCGTTTCTTTGTTTATTCTTATTCATTATCTTTTGTCATAATGTTATATTGATTCATTACACCTAGCATGCAAGAAAATAATGTCGAAAAAATCTCATAAAAATAGATCGTTATGTGCCGTAGGCAAAAAATATATGTGTGTTTTATATTCGATAATTATTTTTACAATTATTACACGAAAATCTATGGCAGGCAGATTGCTGGCCGAATAATTCCTCTTAGCAAAGACTTTTCAAAAACCACATGTGGCAATTTATTGAGCTACATTGTTTTTCAGAAGAATATTCAAGATAGACTGCGATCGAGTCACTGCTGTCCGTTTCGTCGAAACATTACAATCGAACAATTCTCTTTTTCTACACAGAAATGTTTTAATTGAACTTCAACCGTCAAGTCGAAAGAATAGTTTTATTTGCATTCCAACGCGTACTTTCTTGTAAGGCATTACTAATGACAATGCGTCGTTTAATGCGTCATTGTACGTACTTTTTTCAATTGTAAATACCATAGTTTTATCGCATGGTGGGAGTCTTCAAAGAAAATGAAAAGAAGCTCTGTCCATTTTCTCAAGCCTCAAGAACACCTCATCTACATGGTTACAGAAAGTAGAAGTGTTATTTTAAAATTCGATCTGTACGAGAGTGGCGATGTACATGTGAACTTTTCATCCTTGTGACTATACAATCTACCAAATAACTCCTTTAGTCAATTTTATTCTTTTAAACATAGTCCAAATGCACACTGTACAATTAATACCAGTAGTTCCCTCCAAAATTTCTGAACTATTGAAAGTTGTACGACGTAAATAAACATCTGGTTCATTAGTTTCGTAATAAACAATAAAATGCCAATAAACAATTTCAACAAGTAATTGGAACGTAATGAATAAGTAATACCAGTCGATTCCTTACAAATATACCGATTTAATGAAAGTGATACGAAGTAAATAAACAGCTGGACACTACCAATAGTATCACGTTACCACTACGCGGTTCCTATAAGTTTTCGTGGCACCAGGTAACTGTGTAGCCCTCTACAAAGAAAACGTTGATTTAAACACCATAGATACATTACGCATCTTTTTGAAAATTCCTTTGTTAAGAATGGATGCTTGCCAGCTACCAGGGGTGACTCCAGAAAAAAATTCAGGGGGGTCATTCCAAAATGACATTTGATAACATAATTCGTTTTACATGAGTTATATCGTAAAATAGTGAAACCTCATGTACTGAGTATATCTTGGTTGTTAATGATTCACGCTAAGTAAAATATATAAATAGGCTACACTTCAATGAATTATGAATTAAATAATACTAAAAGAAAAAAGTTGCAACCTACTGGGTATATTTTAAAGTTTCTGTCTCTTTCTGGAGTGTTAGAGAAATAGAAAATAGTGCATTGAAAAATATTTTGACTTTTCATCATCCACTTCCGAGTGATCTAACATATATACAGCAGCAATATTATTATCTTGTTTATTGTTTACACTCAGTTCAATTTCTTCATCAATAATGTTACTGTAATGAATAGATATTTTTAAAATGTGTCCATGTACGAAATGAATATTAAACATCTCAATATCTTGAAGGAAAAATAAGTTTCCTTTTCTTCTTTGGGAGGGGTCATGAGGGTCCCTCTCCGGAGCCGCCTCTGCCAGAGACTCATACTGAATAGACGAACGTCACCAAAGCGACCAAATTGTCCCTGCTACAAAATCAGTTTACGGGACGTCTTGCTCCTCCTCGTGGAATATATGAACGAGTGCCAGGATCTACTAGTAAACGGAGCTGTTTGTTCGCTCTTGTGCCGAACGTAGCAGTGTCGGGTGTGCGCTCTGTAACAGTGTGGATACCTGAGTGACCTTGGACAGCGGTCGCCTGCCTCCGCTTCCACTTCCGGTAAGGAAAAAAAGGTGCTTCTGTCGGTGTCCCAACAAAATCCGAAAGGCCCAAAATCCAGTAGCAACAAAAACCCAAAAGGCAGGTAGAAGACCCTTCCGGCTTATCTCCAGTGAGGAGGGGTGAAGTAATTAGTCTCACCAGCCTGTAATATTAATTTCCTATACAGAACTCCCAGTGCAAGTTCCTAAAAAAATTAACTATTAATCTCACATATCTAAGTGGCGTATCATTTTTCTCGTCTAAGATACACGAGTAAAATAAAACTCGAATCACATTTCTACGATGCCTACTATCGATTTTTATTATTATTACCCCTGACTTCTAATACTTGTGGAGAGTACAACAAAAATCGCAGGAAATCAAAGTTACCGTCATTGGATTTGTCATTTTGTTTTGCATATACCCAAGTGAAAAATTTTTTTACGAACGAATATTAATTATTGAAAGTCAGAAATTTTCAAAAAGCGTGATATTTTGGCGGGTTTTGCCGATACGCCGACTTCATTATTTTTTATAAAATAAACTAAGTGTGACAAAAACAATTCTTATTCAGCGAATGATCAGTGTTGAGTTTGTGACGACATTTATTAATTTCAATCTTTTACTTGCAATATATAATGAGTTTTTTTTCTTTTCGAAAACACTGCTAAAACGACCAGACGCATTATTAAGAAATAGTATTTATACTGTTGCACTCACAAGAATGCCATTATCACATTACAATTGAATTAAAACATTTAATACTATTTATGTAACCTCCAGCAATGTACATTTTTTCTGTTCAAGAATATTTTCTTATAAAAATGCGTTGTTTTAAAGTTATAGGCGAGAAACTAAAATAATATTCAAAGGGAAAAAACTTTTTTTTTCTTGACATGCTTCTTTTCGTCACCTAACTACTGGACTAATAGTCAAATGAGCATTTGGTGCCAGAAAGGTCGTGTTTGGTATCATTTTTCATAATTTTAAGCGTAGATTTCAATTATTCTATAACATCATAATTTTTAAGGAGAAATTTTTTTGTGTGATAAGTTCAACTCATTTACTGAAAGAGCTACCCACCGATCCCATTGACTGGGGATTCACGGGACGGGTACAGGTTGACCGGTGTAGACCTAATCCTTAAAGAAGTGTCGACTTTAATGGTGAAGTTATTCTTCTACCTGAGGATCTGTCGAGTTTAAGTACGCTCTTTTTATAGATTTCTTCCCAGCGTTCGTCTATTTAAGAATGGTATCTCTACATTAAAAGGAGGATTAACATTTCGAGAACGGAACTTCGCAAGACTGTGAGTGAATTGTTCGTCAATCTCACAGGAGTATATGAGCGGTCACTTAATAATGTAAGAAAGGGCTCTAATGACCTCGATGTTGACGAGCCCTAAAGCCCCACCAAAAAAAGAAGAAGGTAAGATTAGTAGTTAATTTAACAGCAATTCGAACTAGAACTTTGACTTAGGAATAATGGAAAAAATTACACAATAGATAAGGAAAGGCGGGACTATCCACCTGAGTGTCTATACCAGTGTAATTAATTTCTTTGTTGCGTTTGTGCTTTGAATGGTAACTCAACCTTAAAAAAGATATAATGCTATCAAGGGAACGTGACGTCCTAGAAGTGTGATTCAAATTATGTTTTACGAGGAAAACGAGTCGTCACTTAATAATGTAAGATTAATGGTTCATTTCATAGTAATATGTACTATGACTTAGAACTTGGGGGGAAAAGGAAAAAAAATGATCACAACAGATAAGGAAAGGTGGGACTACCTGTTAGTGCCCCTTCAGAGGGTATTTTCCACGACGCAGGTAAAGGGATTTGGGATTTTGTCCCCCCTTTTGTCGTTTCGGGTTATGTCGCTTTCCGTTTTTGTCAATCTTCTGTCCGCCAATCTCGGGATACGCGTTGCGCCAAACCCTTTCCAGATCACTATATACACACATGATCAGATTGTTAATAAAATAGCATAATGTTGAACTCTCATTTACCATTAAACTTGTTTCACGTGCCTCAAGTACGAAGACGATAGGGAGGCGTATGGCAAGATCCGCATTTTCCAGTACGATGCTTTGAGAATTCAAATAAGATTGTGAAGAGAACATAGAGAGTAATATTCCTTTCCATCTATATTGAATGAAAAATAATATTGAGAGTCATACTCCTTTCTACCTATATTGTTAATAATATGAGTGGTGTCAAGAATCCTGAAAATAGTTCTTCCCACTATTCTTATACAAATGAAGAAAATTACCCCAATATACAAAAGATAGCCCATGCTCTACAAATTGGGAGGACATATTTGTCATTTAATTCGCTGTTTATTTTGAAAATGAATACCATGTGTGTAAAACGTTAAAAAATACCTAAATTCATGTGTACAATTTAAACTGTCTGATTCACTAATTTTCTGATCCCTTGTAGATGCCAAAATTGTCTCTTCATTTTCAACTTTAAACTAGCGGTTGGAATTTGTTTAATCTTCTTGTCTTTTGAAGATTATTATGCTAACTTGACAGGGTGGACTATCCGAATGAATTGAGATAATCCTAAAGTAGTAACACGACTCGTCCGTAACCGCGCCAGGAAATATAAATGGAAATCATTAAAGTATATTTTTATCTTTTATTGGTGCCATGGTCGATTTTTAGTTACTTATTCAAAGTTTATATTTGATCACATTTATGCGAGAGTTTTAAATTTTATTTTAATGTCACTTCTTATTGTAAAAGTTCTCTACTATCTAGCCATACCACGCACACATGTGGGAAAACTTCCATTCTTTGCCTTATCTCATTACTGCTTCCTCCGAGCTGTTCATATGATGCGTCCTGTCGGTGAATCTCAGGTGCCCAAGGGTGGATATTGCCCACATCCAGAAATGGGTTTTAAAACAAAATAACCATTGCTTCCGGTATATTTGGGTAGGAAGATTTGAGAACAAAATATAATTAATGGAGTGCAAGTTCGACATACAACCTTGATATATCCCACAAAAAAAGGTTTCATTTGTTTATGGCAGATAAAAAATGCAAACTTGTAATACCAACTAAAACCTATGATGATTGATTAGACCCGACAAGTCTAGGGCCACTGGTTTTATTCCTGCTCAGAACACTGAGTGAAAGGCACCATAAGAATCACTGCTATAAGCATTCTCGTTCTACAGAGCTAGTAGTTCCCATTGCATGAGCATGGAGGATTGGGAGCAGAAGGGAGGGGGCTTTAGAGGAAAGAAGTATATATTTTTCAGTTTTACGTAATTTTATTAAACAATCTCTCTTATATATATATATATATATATATATATATATATATATATATATATATATATATATATATATATATATATATAAACAACTTAAACAGATACAATAGGTTAAAATCAAATTACGTTACAATTCATATATTTCATTAATAAGAAGTTAAATATATTTTGGGTAGTCAAAAAATGACAACAACCACAACATAAATATAATCCCCATAGATCCACCATTCCGTGAGTAAAATCAAATACTATGTGAAATGGTGAAATAAAAATGTTTTAGTATGAAATTATATAAATAGCGATGAGACTTGACTGCAGTAACTTCTGCAAGACTGCAGGACAATAGCATAGTTCTCGCGGTTTTCATTCAGGAACACGAAAGGGATAAATATTAATGTGGACGTGTCTTACTTTGTTCTCTGTTGAGATAGACAACAGCTTTCGCTATCTATAAGTACTTCACTATTTATTTAAAATGGAGATTATTATAAAAGTCAAAACAG
This sequence comes from Laupala kohalensis, assembly GCA_002313205.1. Lineage (NCBI taxonomy): Eukaryota > Metazoa > Arthropoda > Insecta > Orthoptera > Trigonidiidae > Laupala > Laupala kohalensis. The sequence goes on along the minus strand of NNCF01133463.1, from coordinate 118,415 downwards.
AATGATTGAGACATTTTTCAATAAGAAAGTATTGCTTTTTGCCGACAATAAAGCGATTTCCATTCCAAGACTTCCTCGTTCTTACAGTATGATTTCTCAAGCGTATTCAGATCATCTCCAGGCTAGCTGGTTAGTAAAACAGATACACGGATTGATCTCTTTACGTCGACAAACCAGAATGAAGCAGATACGGTTGACTTACGTCACAGCGTCTTTAAACGATGACAAAGCATTGTCGATCAAGAAACTGAAACATTAATAATAATCTCTGCGGTGAAGTAAAAGAATTGATACACATACTAAGAAATAAAGTAGTTTCAGCTGAGAAAAGCTTCAATTTATCAAGAATAAAAGAAGTTCGAAAGAAACAGTAAATACAATTCTCATCGTGACGTCATTTGGGAGCGTCGTATGACAAGAGTATTTAAACACAGTTAGTATGCGAAGAAAAAAATGCACAAAATTCTCATAGAAAAATTAAATACTTGTGTTTTGAGCATTTCCATGATTAAATGGTTCCTACCTCTGGGCAATGTAAGGTGAAATGAGCTAAAAAATCCGGACCTGTTAACAGTATTTTAACCTGTCGGATAAAGTATATCGATTCATTGTACCAATTTTCTTTGAATGTTGATGTATTTTTTGTATGTTTGTTTAGCAATGAAAATAAATATTGTTTTACATTTCTATGCTTTATTTGTGAATTGTTTTAAAAATTTGTATGTCCGGTAATGATTGTTTTAAATTATTTTCAAATCCCGGGCAACACCGGTTAGTTCTGTTGGTATTTCATATAGTATGCACAAGTAGTTGAAGTTAGATAAGACGGAAATACTTTTTCCTTCATTATTATTATTATTATTATTATTATTATTATTATTATTATTATTATTATATAAATGAACCTCAGTTTTCACAGGTTAAATAATACATAAAGCGAGTATATCACCAAGGCATTATGTATGGCTTATATAACCGTCTAAAATTCTCCGAGCAATAGAGTATGTGCCTAGCACAATATATTTCTGCATCTCTTTGACTGGGGTACAGTCCCAACAGACTAATCCCTTCATGGAGTTTCTTGGGGATGACTCCACTAGCAGAGATAAGTGGAATAATGGTGACTTTTTCTTGAATACACATCTCTCGTATCTCTGCGGTCAGACCTAAATATTTGGATACCTTCTCCTCATGTTTCTTTGATATGTTGTTGCTTAATGGAATTGAAATGTCAATTATAAAGGTTTCTTTACTCCTTGTCTTTATTAGTATTATGTGTGGCTTGTTGAACGTCAGTGTCCGATCAGTTACTACTTCTCTATCCCAGTACAACTTGATTTCTTCATTCTAAATTACTGCTCCAGGTTTGTACATGTACGCTATCTTTATGAATTCATACCCGATGTACGATTTGCTGAAAGGCATAATAAATGGTTTGTGCCAACCCATGAAATGACAGAAATGTTAACAGGACGTGGAGATATTAAGACATATTTAAAACGCTTCAAGATATTGACTGACGCAACGTGTGATTGTAAAAAGATGAAGAAATGACACAACACACGCTTTGGGACTGTGAGCTTTTTGGACAAGAACGGGTTAGGTACACGCGGAAGATGAGAACAACGAACCATATTTGTCGAATAGGACCAGAAATGATAAATACTGAGCAACGGTAACTATGTTTTCAGGAATATGTAGCTGGGATATACACAATTAAAACAGGACTAAAAAGCTAGAGGACGAAGAAAATTCACCGAACGATTCGCGGAATGTCATATGGGAACGCGATAAGAAAGAAAATAAATGATAAAAAGGGGTGAAATGCACATATATACTGGATTCACTTCGCTGAGTGCATTGTGAGCAAACGCAAGTTTTTGATGTTCAGTAGGAGCCACCAAATTGCATCTCTCCAAGTAGTCTTTCGGGGTTAACGCTGAGCAACCGGTCTATTATGTGGTCAGTTTCATTGGCAGAGTTACACTTTCTGCACTTATCCGCTGGAATTTCCTCGCCTATATGTATTTCCTGTAGTTATTTGTCTGTATCACTTGATCCTGTATTGCTAGTATCATCCCCTCTATCTCAGCAAAAACACTGGATTTATTGTTATCATTGTTATCATCATCATCATCATTATTATTATTATTATTATTATAACGTGGCTGATAAAACTCAAGTAACCGAATTCTTATTTTGTCTCTTTGAGCGTATTTTTACAATAGTTTACTTTTATTTGCATTGGTCTTTTGTGGATTATTGCCGTTCGTTTTAATTTGCAGGGACATTTTGCAATTTAAGAGCGATTGAAACGTGTCTGAGTCACCGATTTAGAACACTGGATGAGCGATGGCCGGTAGTCTCAATGCAGTCCAAGAAATTTCCTCAACTGCCTTGAGAACTAACCCGCAACAACGTCCGTATTATCCAAAAGAAAGAAATTTATACTCTACTAAGAAGTTAGAAGTCTCGAGAACTGTTCAACTGATTATGTTAAAACAACGTTAAATGAGATAATTAAAATATATAAAGTTTAATTATATAAGTTAATAATAATTTTATACTGAGGGAGGATACCTATATTCAATGAGCACCCAAGCAATAGAGGCTCAGCTTATACTTCATGAGATAAACTTCAATCAGTGGCGGATTTGGGTGGAGGGAGGTGGGGGTTGTACTTCATAAAAACATAGTGTTTGGTACGTGCGCTTACTATGAGTCACGTAATACAAGGATTCTACAACAGTATCGTATATTTCCTTAAATTGTATCGTTTTGCACTTAATGCAATTTTTTGCAAATATACCATACCTCCCGGGGCAAATGACCCATAGATTAGCCACTCCCACAATAAAACCCTGGATCCTCCATTGACTTCAATTCAAAACACCATTTATCACCTTCATATTATTATGTATATCTTACTCCGTTCTCATTAAGCCAAACGAAAATATTCTCGTCATTGCTCAGATATTTTAATAAGCATAATCACTTCGTGGACCACCAGCTGCGTGATATATTCGTGGAGAAAAGGGTTGCGATATTTTGACAGTCACTATGAACAAGTAGAGAAATTACCAACAGAATACTTTTGTAGAGCTCTCCATGTGCATGACATCAAAAAACCGGGACACTTCTAAGTAGTATCAAAGCTAAAGTAGTACTTCGGGACACTGTAATGCTAAAAAAACAGGCACAAATACCGTTTCTGTAGTCGATCTCTTCAATATAACTAGTATTTTCATCAAACTTGAACAAATAACCCAAATTACAGACTATGAAACAAACAATTCTCCTATCTATGAATTTAACGTTACAATAAATATTTGAGCAGGTACTAACAATAATTGTGAATCATTCATTTTAGTCAAGAATTTATCATTAAATTTGATACGCTCCGAAAACAAAATCCAATAGAATACTGCACCAGTTGCAACAATACACTTTTTCCAGCTATCAGTTTATCCGTTAGGATCTCGGGAAGCACATGTGTGAAGTGGACGTGTTGTACTATCCCATTTTAGTCCATTATCACATTTTACGTTTTGTCAAGGCGTGAACTGTGGGTTCACATAACTCGTTTATTTTGTAATGAAGTTTATAAAGACATTACTCACCATTTTGACCTGTTTAAGCATCTCAAGCTTTCGCTATGAATCGGACGTCTCCAACGCCTGTCCACGTACGAAATGCATTCAAGGTTCCGGGTTGTCGGGTCTTCTCTAGATGATTTATTCAAGAAAATATTAAAAGTATTCCCTAATAGAATACGTATAATCCAAATACAAAATTGAATGCAATTCTTTTTACCAATTTCCCTTCGACAGCAGATAGTGAAATATGATAAACTACGCAATTACAAAAATGAAAGTGCTTTCTAACCCGATATGAAATTTAAAAAAACTTAGAGGGCATCGCAGCATGAGACGACTCTCTTATCGCTACGTCCCACATTCTCAATAATACATTAAGATAGTCGTCGTCGTCGTATCAAAAAGAGGCCGATACAAGAGTTGCGCTATTCACGTAAGCAGGAACTATACAGTGACTCGTATTTAAATTCGCTACACTTTTCTTTCCAGTCACAATCATGAGAGCATATGTAGCCGAAGGTCACATGGACAACATGCAATGCACTTTTGAAGGAGTGCACATATTGAAGCATCGATCAAAGCATCCATCTCTCGCCCGAATAGTTGTGTTTTAAATTATCGGTGCAAGTCATCTGATTACCTAACAAAATTAAACAGAATTACACACTGTATTCGAAATTTCAGCACTTGGAAAACGAACTGATCAAACATCATTTCACTCTCGAATTATGCTTCAAACATACTGTTTTTATACGAAAATTTGAAAAATAAAAAGACGAGAGATCTCTGAAAAGTGATATAAACCAATTCTTCTTATCATGAAAGCAGGAACAAAAAATTGCGAAACCACCCACTCTAGAATATATTAACCCATCAATGATGTGTCCCAATCCAGTTAATGCACTTGACAAAGTATGGACGCTGACATAAACAACAGCCCATGCACATGCGAATGCACAATTGTTGCGTAACAAAATTTCACCACTCCTACAACACTAAAAGTTTCAAATGAATTCGCGATCAAGTTTTGATATCCATCCCAAATGGTTTCGATAAATTGATAGAAATAATGTATCAAAACACACCAAACTCAAATGGTTTCATTCCACAAAAATAGTAGAAAATTAAAAACAATAGTTAATATTCTTCATAAAACTTAAAAAGCAGAACTACTGACAAAATGTGTCGTACTTTCAAAGATCACTTCGGTTGAAAATATTTCAACTGTCTAAGGCGTTTGGTTCGGGAACTCACACCTAAGAACTTAATAAGACGAACGTTATACCTTTGTCTTCTTTTGTCCTCACTTTTCAATAAAAAACATTGGGTTAAGGGAAATTCATAATTCGATGGCATGTATTCTCTATGTCCCAATTCTTACAGACTACTACATACTTACCTCACAGTACAAACTAATGATCAAGATGTCTGTTCACCATTCGTTAAAATATTCCTTTACAAGCGTCATCGTAATATTGGGCGCCAGTAGGTTATTCATTAAAACTTATACTAAAGGTTTGAAATGCATTCTAGAAACAAGTAGTCTGTAAGAATCTGAACAGAATGTATTTGATAATTATTTCAAGATAAAGATATTGAAAAAAAATACTGAAGTTTACAAATTTAATTTAAAAAACTAAAGTTCATGGAGAATCTTACATTGAAGCATCACAAACAATATCTAGAGGGTGCCCCATACCCAATAAAGCCACATGAAACACTTTTTGACACAGAGCTTCAATGTAAAAATGTTAAAGGTACATTTTGGAGTATCCAACCGCTGGCAGTCTGCTTTCTTTCGAACATTACTGAGATAGTCAAATGGCGTGTTCTCTCTATCACTAACCTATGTGTCAAATCAGATCATGTATCGAGAAACACGGTAATCAACTTTCACTATTAAAGGTAAACTTTATTTTTACAACGACTCAATACTAAGACATGATCTGTTCAAATCGAAATAAAAATTTTAAAAAAATGTTTTGAATAATTTTTCGAGATTAGTGAAGTAGGATGAGGTTGACGCGTAGTATCAATAGAATTCACGTTATCCATTAAGAGAAAATTTTACTTTTACTAATGAAAGTACTTCATGCATTTGCCCTTTGATACTTGGCATTGTCAGACTGAAGATGCCAGCTAAGTTGGCGAGAGTTCTTTCATTAGAATAAAAAATTGTGCCAAAAGAAAACCATTTTTAATTTATTCTCAAAATGAATACTAGTATCACCTCACCGATATCCAACTAAGAAATACCTCAATATTCCGCGTTTTATATCTACAACTAATGCGTTCGTGCGAAGATATCGCAATCATACCGACATGGGAGTAGCAATCAGAGGGAACACAGTATCGTTAAAGCAATAAGTGGCATTTACTGGTAAATGATTATTCAGTATTTCGTTTTTAAGGTTAACAAACGTGATAAAATTTGTTGTAACCGTTGAATTTTGAAGTCATCGAACAGTGAGTCCCCAGTGACGCAGTTGTGTACAACTACATTATGAGCTGTTTTCAATTAATCATCGGGTGATAAGTAATGTCTCCTAGGAGGAGAGTTAGGAACTTATCACAATTCGAACTCAATTCGTAAATTAAAAAAAGCAATGTGTCGATAAAATGTAAGATACGACCGCATCACTAACCAGAAAATAATTATTGAAATACTTCATTTGTAGTAAAAAACAACAAAGAAAAATTGATATTTACTCAAAGTTTCCTTCTAAAACTAAAATATAGTGATGATATTTTGATTCGTTATTTTGTTAGTGCGTCGTCATTCTGATAACTCTGAGGGGTCTTGTTTCATACCCACACATATATTATTGTATTTGTAAATGGGAAATTTAGTGTGCTATTGAAGCTTATCTACATGGAGCGATAGGAGTTAGGAGTCGGGTAGTAGGTCATTGTTAATAGGTGGACCTGTTAGCTGGGTTTACCAACAACTTGGCCCACGTGGAGGGGTTAATAGAAGTGGTTAGATATTGATACTAGGAGGAGCTGGATAGAGGAAGGTAGGTTTGCGTTTTAGTAGTCTCAGCTATATGAACTGGGACATTAATGTGAAAAGCAACAAATTTTCTGGCCCCGTCGGGAATCGATGACTTGGTGATGAGCGACAACACTACCACCTACGCCACCGTTTGGGTTACCCGCACGTAGAGAATCCCGCGTCGACGGATGAAGCTTTACTTTCCTGTTTACTTGTAAACCAGATACTACGTACAGATCCGAGAAACAATCTATTACTTGCGAGCTTTTAGATATAGAAAAATATCCATGGTAGAAATCTATTCCAGGTAAATGTGCAGCACATCTACTCAGATAAATATTTTACTCCCTCGTACAGGTTATTGAAAAATTCAATACAATATCTCATCGTTGGTATTAAAAATTTAACTACAAGTTTTAATACATGTAATGTTAAAAAAATATTGTAACCGGTGGATTTTTTACAGAAAATTTAGTTCAAGAAAAAAATACATAGAGTAAACTTTCTTTTCTCAAATTTGGATTATTTAAGGTCCACCCACAATGCAATAAGTTTAGTTTCATCAAAACCTGATGCTCGATAGAATTCAACGTGGATAATTCCTCAGTTAAAATGTGACCTTTGGTGTTTAAATTTGTTAATTGAAAATGATACAAAACAAAACACTGGAGATCTGGGGAATGTTTCCACGAAAAATACAATTACCCTTAATTTTTATTGTTTCAGCAGTACGACAAAAAATTTCCCCTTTCCCTTAGAGTTTCAGATTGAGTTCCCGACGTATCAGTCACAAAAAGTACGAGTACTCGCTGCTCACTCGTTGTAATAACACAGCACGACCACACTTGGTTCTACAAGGTGTACTTCTCATGTTCCATCCTCCTACTCAAATTTCGTGGGCATGCCCTGAACCTATAGGAAAATAATCATGGTAATAACAGAAATTATTAGAAATGGTTACATAGGAGTTTAACAAAAATGCTTCCTGTCAAATATATCTAATAAATTTGGCCTTGATTATCTTCAGACACACCACAAGTGTTTTTCTATAAAATGTCTTCCAAAGTCTTATCATTGCGTCGATACGATTTCAATTGTACTCCTATGCTCAGTATCTCGGGTATTTGATTTTGGAAGATAATCGCGTGGGCCCATAATTTCGACCGCAAGAGATGAAATGAAGACTTTCTCCGCATCCTGACAAGATCCTCCGCCACCAAGGAAAGTGGGGCGTGTTCGTTACGCGTTGCACCCACGCGTTCACGCACCACCCACTGCGCCACGCATGTACAACAAACCCATCGGAATCTTGGTTGTTCACCAAGAACATATGGATGTCTGGAAGAGGGAGTGAGGGGATAGACCGGGAGTGAGGAGGATAGGGCGTGGCTAAAAGGTCCGATTTAAACTGGGGCGTAAAGACGCACTTATTCCGAAACATGAAGGAAATAATAACTTAAAATACCTTTTCCGCAAAATAAAAACAAAAATCTCCCCGTATGATTGCATCAAAAGCGTTAATGAATTGTTGATAAGACCCCTCGATACAAAAACTTTATTCCTTAATCCAAGACTGAAGACAGTATTTTTAATTTTGTCCCTTTTCTTTGGTATGAATATATTGGTTTTCTTCATTCTTTTCCCTTTATCACAATTGTAAATTTTGTACAAAAAGAAATGTCTTATTTATTTAGCAACGTAATGACATATTGTTCACATTGTATATTATCGACGTACACTGACGAAAACAATAGTTTTAAGTAATTTATGGTCATGAATAAGATGAATCTGGAGAATACGAGACAAGTCACTTATTATCACCCGGAATAGCATAGGACCCAAGTTAGAACCCTTGAACGCACTTGAAGAGATTTTTTTTAAACTACAAAGTTTCACCTTTAAACGCAAAAGGCACGTTTCTGAGTTTCAAATAGTATACGGCAGTTGATCGTTTTGAGAACTCAAACTGACATATCTTTTATACAAAAATTTTCGTGACCCTATATCTTCACTAAATCCATTCTACGATAGGAGCGCTTAACTTCCCCAGAAAGTTCAACTTTTGTCAATTCTGTACACGGACATATTTTTCATAACATCATTACCGAGACTCCATAGCAGTGGTGAACGCTTCTTTACAGGTCGGTTTTACCTTGTGGAAAATTGCTGATATAAAAGCGACATGACTGGAAAACTGGTGAGCACTGAAAAAAAGTCCATGTCTCGTCCATTCCACTGTGACCATTGATGAAAATAAACCACTTATCAAGCTATTATCACGCGACAACTTCGCCTGACGCATTGATTCGCGTGATTTTTCTTTCTTCTGTGTTTTTCAGCATTCGGGGCAAGTGAAGACACTTCCCACATTTCTCTATACAATACTAATCCCATTGAAATGCTTGCTTTGAAGGCGGTTTCTCACACACCAAATTATCCTCCACAAGGATTTGCTCCACTTGCAATCATGTTGACGTTGGTCCGGTTGGTTCGTGAACACTACTACTACGGTTCAATGTCATATGACATTCGGCTTCATTGAACTTGCGCATCCATGCACGAACACTTTTCACATTCACTACACCAACTCAAGTAATTACCTCACTCAATTCACGATACATTTTAATGGGTTTCTACCCTCGCAAGCAAATAACCCAAGGGTTACATGTTTCTCTTGGAGACTGAATATCACCACGAAAAGCAATCCAGTCAAGCGGCTGCAAGAGGAATATGCAGGATGAATAGAGCTTCCACTTTTTCACGCATGAACAAAGAGTTACTGCATGTTTCTATTAGCACCCAATGATCAACGAAGGACAACAAGATCTTACCACTTCAACGCACCTTGTACATTAGTCTGTTTGCATCGAATCAAACATAAAACTTCCGTGAAAACATAACATATTTGCAATAATTGATAAACGTAAAACAAAGCTGAAATACCGAAATTTTCATTTTTGATTATATAATCACAATGTCCCTTGGGGCTAAAACTTATAATTCTAAAATAATCACTTCATACATTTATTTTCCCAGTTGTCAGAAAATTGAATATCCTTTGATTTTGAGAACTCAACAGAACGGTAAACAGACTTAATTCTTTGATGACAAATATAGAACGAAAAAAAGGGTGTAGAAAAAAAGTTTACATGAACCTTGCAAACCTCGAATCCTTAGGCCGCCCTTCAATGTTTTTTGAAATCGGCGCCAGAGGATTTACTACGTAACGAAAGTTCCAATGCAGTTAATCGAGAGACCTCGGCATTTCAGAAACGAGACTATTCTGGGATCTTTATCGACGTTATTCTATAGACAGTCTCTCGTGAACGTGTGAATAATGCATAAGCACTCCAATGCAAGGCTAACTTGCTTCTTCAAAGCATTCATTTTTTTATTCGACTTTTCAGAGGGAATTATTTGACCTTGCGAAGGTAATGCCATGAGTTGCTTAGTAGCCTCTCCGGATAAGGGTGTGGAACTGAGATTGGAGGATTTGGTGGTTTGGGTTATTTCAATAAGAAACTTTAAATTTTCATCTGCTGTTCATTTCAATTGCACAGAAATTTCAGAAATGGATTATTAAAATCGCTGTACGTGAGTGCCATTACGCACAAATTGAATTTTGCCCTACGATATCTTGACCGCAAAGTATCGAAATTTCAAACTGTAGTCATGAGGACAAACATGACAATTGAAAGTGCATGAATTATCTTATAGTTAAAATCACATTTACATCATCTTTTGCCTAATTTTCAATCACAATTTTGAAAATGCAAATAGAATCTAAAAAATATAACGGTGTCACAACTGAATAGTTGACGGTCAACGTATTTTTTAACGTATAGTATATCTCTCTTCACTCGCGTGGACTTATTATTCCAGATGCTATTTAGGCTGCCAACTGCAAACTGTCTCAACAAAAGAATCCGCCGCCCTCCCCCCAAAAACAGATTTTTAGGGTTCAAAAGTCAAAAATTGTCATGCCGCTTGCGCCGTGTAGACAGCCACAACCTCAAACTCTCCAATTTCCTAAATTCAAGTTGCTTACCGATTCTACTTCAACTTCTCACTTTGAGTACATCTCAAATGTATTGTAGATTAATTCTTTGTTTATTTAACATTTAATTCCAGGTGTAGCGATTTTCAAACCACGATTCCTTTCGTCTATTTTTATGGGGTGACTGAGTTGGGAAGGAAAGCCGCTGGTTTGTAGGAGAACGTGTGACACCACTCGCACCCGATGACAATTCCTTTTCTCGTTTGCATTAGGAAAGTTTTCATTTATATATATTTATACTTTTAACGACCGAGAGTTAGTTTTTTTCTGTAAGAGGTTTCTAATGAATGTATGGTGTTATTAACAGTACCTAATGAGTATTAAATACAATTCAAATCATTTTCATGTACACAGATAGCTAAAAAACATTCCTTTAAGAACTTAATATGAAACTTTGTCATATAGAAGTTTAATTTTTCTTTTAAAACTTTTTCACGTATTTTACTCCCGATTAGCTTTCGCTCATCACTGTAGATTGTTTTCCTCACGTACGTACGAAGAAAAATTCACATGTGTAAAAATTCCATTGTATTAACATTTCACAGTAGCGCAGGTGCCACTCCGTGACATTCGGATTGGTCAGTTAAGGACACTTGTTATCAGGTTGAGGGTCAGCTGAAGACGATGTATGCAAGTTAGAAATACACTTACGGTGCTTGCCCAGATTGCACCAATCTTTTCAAGGTTAGATATCGCGAGGGGCATTCTCAGAGATAGATCCCTTATTTATTTATTTTCTTTTAAATTGGAGTTTTAGGGCTCGCCAACATCTAGGTCATTAGAACCCTTGCAGGTCCCTGTTTATTCTGGTGGATGTGTTACCTTAGGCTCGGTCTACACCAGGGGCGGATCCAGGATTTGATTTTGGGAGGAGTCCATAAATATTTTTTTCCTATCGTTCATGAATCGTAGAGTGCTATATTACATATTTTATAAGAACACCAATGAAACATTTCCATGACTAACTTATTGTACTAATAAAGTACCATTATTTTAATAACATATTTATTTTCCATCTTCCTATTGTAAAATTTATCGCGGTAATTTTCTATTAGATAAACAGCTCGAAATGTAGCTGGAGTGCTTATATTCTAGAAACAGTGAAATATCGTAGCTCTATGCTCCTGTTCCCATGTTGGAATGGAAATCTATAAAAGCGAAGTATGTCATGTGTTTGCCCTATGAAGTTGTCGTTCTACACAGATTTTATTACTTGTTGCTTTCAATGTGTGTACTGATTTTTTTTTTCGACGTAAAAAACTTCCATTTCTTTATCTGTATCTTTTTTTGGGAGGGGCACGTGCCCCCTGTGCCCCCGCCACTGGTCTACACATTGCGTTTCCGACGGCCGGTACGTCGGATCAGCATCGCAGCCTCGAACATTTTTAACCTGTACCCACACAACCGTTGCATCAACACCGAGCTGTCGGCAGAGGCGAGACTGCTGTGTAGTCGCGGCTCTACGGAGTGCACTTCATTTCAACCGGAGATTTAGTTCCCTAAAGAAAGTAGAAAAATAAAATAAATTTTCTCACAGGTAAAGAACATTTATGTCGGAGAGCAACGGTGTTCATCAAAATAATATCGTAATTAATTTTCAAACCATTATATATTATTTCATCTAGATGAACGTAAATGTTCCAACCTATTGACATTAAAACGTTTTCCCATGAGGGAAAATTGTAGATGAAAATATTGGAGAAGGAAGTGTATTTAAACCTTTTTCTCCAAAATGAATTGTTTGATTGGACCAAATAAATGAAATGAAAAAATGTCGCAGTGGGTTTTATTTTTATACTTTCAAATCAACTAAATTGATTACTAATATTTTTCATTTTAGAAGCACAGTAAACTTACGTTAGTTTTCTCAAGTTTTACCGCAGTGAATTATTATATGATTAAATTGCAACAATGTAATTAATTGGATGAAATTTTAAAGTTATTTGTAATATTATTTGGAATACACACTTCTGTAATAAAAATATGTTTTATTAATTCCGAAATGTGTTGAAAGGTTTTGAAGGGTGTCAAATTATTTCAATAAGTTTGAAATTACATAATATTATTTGATCAATATCACTATTTACGTTTTCTTTTTTCAATATTTATTTGCATAATACACAGTGAAAACCTGCTAATCTAGGTCCCACAATTGGGAAGTCAGGCTCTGCCCGTCACAAGCCGGAACAAAGGGTGAGTGATAGAGGAGTAACACCTTGTAAGGGTCCCTTGCCAGGGTTACAGGTGAAGATTGTCAACGGTTTTGAAGGTGGAAGAGGGTCGTGCGTCCCAACGGTGGATAAAGCGGAGGAACTATCTTCAAGCTCCGAGGCAAAGGGTACGACGGTTCCACATGTTAGTGACGGTAACCCGACAGCGTCTATTCCACACTTTAATGGTGGCTGATTTAATAAACTCAGAAGTGGAATTCTGAGCTTAGTTAGACTGGAATCTAAATTTTAGTCAAAATTCCAATCCAAGTAAATCAGCATGGATATAGCACCTTCAAAAGAGAATTACCCCAGTGGGTCAAATCCCACGGTTGAGAAACTGCAAGTGGTCTATTCGGATTCTGGGGAGACCACAGAAGTGTGCATGGAGGTAAGTCGGAGTGCCTCGAAGCCTCGTAAGAACAAGATCAAACCGAAATCAAGAATTTGGCTGATGACATTTAATGTAAATTCTCTCTTGAAAATTGGAAAACTTAAAAACATCCTAGACAAATCCAGACAACACAAAATTAAAATTATTGCATTTCAAGAATCGCGATATACAGACGAGTACCCTTTCGATTCAGAAGGATACAGAATATACAAAGGAAAACCCGGAGAACGAGTTATGGCAAACTGTCCACAATTTGGGACTGGATTTATAGTAGATAAGTCAATACTTGATTCAGTTACAACTTTCAAGTCCTACTCAGGTCTCCTCTCCACACTGACAGTCAGCAAACAAGATCTACACTCTAATTAACGGACATGCACCAACTAATGTCACCAACAGAAACAACCCAGAAAAAGTGGAAGAATTTTGGAATCAATTAGATAATATTCTTCAAAACATCCCAAAAATCATGTCAAAATCCTCGTAGGTGAATTCAATGCGCAAATTGGCAAAGAAAAGAAATATAGATACTGGGTTGGTAAATGGTCAGGACATAAGCAGACCAACAGGCATGTGACTCATTGAGATCCGTAAAAACCATGACTTGTTTTTCAAATCGACATCCTTCTAATACCCAAACTTGGATCTCACCTAATCCACTATTAGGTGAATGCCAACTGGACCATGTGATGATCTCCCGTCAAAATATAGTAGAAATCATGAACCTTAAAGTTCTTAAAGGAATAGATCTAAATTTTGATCATTACCCCACAAAATTCTCTTTAGACATCATTCCAGAAAAGAGAAAGTTCACTCAGAAAGCCCCACGCCGCCAATATGACGTACAAAATGTAAAAGACAATGACAAATTTAGAAAAGAAACACAAAAATTAAATCCACAAAACTGGCATCTACTCCAAGCAGGACTTGTAAAAGCAGCAGAAAACATAGCACCGCAAACCAAGACACGGAAGCACGTGTGGTGGACAGGTGAGAGTGATCAACTCATGAAACTCAGACAACAGACATTGCAAAATTGGTCATGAAACAAATATTCAAAAACCATGCAAGACCTCAAGGACGTCAGATAAATGGTCACAAAAACAATAAGAACGATTTGTAAACAACATGAGGACAATAAATTACTAGAAATAGAAGTTGACTTCAGGAAACACAATTCACGAAACTACTTCAGAACATTCAATTAGAAATTAACTAGGTACTCTCTCCCATCACTCCAGTTCAAAAACGAACATGGAGAAATTGCTCACACCAACACTGAAAACTGTCTTGGGAGAAAATTCTTGGGAAATACTTTTCTAAATTACTAAATTGTGAAAAGCCACAAGAAAAATTCCAATTTTACCGTGCACTACAAAACTCAGACTCAAAACCACCGAGCGTACAGGAAATTAAGGAGATAATTCACTCATTGGAAAATGGCAAGCATCAGGAGAAGATCAAATCACTGCAGAACTATAGAAAAATGCAGGAGAAAATCTAATCATAAAACTCAAATAAATTATAGATGAAATCAGGCAATTTGAAAAAATCCCCGCAGAATGGAAGATGGCAATCATTCACCCACTATACAAAAAAGGAAGCAAGGGAGACCACAACAATTATCGTGGAATTTCACTGCTTTCAGTAACCTATAAAATTCTATCCAAAGCCCTCTTGAATCTCAACTGGATCCAGAAATCGGTGAATACCAAGGCGGATTCAGAAAAGGCCGATCATGCGTATTAATCTAAAAAACTCGATGAAATATTTCCGCAATTCATCAAACAAGAATTATGTCATCTAGTCAACTTCAAGAAAGCATACGATAGTATAGACCGAGAATCACTTTTTAAAGTACCAACAGAATTTGGACTTGATCAGAAAACAACAAACATTATCAAAGAAACACTCATGCAGACCAAATCCAAGGTAAAATTTATGGGAGAACTGAGCACAGAACTTCAAATAGATACAGGAGTACAGGTGACAAGGCGATGGACTATCCCCGTTGCTCTTCAATTGAGTGCTTGAAAAAGTTGTACGGGAATGGAGAAAAGCAGGTGCACTAACACACCGACTAGGGCCAAAACTGAAAGGCATACAGTTAGACTGCTTAGCATTTGCCGACGACATGGCATTAATTGCCCAAGATATACCCGACGCGCAAAAACAACTTCAACTACTACCAGAACAAGCAGCGAAAATTGGATTACAAATCTCATTTGAAAAAAAAAAAAATTTATGACAGACATCAAAACTGCACCAGATGAACTCCAAATTGGCAACAACAATATATTTTGAGTAAACAAATTTAAATATTTGGGTGAATGGATTACAGCAAATTGTAATGAAAAAAAAATCTATTGAATCGAGACTCCAGAAAATGGACGCTTTTCAGTTAACAAAAAATATATACAAAAAAACGAATCTCTCCTGGAACTGCAAAATCCGACACTATTCACCTGTAATGAAACCTGAAGCTCTCTACGCTTCAGAGACACTCAATCTCCAACATAAAATATTAAAACAGCAAAAAAGAAGTCAAAGAACGTAAAATAATGAGAACAATCCTAGGACCAAGAACCAAAGACGGTGTACATGTCACAGACACAATGCGAATAATTCAGTTCATGGGACACTTAGAAAGAATGGATCCGAACAGACTAACGTACAAAATACATACATTCTTAAAGAACAATGCTACTAGACCAAATTGGTACACAGACAGAAAAGGACCTGAAAGAATTAGGATCACCAAACTTACAAGACCGAAATGAAATCAGAAAAATCACTCATACGCGGGGTTTCGAGGAAGAAGAGAGAAAGACCACCCAATCTATATGGTCAGCACAACGGAAACACACCCACTGATTGCGCATGAAGGAATACTGAGCCAAAAGGAAGGTTAGATAGTGTTGATTCCGCGTGGTTCTAAGTGACCCATTCGCGAAGAAGAAGAATACACAGTGATCGATGTCTTCTGTAAAACAATATCTTCTTTCAAAATGTATTTTTAAGGAATTATAGCAACAATGTCTCGCAGAGGTATTGTCAATATAACGATTAAAAATTATAATTAACTCGTTCACGCATAAACAACTCTGAATTTGGTAAATGAAATACGTATAAACTTGTCAAAATTTATGATAAATTTAGTCCAATCATTTAACTCTCGGGTCTGAATTTTTTTTTTTTTTTGAAGTAATAGATTTTTCAAATTTGGGACATCTTTTTCCCAGTGCGAAAAAGACAAAAAATTGTCTTCTTTAAAGACAAAAATAAATAGCACAGGTACATCAATAAATTTGGTTTTTTAAGAAAAATAATTAAACATTTAAATAATGTTAAGCAACAGCGCATTTCTCATTCATTCTTAATTAATTCACTTTAAAATGTTAAGGGCCAAAAAGGTAAATTCTTCATACCCACAAAAATGTCTCCATCTAATTTGACAAGATTACGAAATTGTTTACTTAATAAAAATGAAATCAATCATTCAATTACGTCCTAGGTGAATCGAAAAGCATTTGAATGGGAGGGTTTCTCACTTCACTTCTGTTCTTTCGGTCTGATTGGTTTAAATATCTAGGTAGCTACTCAAGGCATAGCCTTTGTGAAAGGAGGTCCCCATGGCCACGCTCAAGGTCGCGCGGCACCGCGCAGCATGTCTGCAAATGTGGGGACTCTGCCGTAAGAAACTGTGTGTTGAACCCTCATTTCTTCACGACGTGCAACCCGTAGACAACGCAGCAGGACGACGTTGGAAATGACCAACGGGCGGGGAAAATACGCAACGCTGAATGTGGAGATCGTCCCATTTAAATGTACACGCTGCGTTGCCTTCGATCCGACGTACCGGCCGTTGGCAACGCCATATGGACACCAAGTCTTAGAGTACATTCGCTCCCCCCCCCACCCACTCGGAAAATTCCTGGGTCCGCTACTGATTGCATTGCACAATAATTCAAGGCAATTGTATTTGTACTGAGTTTGTTTTATAAGTATAACTAAGAAGAAATGCGAAAAACTATGAGACACTCAAAGCGATAAAAAAAAACACTAAATAATTAGATAAATTTTGAATAAATCGCGTAAAGCGCTCACAGCAACGCACTCACAGCCAGTGGCGAATCTAGACAGTAATCAAGGGGGGGCGGGTTAACCGGGGAGCATTTTTGTTTAAGATTTATGGTTTTACGACAGAAATTTTATAAATATTACCTCTAGAAATGCATCAAATAAATAAATAACCTGGTATTATTAATAACAATTATTTATCAAATTTCTTTATATGGTATTATTATTTTCATTAATATAGTATTATTAATTTTATTAATATTATATTAATAAAAACAATTATATTATTAATAATAACAATTATAACTAATAACAGCTATTAATTTAGTTACACTTTTACAAAGTATGTCAATTATCAACATCTATTTTATCTGTTAAGAGTTCAGGTCCCATAGCCCCCCTTAGCCTCCTCCATAGATCCCACACTGCTCACAGCGAACTAAAACATTAGAACGGGGAAATTTCTTTGCTAAAGACAGACAGTCCCCAGTCTAGAAAATGAAGTGTTTTATTAAACAAGATGGAGTATTGGCAAAACATTGAAAGATAGTGAGGAAGCAATCTGTTCTCACTTCTTCATTCGCGAAAATGCAATGAGATGTATGTTTCACTTGTTGATACACACAATGACCTCGCAGCCCTTTTCCCACGCTCGCGCCTGCTTCTTTAGCGATTGTTTCAAAGAGGTACGATTATTTTTCCGTTTCGAGCATTGATTTAAACTATTTATCTTGTTTACATTTTTCACTTAATACGACTTTTATATCGTTGAATATACAAATTTTGAGAGAATTTTTATTCTTTTACGAGTAAATATTGAACATTCTCCAANCCCCCCCCCCAATTTTTTTTTTCAATGACGTAGTTTGCGACATAACGCCCTGGTCACATACAAGGAAGGTACTTCGTCAGAAAGTCGTTCAGTGGGCTGATATGTATTTTTGCAGATCTCGCCGTATGAACGTTTTTGTTCCTGGAGAGAGTAAGTGATGAATTTTCGGTTTGAAAATTACGTGTGGTCTAAAATTATAGTAACCGTTTTAGGGTGATTTTGTACGATTGATTTTTTTATCTTTTTATTGTTAGTAATATTTTTGTTAATGTGAATGATGGAATTTTGGTTTAAAGATTCCATGGAGTCTAAAATTATCCCTGGGTCCCAATTTTATTTTCTGTGACGGGGGTGCTAGTTTGAGCAAAAAAAAAAGCACGCCCACGTTTGTTTGTTTGTTTGCAACGCGTGGGTGCTGTTCCACAATTTATTTATGATGGTCCAGAATAGTCCATAATTAGCCTAAAATTATGGAACGATAATGGTGGGAGGGGGATGAATTGGGAGTCCTAGCTTTATCGACGTCAATAAGTATTCAGTCGCAGTAAGGAAAAAAATAGTGGGCTAACTTCTCCGCTTTATGTACATGATCTGGGTGATTGCTATTCTCAAAATAACGATTTCGAAGCGTTGTGAACTATAATGGAACAGAAAAGTGATACTTTTGTGTTTAATACTTAGCGTTCTGAAATATAATTTAATAAAAAGGTGCTACTTTTCCAGTCTCTTAAACCACGAACCAACTTCTGTAATGGTTTTCTCTCTATGCAAAATATGCATCACTTAAGATCTCGCGAACTTTGCTCTGGTATTTTATTATTCTTATTCCTGGCACACAAATACCACAAAACAATAAAAACTTCAAAATCTTAGTACATAACAATATTTGAAATATCTACTGTCGCTTCGATATTATTAATCAGATTATCTTATAATTTCCCTGTACACCAATATTAGGTTAACTTATTTTCTAAATATTTTTGTTACCATTATTGCGATAAATCATCATTTTTTTCTCAAAAAGGATTAAATAAATCTAATAGGTTTTGTAAAGAATAAACTTTGCTAGTATATTGCTTAGAGTTGAACTTGAATGAAGTGCTTCGAGAAATTAACTGCCCTCCACAACCCACATTACTTTCTCTCCTTCACAAGATATTCATGTGTTATCATTAATTGGCACTGTTGTATTCGCGAACTTCACAAAAAATCTGAAGTCCTTTGAGGGAGAAGGAATTCTGGATTTCATCGGAGAAGACGCAGTCTACCGCGTAATCGCGGCTTCTGTCCCACTGCGCAATGCTGCGACACACCTGAGTTGCGCTCAATCCACGTGAATGAAACAATCACAAATCTTCACTACGAACAGGGAAATTTCGAAGCAAAAAATCATACCGCCGATGACTCATATACTTTCGATCATTCTCTTCCTAATTCAACGAGAACATCTCACGCCCCTCGCTCCCGTACTAAATTATAACACCACTGTGCAAGTGAAAGAAGTCCAATATGGCATTGAAAATGGAAATAACGCTTAAACCTAGAATAAAGAAATAATTTTGTGTACAACGCCGGGAGTAGAAGAGAATTCATCCTAACGCACATCTCTCCGGTGTCATTAATCTTGACGAAGTCTCCTTACAAATCAGTTATGAAAGACTAGGGCCGAAGCTAGAGGTACTGTTGACTTGTAAACCGGACGTAGAAAAAGGTTCCGACCGAACTTCGTAGAATTTAGCAACCCAACGTCTCTCCTTCTCAAATCTCTCACCCAAGTCACGGTTAGGTGGAAGAGCAGGCCAAATGGCCTGAAGCTCGCATTAAGATATGAAATAAATAAATAAAAAATAGTGAGCAGGAAAACAAATTAAAACTGGTCCCATATCACAATAAGCTAACCAGTCTCAGGACAGGCATGATGATGAGCACGAGACCAAATAAAGTTGCCTGATCTCATCACATTAATGTAGACCTCACGTAAAAACGAGAAGAGGCAAAGGAAATCTTACTTCTAGTCTTCTACAGGTTCTGCATAAATTTCAATACAAAATATTGCTATTCGGAAATAGATCAGTATTATGGTGACGAGTCAAATGAAAATAACGCCAACTCACGTTTCTCATTTAACATTCGCTATTACCTTCGGCCAAGGCGATTGGAATTCATCCTGAAGAACAAGTTTATAAAGAAGTATATGGTCCGCGGTGGAGCAGGTCATTATCCCCCTCCCTTCCGTCACGGGTCACACAGAGGTAGCGTAACAGCTCTCGTCGATGTACCAGGGAAGCTACTTTGTCCGAGAAGAGATAGTGCACACACGGAACGTTATGTTCAAATAACGTATCAATGAACCAAATAATTCGTTAGATGACACTCATTGAAATTATTAATACCATCCACAAATCAGTAGTTGAACCAAAAATCTGACAAGGTAATTTTCAAAAGTAAAATAGATAAAAATCGATTGAACTGGGAATGTGAGTAGACGATCTTCAAACAATATCAGAAATATTCCACATATTCATAGATTATTCCTACATACCACTATTTAAGAAGTCGTCATCCTTCGACGACTGCAGGAGAGAAGGCTTCTGGAAGCCGTAGGCCGGCAGCCAATGATTACTGCCACCGGCGTCAAGACGGTCTTTCCACTCGGAAAATGTTATGTCCTCCATCACTACACTCGATCACTCATCGAACAAAATCACACCTCAACAGACGCACTGGTAAACGCACGTCACTAGCACGACACTCGGCACGTCGACGGAATCCGAGCGTAGCGCTCGAGAGCACGTCGCAACTACAGCGCGGCGCGCGGCAGTCTTCCGCCTCGCTCGCGGTTGCCCCCTTCCCCTACCACACCAAAACAAAACGTTCTCACCAATAGCAGCTTTGGGATCTCGACACGTGACTGCAGCTGCTTCGAGCAGGCATTGTTTTGGCGCCACGTACGCAACAGGTGTCGAAAGAAGAGGCTGCAAGACGTGATAGTCAGGGCGCCGAGTTCGTTCTCAGGCTGATAGGCGAGTGCGTTATCGACTACTGCTGCGCCGGCATGAATTCGCATCCCCAAGCTGACTCATAGGTCTTTCTTTTGTCTGTCCATTGAAAGAGAATATTTGTGAGAGAAGGGAGCAATGACCTCCTATTACAGATACAGCAGCCAAAAAAGTAAATAACTGTTAACAATAGATCTTGTCAAAGGATTATCGAGTATGCTCAAATTGTGGTGTAGCTAGATGTTGTTTATTAATTTTTTTTGTTTCTTACTTTCAAGGATATAATTACAATAGCGTTTTCTCGTAACTGTAGTCGAAATGTGATGAGGTTTAACACCAAAGATACCTACCAAGTACGTGCAGCATTTTCCAAATGTTGGTGACTCTTACACAGTTCAAAGGCATAAGCGGTTTCCAATTTTCAGATTCTGTATGGAGATTATGAGAAACGAAAAGTAAGCCTGTATCCGGGGAGAAAGCTCAGGGGGCCCGTGTCTTCACCAGGAGTATTTTATGTTCAAATGAAAGAGCTAAATGTGTATAAAATGTTGTTAATTTACAATTGGGTAGTTCATTAATGATGTGAATTAAATAGCTGAAAATACTAAAATATTTAACAGATTTTTATTCAACATATTAAAATATTTAAATTTCTGGCCTGGGACTGTCATGTCAAAGCAGTTGAAAACTGCATGTCAGAATAAGAAGTTACAGATCTCCCAGGAAGCAAGCACAACCCATTCATTTGATCACAGAGCAGTCTTCACATGGATTATTAACACTTGTACAATTTATGTTATAGTTTAATTATAGTGAAATAAAATTTCATTATTAATCG
The DNA here is from genome assembly GCA_002313205.1 of Laupala kohalensis. Taxonomy (NCBI): domain Eukaryota; kingdom Metazoa; phylum Arthropoda; class Insecta; order Orthoptera; family Trigonidiidae; genus Laupala; species Laupala kohalensis. The sequence goes on along the minus strand of NNCF01133463.1, from coordinate 96,414 downwards.
AACTGTTTTTTTTTTTTTTTCAAGGACTTATTTATTAAAAGGTAAGTGTAGATAGTCTTGCTTCCCCTTCCTCAATGCCATATTAACACCATGTAATTGAAGTTCTATTTTCATCATAATACATAATTCTTTAATACATTATTTCTTTCTTTAATAGGTATCCATAAATATATTCATATATATTTATACTTTGACTTGAATATGCAAGGGAGAAAGGAAACTGGAGGATTCTGTATGATATGAGGCTCCAAGTGGAGTAGGTGAGGTTAACTAAGAGACGTCATAAGAATTTGTAAGCATTATTGCTGAAGAATGGCATGGTAACAAAAATCTTTGCGAATCTCTGCTTAGATGAGGACTATTTGATGAACTGAATAAATTATCAGGATATTAGACAAGGATAACAACGATTATAAACACTACGTGCCTGAAATGATACATAATAATCCAAAATGGTGAATTGGAACTTACAGAGAAAATATATATTTATCATCAATATTATGATATTTTTTTGTCTTTTCTTCTTCTATATTACAAATATTTTCAATTTCATTCATATCAAATTGCTAGGATACTACCTTTATTATGTAAATGTTGGATGAAGACCAAAATCCTGGCTGAAACGTACTGTTAAAGTGATTGTCTGAAAAAAGGTCATTACAATTTAGAACGTCAAAAGACAATAATAATAGATGTAAATAATTCTCCTTTGTAATTTGCTTTGGTAATATGAAGAAACAATACAATTTTGTGCATAATATAACGTAGCAGGTGTTTGAAATGTGTGTAAAATTATTTGGTTTTTATTAAGTTAAATGGGTGAAATGAAAATGACTACTAAAAAACGGTTTCATGAATTAAATACTTTTCCCCAATACAATCTATAGTAAACCGGGAGAAAAATTAAAATAAACAATGACATCATTAAAAGACGAAATTTTAGAGAAGGCCTAAAAGTTGTTTCTGCCCAAGATACTGAACCAAATGAAGTTCAAAAGTATTTATGTCAGGTGTATTGAATTACAATAACAAAAATTCTCAAAATTTTGCTTAACTTATGATAGATTCTTCTTGTAAGTGAATAATGTCCAAATCAAGACTTTGTGTATTGCATGCTGATACATTACTTCATCATTTAACTCCAGGTAGTGGCAGATCTAAGGGGTGGGGCACAGGGGGCACATTTCCCCCTCCCCCAAAAAAAGAAAGGGATAGGAAAATATCTCAGTGTTTAACATGTGTGTTCTTGTATACAGTTTCATAAGTATATTTCATTAACAGCCAATTTTGTGTCCATAATTACACTCAGATTGGCACATTTTAATGTTTCTAACTGCTATAAACCTAGCAATTCTTTTCATACTTTTAGATATTGCACCGTGCATTAGTGGTACATTTATAACGTATAACATATTTTGGTATACTATTTTAAAATTTTCGATTATAAAAAACTTCACATCTTTTTTTCCTAAAGGAACATGAAACATTTCAATTCATTTGCCATAGAAAACTTGCTCCAAAGTTTAGATAGGATTTCAGTGAGATTAAGGTGTAGATATAACCCACCAATCTATAAGTTTGACCATTTTAGTTTTTTTTAATGATTAAAACCATTAAAGATATCAATGTACATACATTTCACAGCAATTCTACCAAACCACCAACTTACATTTTAACTAGATATCAATGCCATTTTGAGAAATGATAAAGATGAAAAATCACAAGTTTCTTGTGAGATAAGCTGTAGGTTCTTGGCTCTTACAAAATATATTTAAAAAAATAATATAAATCACGATAACAAACATTAGAACAGCAAACTACAACTCTGTTTTACAAAGAAACTAAACAGTATTATCAAATGATAAATTTGTACATGTTATTAAGTCTGTTTTTATTGCCCTGAAAAAGATAATTTGGTAGATTTGCAGGGTTATTAGATTTGAACATACCTCTCCATTTTTTTAAAATCTTGGTATACTTCCACTGAGGTAGTTTTATGTCATGTTATGTGTATTTTTTTATTAGGGGTGGTCAAAATCACTTATATATTCATCCAAGCAGAGATTTAAAAATGAATTGGTTCTACCACAAGCACATTGTGAAGCCTATAAAAATATATTTTAAGTGTTCATAATAAACTGCCTTTGGACATTACCAATATAACAAACCCAAATAAATTTTCAAAACAATTGAATAATAAATAAATAAATAAATTTTTTTATTGTCAAAAAACAGTATAAACTGCGTATGACCACGTGGAGGACAATAAGCTAATTTACTCTCCGGAAGGAAGCAAGGGACCATCCCATCAATTCTGATCAAGGGCCCTAAGGCAGAGGCGGATTTAAAAATTTCAGCAAAAGTTCCTAGATAAGATAAAAAGTTAGCTGCAAGTTATAATACATATATAATGTCAATATGTTTGTAATTTAACGCAAATATGTTTGTAAATTTACATGTACAAGTTATTATCGAACTATAGATTATTCTGAGTATAGTGTTTAAAAATCATAAGAGTTGAAAAAACACTAAATTCACGATTTATTGTTACAATAAACACGCCCCTAGACAAAGCCTAGAGAACCTGTATAAGAAAACTGCCTCTACCCGAAGGAAAACCAGAGAAAAACCCGGGCCAGGATGGGGTTGAAAATTTGGCTGTTTTTATTTGATAATAAAATTGAAAGTTTACATGGTAAAAGTAAAAATATATTTTATATTTGTACTTTATAATATATGCTATAGTTTAATTATATTTTACGTTTCAGGAATTTTAAAAATGGCTATATGTACATGTATATTATAAGTAGAAATAAATATTCAACTAGTGAAGGTAAAAATTGATAATGAAAGCATTAATTAAGTTTATATGTGTAAACACTTGTTTGAAATTATGTTTATTGTTTGCACCTCCTATTCTTCTCCCAACTTGATTCATTTAGTGAAGGCATCTCAATGCAGCCTGGAGCTAATGAACATATTTCATTACAGTGATTAGTAATGCATAATTTAATTTAAGTGTAATTTTGCTTTTTCAATATTGTAGGTAATTTTATACAGCTAAAATTGTTTTCACATGAAACTTGTGAATTGTATGATATTACTGTGTGAAATTGTGGAAATAAAGAATTTGGTTTGGTTTTTTGAAATTGTGGAATCCAACCAATTCTTAGATTCCAAATTTTACTGAGAAGAAAAGAAGAGGAATAAATGATAGGAAAAAAATTAAACACAAAATAAATCTTTATCACATTCGTCATTATTTCATTTAAAAAAATAAAAAATGACTTGAAAGTTATAATTCTCACCAATGACAATTTCACATCCTCAGTGAAACAACAAGAGTGAACTTCTTTATAACTGCTTCATAAAATTATTTACAATTCAACAGTAACCTATCTTAAAACTTTTAGTATCACTTATTCAAAGACTTTATTGACATTTACAGTTCATTTTTATTGAAAAGAGTATTTCAAGATTAAAAATGCTTGAGAAAAAAGGATTCAGCAGAAATTCACTAGCCAACATTCTCTCAGTGCTTTACAGGAAGTGGTTCATCGTAAATACCCTGAGGTCTCTTGTTCTGAGGATCAAATGGGCTTTTTATAAAAGGTATAGCATCATAACGTTTGCCCATCACTTCTATCTGATAATGCCCATTCATAATATATTCTGGAGTGATTCGTCGGCCTTCAGGATGACGGACATAGCTGCAAATGAATTAAAGTATATCAATCTGATCTGATATTATTTAATGAGAGAAGCCATTTTTATATGTGAAATTATATTACTTACCCTGATCCAATACTTGCACCAAGAGCATAACCATAATCACCTCTACGGAGATATCCAACAATATTGCCATCTTTCCAAATAGTTTCTAAACCCCAAACAGGTATCTGCCTAAAAGATAAAAAATTGTTGACGTAATTCAACAATGAAGGAAGGGCAAAGACTTTTTTATATTAATATCTGGTGAATGATTGAATGATTATTTGGTTTCGTTGGGTGTAAAAATTGTACTCTGAACAAATTAGAAATGAAGGAACAGTTGAAATCAAACTTTTTTCACTTTTAACTACCAATACAAATTTTTAAAGTCAGTATTTAAAAGCAATTGCATGTTTTTAAATGTTTCATTTCATATAGCATTATATTTCATTCAAAATATTAATTTTTACAATAAACATAATATATTCAATAACCAGTGCACCTTATTAACAGTATGGGGTCCAAGCTCAGGCGAAAACAGAATTTATTAAACTTCCAAGACTGCGGTATCAACAAAAGTTTTATACACTCACTCAAACAGGTACTCTTGGTTTATTTATAAAATTCATTTATATGACTTACTCTTGCAACTGGAAGAATGTGAGTCTTTTTCTAATGCCTTTACGCTTAGCGACCTCCAGAGAATTTTTACCAAGAAAATCCCCTTCTTTCCGGCAAGTAAATCCAAGTCCTGATTCTAAGGGCATGTCATCTGTTCTCAGGTCAGAATTCCAAAGATGAAAACCTGTAACAAATTGTAAAATATTAGGGTTTGTCTTTAAGGATAAGTAATTTATTACAAAACAGTCTATTCATAATACATACACAAATACCAACAAAGATCATATAAATAAGTCTAAATTTTTGTAAAGATACAACAAAACTTTGACAGCACCATCTAAATAAAATATTTATGCAAAATATCAATGAAAATCAAAAAGATAAAGCAAGAATGCATCCAGTCTGTGGCACACTCAAGAAGGGTTAAGGATTTAAATGCCTACCTCAAAAAATGTATCAAAAATGTACATCTCACAAGCATTTGTGCCAGTGCCACACGAGACCTGGGGTGGGAATCATTTTGGGGACTCCTATTCACGCTATACATGAATGCTTCTGAATGCTGTGTGTAAAATTACATTTTAAGATTTGAAACTGAAATTGTAGTAGCATTTAATAAGAAGCTTAGCTAATAAATATTATACTGTTATATTTAAACTGAAGTATATTTTGGTTCATATTAACGTCTTTATATCATTTGGGTAACATGTTTGGAAGCCCCTGAGAGGGTGAGGCCTGGGTGTAGTGGGAGATCTATCAATTACACCATGGGCCTAGGGCAGACTGCCCCACAATCATGGTTAAAGAAAGGGAAAGTGAGCTGAACACCTGTGTATGCAGTGATAATTTTGGCATTATTCCTCTGACAACTGCCAAATGGCATTTGACTAAAAGAACGACACGATATTGGTCTCTTGAGTGATCACATGAGTAGGAGACAGCCATATATTGCCTTTCAATAAAACTGACTCAACATATTGTGTAAAACTAGTACTCCTCGGATATTTTTATTGCTTCTAATTATCCACAACACCAATTATTTTATATGTACACAACATTGGTACAGTTCTTGATTTTCCTACTCATAAGCCTTATGAAAATACGGCAGTTCCTGTTACCATGCCAATATATGAAACAGCGAAGTCGAGAATCAAAGGGGCGTTCGGCCCACTTCTCCCCCTTATACCGTGTCCATAATCTAGATATGCTACTGAATAAAGACCCTACAAACAAAACTGGATAAGGAACCGAAATGCAGTCGCAGCCCGTGCCCATATTGTCTTGGCTTCCGGGTATCTGCCATAGACTTAAATATAAATAGATCCACCAGTCTAAGCACCGGTTGGCAGAAGGGAAAACTATACAAGGTGTCTGTCTCTCTAGCACATCGACTTAAGTGGGAAAACTCGTTCCCTTCTCGGACTGCTGCGCAAAGTCATTACGCACCTTCCCTCCCCCAAGCGGATGTGCGAGCGAGAGGGCGAAACCTCTTAGTATCTCCAGTCTCATGTTGTCACGGACAATCTACAGCATAGACGGTTGGGTCTCTTTATATTTAAGTCTATGGTGTCTGCTGCGTTGTCGAGATGCTGATGTTTCGACCGCCGTTTGGGCGTAATTACGTTGGAGCTACGATTAGCGAGAAAAGCATAGAGAAGAGCGAAGCGGAGAACAGAGCGGCACGACTTCGTTTACGTTGAGCGACTATTCGAACNTGAATTTTTTGAATCCGCCTCTGCCTTAGGGCCCTTGATCGGAATTGATGGGATGGTCCCTTGCTTGCTTCCGGAGAGTAAATTAGTTTTTTTCCCTCCACGTGGTCATACGCAGTTTGTACTGTTTTTTTGACAATAAATTTATTATTATTATTATGAACCGCCGCTAAGTCGTGCGAATACCGTTGCAATCTGGTCTTTGACAGCTCTTCTACGTCGATCAGTTACTCGCCATCTTCCGTGAGTAACGGTGAGTCTCGGAAGTCCGAAGTATATGTGAGAGAGACCCAAATGTGTGCGCGAGTTTGTGTGTGTGAGAGAGAGAGATAGCCAAGACCAGCTTGCCCGGGAAACGTTAGTTCAGTCTCACGCCACCAGATGTCAGCCACTTTACCCGGCGGTCCCACAATGCTACTTTTCGGTGGACGCAATGCTACTCTTGTCAATTGTTCAAAATCCATCGCAGAACAATGAAATACAATCTCGATAGCCGACCCTAGCTTCGATAAGATCGAAGAGAACATACCAAGGAGTTTTCGTTGTTTTTATTGTTGGTCGCAGGACCGACGTAAACGCCCTCATTCATCATCACGTGGGGGTTAGCGCGTTGCTCTTCCCTTTCCTCTTATCGTTGATCATCGCTCCAATATAATCGTACTCTTAGCGTAGCATTGCTCTTTCTCTTTGCTCTTATCGTTGATCGTTGCTCTCCAACAGTCGCACCCAAACAGCAGTCTTCTTTAGGCCAAAAAGGGAGAAAAGTTGGCTCCTCGGCAATTGATGCAGGGGACACCCGAAAGTAAAGACAAATTGAAAAAATATATATACTAGAGTACATTCAAATAAGATGTGTTACCTTTCTCATGAGAGAGGGAATAGAGAGCACGATAACCGGCATGACGAAGACCATGACGTTTCCCATTATCCCACAATGTTTTGTACACTGGAAGGCAGGAATCCATAGGCAAATGAAGTTCCCACCCAAGTTCGCCCACAAAGCTAGTGCGAAGGACTCGACAAAGGTAGCCCCCCACTCTTGTCAGTTGACTGGTGCCATACGGGAAGTCTTCATTGCTTAAACTCGTCTCAGTGAGAGGCTGAAGTAAATCGCGACTGTAAGAAGAACACAGCTAATTTTATATTGTAAATACAAATACTTAATAAAACATAAATGATATTAGCTAAAAATGAATGTTATTTAATGTATCACCAACCGCTAGTCCAACTATGTGAGTTACTTAAGGAATAGAAAAATCTCACAAGCTTAAATGTTTTATTCAATAAAAATTGAAGGGATTTCAAAATTTACAAGGTGGCAAATTTGAAAAAAAATGTATTTTCTAATATGAAGAGCCAAATAACTAATCAGGTTGATATTCGTGAATTCAAAACTTTTTAGGACCACTTAATTGTGCTAGAATGATCACATTCTATTTTACTCCCTATCGCTTAAAATGCCTAATCAAGCACAGAGAAATAACAAAAGTGCAGAAAATAAACCTGTTGGGTCCTTGAACAGACAGAACTCCTAGTTTGTCGGTGTGATCCGTAAGAGCTACTTGAAAGTTCTTTTGACTAATAACTGAGTTGATGTGTGCCCAAGTGTGATAGGCGGACATTCCAGAGCCCACAATATAAAACCCTCGTCCCTGCAATCATACAATTCATTAAAAGATACAAATAAAACAATGAGGAAGTAAAGAAGCATGCCTATCACAGTGAAACTATCATGAAACATATATACAGGGGACAAAATGTCTTGGACTGGCCTTGACCTGCATATTAATAAAAAGGAGTATTCCTTACAAAAAAAATTTAGTATGATCAGAAATGTCAAATAAGATACCCACAAAACGTCTTTTAGGAGGTCACTTGTGTCTTGGAAACACGAGTGTACCTTACATATAAGAAAAAAGTTTGTAGTATACACTTGCTTTTTGTTAGAAAAAATCTTCACATTGTCTCTTTAGAGTTTTTAACAAAATATTTTCAAATAGTCAGTAACAACGAGAAAATAGGTTATGCTATTCTGTAATGGGATATGTATTGGTAAAACGAACAATCATAATTAAACAATTTATAGTGTACTAACATGGCATTTTTTTTCTGAAAAGTAGACTACAATATTCCGGTTATGTTTCGGTCTGGTATTGTTTTTCATCACTCCTTAAATACTGACACCAAATTCCCCATCTTGATAAATGAAAACTAAATACATTTTGATAAATGAAAACTAAATACATCAACTGCAAGTAATGAACAAAAAGGTCAAACCAAATCTCCCTTAGTCTTACCTTAAAAATGGGATCGGCCTGGCTTCCAGTACCAGTCTCAATAGCAGTAACAGTTACATCTCCTTCTACTCCTCCTTTCGCATTTAACAGACAGGTATATACAGTTTTGTTGAATGGCCTATTGGTATTAGCTGTAAACAACCAATCTGCTGCTTCTTGAGCTTCTGGACCACATAAATAAAATTTTGCAAAGTATGTTAAATCAAAGAGTACCACTTGTTCCCTGCATGCTAAACATTCTTCGCCAATCTAAAAATAATAATGAAAACCATATATGAGAAAATTTTATTCTTTTAATTAAATTCTGTGAAAGCTAAAGACAAAAATAGTAAAAAGCAAAGCAAAAATATTTCACTCTTATACTATAGCACATGTTTGAGACAATGCTGGTATGTAGTGGTGATAGAGAAGGAATGGGACAAATTACTATTAAAGGGCAGGCTATTGATGCTGTTGATAACTTTAAATACTTCAGAAGTGAATCAATGCAGAATGCAAGAATGGAAGCAGAAATAAGCAAAAGGGTGCAACAAAGCAATGCATTCTATCAGTGTGTGAAAAATTTAGTCTGGAAGGAGATATCAATAAAATGTAAGGAAGTGCTGTACAAGACATACTATACACCCATATTGACATATGCGTTGGAGACATGGACAATCACAGGACAAGAGAGGAGAGTAAAATTCAAGTTAGTAAAATGAAGTTCCTAAGAAGTATGGTAGGGAAAATGAGAATAGACAGAGTGAGAAATGAAGATGTTAGAAAGGAAATCGGAGTAGAAACGTTGAAGGGAAGGTTAAAATGGTTTGGACATGTTAAGAGAATGGATGATGGAGGCTAAGCTTGAAGGCAAGAGGGCAGAAGGAGGCCCAGAGCAAGATGGATAGACTCAATCAAGACTAGTATAAGAAGAAGGAACCTGGACTGGAACTATATAGTTATAGAAGAAGAATAGTGGAAAGACAGGGGAAAGTGGAGAAGTACCATAAGTGTCCCAACCGGGCCTGATGCTGGAAGAGGGAAAGGATGATGATGATGATTATTATTATTATTATTATAGCACATGTTTGCAAAAAAACAAAAAAATGGTCCTGAAATTTCTCCAAAATATATTTACTTGAAATGTTATTTCTTACCAAATGATGATTCTTGGGGAAACCAAACGTATAATCACCTTCCAATTGTTCATAGTATCTAGTGTCTGTGTTGCGAGTCGACCCAAATGCTCCAAACCAATCGTATGGTTGTACAGGAGCTGTTTTTTTCTTTATGAACCAACCTGGTCTTTCCCATCCCTGACGTTCTTCAAATACACATCCAGCTTCCAGTAACTCCTGTAAGCCAAAAAGCAAAATATGAATTATTTCACCAGTAAATGTTAAAGAAACAGAGTGACAAAGGAGGGCTACTCATTTGTCCATCCTACAACGCTATTAATTGTTCTGCAATCATTGAAGTGAAACTCAAAAACAATTTTTTTCTCTTTAAATACTACGATAGTAATAAAAATTTGCATTTGCACAACCCAAAATTACATTAAAATTACACTATTAGTATAATATTTAAAAAGCGCATAGGTTTAAAATAAGAATGAGTCATAGTTAAACCTGTAAGTAGTGGTAAAGCGGGCTAGGGTGTAACATTAGAGCCAAGACAGTCTATAGGTTTGTGAATTGTTATTTTTACGCCTTTCACTGAACCATTGAGGTGCTTAGCCACCTACGAGGAAAGATGGCGTGTGACAACCCTAAGCCTCATTTATTATGTTATTGTGGACCGTTCCCCTTTACCTTCTAGGAAGTGGATAGGAATGCCCTTGAAGAGGTCAGCAGAAGCGTGTGACCAGTGCTTGTCTTTCCTTTTGTCTTATACTATTTCTTCGAAAGTGCATTTGTCGCCATATGAGCCGGGGCGAGGCCCCTTAAGGAATGTTTAATGTACTACGCTATTTCTGTGGAAGTGGACTTGACCTGGGCGAGGCTAATTGAAGAATGTTAATATGTTGTGATTGGAGTACTTTCGCCAGATGCAGAGACAATGACAGACTCTAGGAAGGACGCGTTCGGTACCTGTCCAGGGCCGACGGCGGCGCGCCCTCGTGGTGAGATCACTGCGTTCCCAGGATGGCTGAGGGAAGAACAAAGGGGTGGAGTGCTCGTTGTGGCAGCGACAAGGCGGGGTTGCCTGTTGGTCACGTGACCTCCTCTTCCGTATATATTGGAAGGATTGAGGATCCTCGAAGACTTTTATGTGTGGGTTGAGTCCGCAGGGTACTTGAGATGTAACCTGGCTAGTACTGGTCGTCAGACCACTGTAAGAGATTGTTGCGATAATCTAGATACATTTGTTACTAGTTGCGAGTGACGTAACTTGTAACAGTTCGTTATTCGAGAAAGCAATTTGTAATTTTTGAGGTTCGGATAACCTAGGTCGGTTATTCCGAAATAATTGTCAAAAACTGAATTTATATGTGTGTAATCAATGCTTTCTGATGGCATTAACTATGTAATGACAACTTTATAACTGTATTTATGATTTGAGAGTTTGTTCAAGTTTGTAAATACTCAGATTCATTTTAATTTGTATTAAATTATTAATTATTGTTATTACACGAGTTTAATTGTCCGGGAAACTGGACTGGTGGCAGCGGTAAAAACTACCATAGGAATTGTGGTGTTTATGTGGAGATCGGCGGTCGACTCATCTCTACTTCTCCGCACTGTAAATCCCGCTTTTACCAAAAACCCACATTGTATCTGGGCTTGTGGTGTGTGGTTACATAGGGTATAATAGTTGTAAAAGTTTTTAATACATAAATACACTTAAAAACTTTGACAACAAAAGGAGTATTTTGAAAGGGTAAATATCATGAAGGGAGGTTGATGTATTACCAAGGAGTTGGCTAATACGTCCTTGTTTAACGCTGACGAAACTCGTCGAATTATATGAAGTTTAAACCAATTTAGTTCACAAAAATTGCAAAAAATACCTTCACTCTGCTATAACCTCCAACTCATGTACCATATCACATTTTGTTTATTGGGGCTTTACAGCTCACTCACATCAAGGTCATTAGAGTCCTAACATTTCTGTACAGGTAGGGAAAATGCTGTTACACACTAAGAAGAACCAACATGACTCTCCCCGCGCGTGGGACTCGCCGAATAACTCGACCATACCCACTAAAAACCCTCGTGAAATACAATATATCCAAACATAAATATGAGGGATAAAACAGATAACAGTTTCTAAAAACATTATAATAACTGAAAACAAAGAAAGTAACTTTAGAGAGAGAGAAAATGTAAATTTAAAGAAAAGAGAAAAAGAAAGAACTTTAAATCCAAATTCTCCCGAGAAGTGGGAGGAGCCCCGATTCGTTTATGGATTTGAGTAATGATACAAATGAAGATAAAATAAGGTGCCAAAGGCCACATTCCTCGAGGAATTTAAAAAGGCGAATCAAAATCGGTTCATTTTGCCCAAGCATAACGTCCAAACAGCTGGGTAGATTGTGTGGCCGTCGGCTGGAACTATATTTGAGACACTCCAAAAGAAAGTGTTCCACGGTAAGTAATGTATTGCAAGTCTCACAAATGGGGAGAGGTTCACCGCGTAAGAGATGACCATGGGTAAGATAGCAGTGGCCAATACGAAGACGTGTAAGGATCACTTCTTCAAGTCTGTTCGCACGGGATGATGATGACCAGGTCTTAACGAATTCTTTTACCTTTCTAGCTTGAAAGTGCAATCTTGCCATTCGGATTGCCATGTCTTAAGAATACACGACCTTATGGCAGCCTTGAAATCTGACGTAGGAACAGTTGAAAGGTCAAGAACTGCTCTCTTTGTTCCCCGTTTCGCTGCCTCATCAGCTTCTTCGTTACCCATAATACCCACGTGCCCAGGAACCCAACAAAGGACAATTTCAAAATTTTGAACTACTAGACAGCTTATTAGATACTGAATAGTCAGTGTAAAGATGTCAGAAGTGTACAGTGAAGATACTGACCACAGAGCACTAATAGAGTCACTGCATAGAGCCACAAGCCGTATTGACGATAGCTGAATGAACTTCAGCGTCTCAAGGATTGCATATTTTTCCGCAGTGTACACGAAGGTGAAAAGAACAGGTGGCACTAGAGAAGAACAGTGGAAAGCAGCACCGACGGAATCCTTCATTACTGAGCCATCAATATATATGAACATTTGATTCAAATAGAAGGTTTTCAGTTCTCCCAAGTGCTGCTGGTACACAGCAACAGGAGTGTCTTGCTTTGTAAGTTGGGATAGCCGAATGTCGATGGTAGGTTGCGTGAAAGGACCAAGGTGGTGTGAAAGAGTGTGGGTATTTCACTGGAGGAGGTAGAGAGATGACGTTTTCCTCCAGCAGCTGTTTAAAGCGGACACCCGCTGGGTGGGGTAAAGGTCTTGGAGCGTAAGATGAAGAAAATTTGGGGGAATGGATGAAATGGCGAGTAGGGAGATCTGAAACTCCCATCAGTTTCACTTCGTAAGATCCAAGTAAAATATCACGTCTTCTGTTAAGAGATGGTTCGCCAGCACCTACTAGTAAGCATTCTATTCGACTAGTGCGGAAGGTACCAGATGCAATGTGAACTCCTGCATCATGGATACTGCTATACTTACTGATGGGGCCTGAGTGTCGATGGTGAATGGCAGGCGTACACAATACTGCCATAATCTAAGACAGACGGAACAAGACTTCTATACAGACGAAGAAGGCAAGTGCGGTCTGCACCCCATGATGATGTACTTAAGCAGAGAAGGAGGTTTAGAGAAGAATTAGGGATTGTAGTTTTCAGATGTGATTGCGCCAAGTTAGTGTGTGGTCGAATGTGAAACCCAGGAATTTTGCGGAGTCAACGAAAGGAAGACGTCTGGATCATTGTGGAGACTGTATATCCTACATAAATTCATAGAGCATGACTAGGATACAGAGAAATTAAAGCCAGTAGACATGCTCCACTCGTGTAAACGGTTTAAAACCAATTCCAGTTGCCTCTCGATGACGGAGATGCTGCTAGACGAACAATAGATGGCGAAGTCGTCAACGAAGAGAGACGCATGTACCGGTTCTCGAACCAATACTATATATGGCTATGGCAAAGAGAGTGACGCTCAAGATTGAGCCCTGTGGCACACCGTTTTCCAAAGGATGATTAGAAGATAAATGAGTACCGAGGTGAACGAGGAAAGAGCGTTGAGATCGGAAGCTCGGCAGGAGCAGAGGAATCCCCACTAGCGCAATGTGCGTAGGATTCCGTACCTCCAGGTTGTGTCATAAACTTCTTCCAGTTCAAAAATGATGGCCACAAGGTGTTCCCTCAATACAAACGCCGATGAGATAGTGGATGGCAACAAGGAGGTCCAGCGTTGACCGCTGTTTTCTGAAACCACATTGGATATTGGTCAGGAGGTTTCGTGATTCCAGAAACCAAACAAGGCGACGATTGATCATTCTTTCTAACAATTTGCAAACACAGCTTGTCAGAGAAATCGGACGAAAGTGCGACGGATTAGAACGACCTTTTCCCTCCTTCGGAAGTGGAATAATTATGGCCTCACGCCAATGAGCAGAGACGGTATGCTCATTCCAAATATAGTTAAATAACTTCAGAAGGAATTTCATACCTATCTCTGGAAGATGTTTTAGCATCGCGTTATGTATCAGGTCCAGGGACTGTATCTTTTGAAGACGCAAGAGCAGAGGTCAGCTCCGTCATTGGGAAAGGAATGTTATATTCCTCTTCTCCGCAACTGGAGAAATCCAAGCAACACTTCCGCGCGAGGTTTCTGTTGGAGAAACAATGGAGAAAAACCGAAGGAGTTAGAGACTCATTCGTAGTGCGATGAAAGTTTCTCAGCGATGACTTCGGGTGAAGTTGCGAACTTTCTGCCATACAACTGATGATGGGGTACGGCTTGTAAGAGATGAAATGTAAGCCTTCCAGGAGGACGACTTACTTTCTAGAAGAGTTCGTTTTGCTCTGGTTCAGCGCGGCTTCACAAATATCCCATTGTTGAAAATCTCATTGAGTTTAAAAATGCTTTGCGGATAGCGCTGACCGCCTTTGCGCAATCCGAATTCCACCATAGAACTGGGTAATGCCTAGGATTACATGATTTAGGGATAGCATTATTGGCGACTTCGAGAAGCGCGTTAGTAAAACGGGATGCCACAGGATACACATCTGCGAAAGGCTCATCGCAAAGATTAATGTTGCGTTTGATCACATCCTAGTCTTTTTTTAATATCCCCTGAGAGGGGCGAGAAACCGAGGGGCAAAAAACATTCAAATGTACAAGAATCGGGTAGTAGTCACTCCCAAACAGATAGTCAAGAACTGTCCAGTCTAAGATCAGAGAAAGTGAGGAAATGCAGATAGCCAAATCGAGAACTGAGAAAGATCAAGAGGCTGTACAGAAGTGTGTGGATTGACTTGCGTTAAGGAGCGGTATATCTGGGCTACCTAACAGTTTTCCTATTATAGCACTCTTTGGGCAGTTGTATGAAGAACCCCAGAGCGGGTTATGGGCTTTAAAATCTACGACGATAAGGAATGGGGACGGCATCCGACAAGCGAGATCCCTCTTCGTGAAAGACTGCCCGGGGGAATTTACATTTTACATACCGTAAATGTAAGGGATGGTAGGCTCACCCTCATATATACGGTCTGAAAGACGGTGGTTAGAGATACTTCTTTGTCATAGACTCACGCGTCTACGGGCACAGCGACGCCTCCGCGTTCACGCAGACAGTCTTCCAACACCTATAACAGGCATAGCCACGAGAGAAAAAGGAATGTTTTGGTAAGAGATGCGTTTCCTGAAGACATATTATTTGAGGAGCACGACAAAACAGCAAGAGCTCGAGGTCATCGGAACAGACACGAATGCCATTCAAATTCCAAGAAAGAAGAGCCATGTTTTGGTGTTTATTCGCTCTTTTTTCGACGTCTCGGTTTCTGAATTTCCTTGAAATCCAACTGACAGCCAAAGGAAGCTGTAGATGGTTTCTTCGCGCTGACCGCTGTTGCAAAGGATTTTGCTATTGCGACTGGATTTTTATTCATATACCGATGCCTCGTCTCGGGGAAAACACCCTTTCCGTAACGCTCATCCTTTGGATGGCTTTCTCCCTGATATATTTGGGCACTTGTTTGAATTTGAAGGATGGTTTTCCTGACAATTCAAACAGCACGGGGCGACGAGCAAGGTGACGACTAGTGCGACGGCTTACCGCAAATAACACATAATGCACTAGATGAATTGAAGCGGTCTTATGCTTGACTGAATCACTGGCACTTAAAGTAGCGCAGAGGACTCAGCACATATTGTCGAACACGCAGGGTATAGAACCCACAGGACATGCTCTCTGGACTGAAAGACGGTGGAAGAGAGGGCGGATCGAAGGTTAGAATCAAAGTGGAAGAGGGGACGAACTTCCCCTCTACCTTCCTCTTGACCCTGTGAATATGAACAACAGCTTCTAGCTCAAAGAATTGTTTCAGGTCCTCGTCAGAATCTTGTGCAAAATCATCGTTGTTAACCACTTCTTTGCACAAGTTCAAGCTGGGGTGAGCGCTCACCTTGACCTATAATCCGGCAATTTCGTTGATGGTTGTAATAAAGTCAATTTGCTTATCTGTACGTGCCTCCAGCAGAATTTCTCCGTTCCGCTGGCACACGACAGACTGCAACTTTCCAATTTTTTCGTCGCTTGCTTTCTCAAGACGAATCGGGCTTACAGATTTAAACGTCTTTTCTTCTTCAACGCATCTCATAACAAGGAAGCGAGGTTAGGTCGGTCGGTCGTTATCCTTCAAAAGAAACAACTGTTCAAGTCGACAGTTCCTGCAATTAATCTCCTCTTCCTAGAGGAACAGGGCAAAAGGGGGAGGAGCGTCACAAGGGGGATAGGCTTTCCATGCGTATTGGTTTAATTTCATCCCCATGTTCCCCACCTAGCACGGAGTCCAACAAGGGGACATCCCACTGGGTTGTCAGGGTTGACACGGGGATATAGCGGGGGCACGCAGGGTTCTTTAAGCAGGATTGCTCCAACGCCGCCAACCACCGGGAAGGACCCCCTGCGCCCCCCTGCACACCCTGGACTTCAGTCAAAGACCTAGTCCGAGCCGATTGGTCGGGAATAGGTTAGCCCCCGATCGCCCGTCTAGAAGAAGCCGAGGCCAATGTATTGGATGCCGCATACAAGGAAATCCTTCTAGGGTTGCATGGCCCCTCAACTCTCCAGGACACCCATTCCCTGCGACACGGGTGCCATGCATGGCAAACACATGGGTGAGCGTTCAGCACTCAGAGAAAGCGATAAAAGTGAAAAGGTACGTAATTAGGAGAAAAGAAAAGTACAAGGAAAGAAATACTTGAATCTTCACTGTATCCCACCGTCAGGACGTGAACCGATTCACTTCGACGGTCACATCGCATCATTTTCAACAGCACTGGCTCCATCACTCTTACTCCTCATATCTTCGAAACCCACCTATAAGACGTCCTAACTCTTGTACGTGGAAGTCGACTAGCTCAGAGGAAGTTTAACAGAACGAGAGTAACAAGCGACGACAAAAGTCACTTTCTGCGGACGAGACGCCTACAGCACAGCAAACTGCAAATACTCGAAATAAATTCATCAACCAAACAAACGTCCATCTTCTCCCATCTTTTGGAAAGTATAAAAATTCCTCTGGAATCCCTCTACCACCATCTAAACACTCCTTGCTCCCGTCCACCCACGACTCTGACAAACAGGTGGAGATCTTCAAAGGTGTCCTCTAAGACCGATTCTCTCCATACTCTTTCACTTTAAACAAATCCTGGCCTCAAAATACCCTCCCTCACCTCAGGGAACAAGAAAGCAACTCGAGAATCTACAACTCTCGTATTCTCTTCGTATATATCCTAAGCAACTGGAAGCATGTAATAATAGTTCTCATTCCTAAACCCTGAAAAAAAACACCGATCTTACCTTTTTCCGTCCCTCGACTCCTATCTCAACTGAGCAAACTATCCGAACGCTTCACCCATCACAGAAATTTTAATTGGTAGAAAACATTATTCGTCCATCCGACGAGACCTCTGCGCATTCGCAAACAATTCGTCTCGCTCGCCTTGCATTTTGCGACTATGTCTCTCCCGCTTTGTTTCGTGAAAGCGCAACCTCAGCTATCTTTTCTGACTACTCCTATGACTTTGATACAGTTTCACACGACACGTTCCTTCGCATAACAATCCTTCCCGTGTCTTATGTCTTCCACTACCTACTAGTTCCAGAAATCAATTTCTACTCCCCTAACAATCTATGCTGCACAACAAAGAAGCGTGTAGGCACCCACTCTCACTGTACCTCTTAGAAGTCCCAAACTCTGACACCAATCTTTAGTTGATGTTGCGTTCATGGCAAAAGCAAAAAACCTTAACGACATCAGAGACCAATTAATCAACTGAAGCGAAATAAATTGGTTAACTCGTAACTCTGCAGAAAGTCAGTTAATTTTACACGCTAATTCTCTTCAAACCCACTACTGCAAAACTCTCCCAACAATATTAGAAATTGACAACAAATCTAGTGTCAAA
The DNA here is from genome assembly GCA_002313205.1 of Laupala kohalensis. NCBI lineage: Eukaryota > Metazoa > Arthropoda > Insecta > Orthoptera > Trigonidiidae > Laupala > Laupala kohalensis. Next base: position 78,452 of record NNCF01133463.1, on the reverse strand, counting down.
AGTACGTCCGCTACCTCGATCTAGATATGCATGCGAGATTTGACTGGTCAACTCAGAAAACGACTGCTTGCAAGACTGGCTAGCAAGATGGGCTTCTCCCATACTCACAAACAAGTCAAAACAAATCATTTACAAGATGTGTGAGAAGCTTTGCCCTTCACCCACACGAAACAAGGAGTATTGGCTATGCATTCTTTTTTGAAGACGTCAAAAAAGCTCCCGTCAATATTCAAGAGAATTGGTTTGGAATTGCGGCAGAAATACGTAAGAAAACAACGTATGAGGGATACGAAGCGTTAAAAAACTAATTCCTCAGAAAGTAACACACGGATTCGCTTAGAATTTCAGACAGAGGTGAGCAACAGTGTATTTGATTAGATACAGCTTTCGGTGTAGTCAACTTGAAGCAGCGGCTAGCTCTTGTGGATGAAAAGTACATATGAGGAAAATTCGGACTCATTAAAGGGTAAAGCACAACTGTTAATTCCAAAGTACACTGGAAACGTACCACAAAATGGAGCGAACTATAGTAATATGGAAATCAACGCACTCTATTGAGAGAACTTCAAAATATCTCACTATACGTAGTTGCTATACTTCGCCAATAGCTATCCCTGATTTACCATATATTTTTATTCATGACCCTAGGTGATAAACATGTGCGGAGATCGGGGAACTGACTTGAGGCAAGGTCAAGGAGCTTAACTGGCACCAACATAGTTTCGACGAAGTAGGACCATTAGGGGTTGAATTATGGGCAAATGGCATGTGGCAGGAAAACGTTTGATTTTGAAAAAATCATATCTTGAAACGGCTGGGGGGATTGGATCCAAATAAAGGACGCTGAAAAGAGGACGCAGTAACAGGATATTTAATAAATGGAAATTTTTTTTAAAATTAAGAAAAGTTATACCTGATTTCTTTTTGAGAAAATAAGAACAGATAAAGGTCAGACATTACTGACTAAAGAGAGGGGATACGATAAGTGAGGGAAGTTTAGCCTTCACACCGATATTGGGATGAACGAAGGCGAGTAAGATAGAAAGATGTCACAACATAATATAAGAAGTTGATAATAGAGGAAGGATAAAGATTATAGAGGAAGAGATATGAAGTTAAAGAAGGTGGCGAAAGGGACGACAGAGAAAGATCGGGCTGGTATGAATAGGTGTTGTTGGGGAGAACAGGAGGTTTTCTCGATGTGCTAATGGAAATGATTAAAGACAGGTTGGAGGGAATGGAGACAAGTATACGTTTGAGAGCTACTGGAACTGTTGATGAGACAGAAAGTTGTAATGATAATACATGAAAGTTTTAATCATATGATTGAGGACGGTCCAGCAAAATTTTGAGATCAATGATAGGAGGGAACGACTACTATTAAAGAGGAAGAAGGAAGAGCCAATAAGAGACTATGTAATAGATGTATCGAGGAAGAAAAAAGTGGCATATAAAATAAATGTATACTGCTAAGAAGGAATTGCTGACAGTTTTACCTCATAAAGGAGAGAGAGAAAAGATGGAAAAGGTGATAACACAAAATGAACATGCAGATGAGAAAAATTAGCAAGAGAAGCCCACGGCTGAAAATGTTCGATGCAGAGAAAGGTGTTGAGGAATAATTTTAATAGACAGAAATAATGATTGATGACTCTCTCTCTTTATATATAAAATGAAGATATCACTCACTGACAGACTGACTGACTCACAGAAACTACAAAGCCTACAAACTTGAAATTTCGCAGATACGTTCCTTTTACGTTGTAGACATCCTCTCAGAAAGAACTTGACAAAAATCCACCCCGAACAGAGTTAAATAGGGGTTGGAATTTTTTACGTAGGTATTTCTAGAGTACCTAGAGCAATTTCAACCAAACTTAATAAATGGATGGTTATCGGACAAATAATACTGTGGGGGTAAAACATCATTAGCACCCCTATGGAGGGGGTGACATGTAGAAATATTGAAAACTAATATTAGATTCGAATCCATTATTTTTTGTGTCGATAAATATGCCCCGATATTTGTAAGTTCACAATCAGTTTACATTAGAGGTAATATACTTCTAGCGCTCCTTGGATAGGGATGGGAATGAGAGGAAGGTAAAAATAATTTAAAAAACCGATATCGGCGTTTAATAAATCATTTTCGGGACCGCTGACGTGAAGTGACACCCTCATTGCACTCAGAAGTACACGATCACCCCCCCATAAGAAATGAATACCTTTTGTATTCGGATTGAGATGTAAAAATAATCGAAAATGACCGATATTAGTGTTGAGATCGTAGTTTTCGGGGACGCCGCAATTAGTAGTCGTTCTCGAAGACATCAAAGTCCGTTTAAAAACCAAGGGACCCTAGGGATGGAAATGCCTTGAAAAAATTATCGAACATGACATGCCAGGTACGAGTCCATAATTTTCGACTTCGATGAGTTGATAGTAAAATCACCTTATTGCGCATGTCTAAACTCAGCCCTAATGGAAGAAACCACTAGCACCTCTTAGGGGGAGTGGAAATGGGTTTATGGATAAAAGTAATTGAAATCTAATTTTGAAATATACAAAAAATTCACCGTATATTTTTAAACTGTCAATGCGGTTAAGTTCAAGACGAGATCATATAGGGAAAAGGCATCGTTAGAAGGGGGGGTGGAAAGGGTGAGACGTAAAAATTACGTAAAAAACAATGATAGGGTCGAGCCCATGGGTTCTGTGTATTCTGAGACGAATTATATTTCTAATGACATTATGTACCCTTCCGACCACATGAGGTGTATGACACCACTAGAGGTGGGAATTGGAAAGAGTGAGACACGAAATATTATCGAAAATGTCCACTTATATAGGATTTTACGAATGTTCACTTCTCGGGGAGTGAAATGGGATATTAGCGTTTTCTGGAAACTCAATTACATCAGTGACAAAATGGAAAGATGATACACCACAATACTATCCAATTTTCAACATTAATGGATAACATTCTCACTGGATATAAATGGTAATGCGAGAAAGAATAAAGTTGCAGACATATCACAAAATTCATGTGAGCAAAACCGCGGGCACTCAATTGTTGATGAAAATTGAGAGAAAGTTTGAAAAAGGATACAAGTGTTGTATACCAGGAAAAGAACGTATAAAACTTCCTGCAAAACTGGGTAAAAGAAACTAATCCGGAAAATTTTCAGGATTTGAGGAAGAATATAATACACATTGAGTACATGTGATATAGAATCCAGGATACCGAACCAGCGAGGTGCTACGAGTACCACAAGTATGGACATATAGCACTGGATTGTCGAGAAAAGAATGAGTTATGTGGCCACTGCAGAGAAGAGGTGCATGGCTTTCTATTCGGGGAAAGAAAGTCTGTACGCTTTTTGGTTGTGACAGAGGAAGGATATTGAGCAATGATGCAACTAAATCATGAGGTTGCGGAAATAATTAGGTAAATTTACAGGAGAACATTTCCAAACAGTTCGCTATCAAAAGGGGATATAAATATAATAATTGTAAATATGTAAGGCAAATTTAGTCATGATCTTTGAAAATATACTAAGATCATAGAGAATTTACTAATAGAAATGAGGGAAGGCGATCTCCTGCTCTGTATGGATTCATATGCGAGGAGCATGCTATGAGGGAATAAAACGACAACAAAATGGAGTTTAATGGCAGACATGAAACTAAAGTACATATTTTATACAGAGAATATGAAGAAAGTACTTTTATAGGGTATAGAGGAACAGATGATTTAACCTTTACGCATGTTGATCATGCTGCAAATTGCTTTGAGATGGAAACGACACATAATGTAGAACAAAGGATCATTGAGCAAGGAATGTTAAGAGTAGACTGGAGAAAGTTTGAGTGTATGAAAGAAAAGCTAAGTAACCACAGTGATTACAGCATTAATTCTATATAAGACATTGAGGACAAATTTGAAACCGCACAACTGCAAATGTTATAATTTTACCCTACTTATCGAGCAAAGATAGCAGGGGAAAGAATGGGCATGTCCGGTGGACAATAAGAACCGGAGTTGAAGAAAAAAAGTAATTTACGGAAAAAAGTAACTGGACAGGATATGACAAAGAAGAGGGAATGTGGAGAAAGCACAAAAGGAGTATCGTCAAAAAATACAAGAAATCAAGGTTGCAAAAGTAAATGAGAAGATGAAAAGTTGGGAAGACTATAAGTAATGGAAAAATCGTATTGGAACTCCCTTTCAAAATTGGTACCCAAAAAATAAAGGATTTTGGAGAAGCATAATTCATGATGAAAAGAATCTGTCAATGTGGACTGACTTAAGGAAGAGATTACTGGGAGGGTTATTCCCTGACCATAGACAGGGAAAATAGAAAAGGTTGGATGAGGAAGCAGGAGAAAGAAGGAAGATGAACAAGGAGGAACTCAGATGGATAATTATGCAAATAAAATTCCAAGTTATGACTGGAAATGCACGAGATGATTAGGAAAGGGTATGAAGAGCTTTCTGAAGATACGTTGAAAATATATGATGCATGTATTGAAACGAGCTATTTTCCGAGACTGTGGAAGATGACAGATTATTTTTGATAGGAGGAAAAAGAGAAACTAGTAATCTTAAGTTGTATTTCTTATTCCGATATTTGCCAAAATCCTGGACAAGTGGATAGAAGAATAACATCTAGAAGGAGAAAATATGATAAACAAGTTTCTATGTGGTTTCCACGTAGGGAAGAGGGCAGAGGATTCTGTGGAAAGGTTCTTCAATTATTTCAGTAACAAAACAGGAAAATATTGTATGAGCATTTTTCTAGATACAGAAGATGCTTTTGCAAGTGTGATCTGGAAAGTGATCATGGAAACAATAAACAAGAAAAATGCTCTATGTACTCATACAATTTATTAGCATCTTATTTTGAGAACAGATATATAATGCTCAGAATACGTGGGGAAACTGATTCAAGAGGCAAGATGTGAATGTCCCCAGGGTTCGGCTGCGGGACCAATGTATAGGAACATTGTAACGAACTGGGAACAAATAATGCTGGTGTACCTGGAACGACAAGGTGAAATACGTCGCTTATGCAGATGATTTGACGTTATTAGTTGAGGGTAACAGTAGACAGATATTTGAGGAAAAGAGACAGAATGGACTAAATCAAATAATGGGCGATATATGAAGATTACATCTTAAAATAAAAGGTCGAAGACGAAAGCAAAACTAGACGAAAAATTACTTGGAGATCATATAAGTTATAATGTTGAGAGAGAGCGAGGAGAATATCTTATGGGATTCTCAGAGTTGGGGTGAATAAATATATACATTACGGAGATATGTTAATCGGAGTCGTAGGAATGTATAATCACAGCAAGCGCGACATGTACAAAACTTACACTCTACCTAATTTGCATTCCAGGACAAGTTCGCAGATAAATAAAAATTATATCGAAAATTAAACACGAATGAATCTGTACCCAACCGGTTCGACGAAAACTGCGAACAAAAGATCAGAACTCAATTTTGGTGTTTACGCCGAAATAGCATTCAAACAGTTGTTCGGTATTCAGCCGTTCAAACGGTCTCATTGCCGTTACTACGAAGAAATCTGTTTGGTTACGATATACCGCCTATCACATAATGCGTTCTCGGGTGCCATATGGTCAGGAAGTCCATTTTTACTTCCGTTTGCAGGGGAGTTCGTTCCTCTCGGCACCATCCATGCGATTAGTACGTTAACAGCATAATATAAGCTCGCAGATTCAAGCGAGCACAAGCGCTGAGTAATGGCATATAAACGATACATTTGTCAGAATGTTAATGCCAGTATGTTGTTTATCGTTCATCATTATCATGAATACTAAAATGTACAAGTTATTAGTAACTTTTCAGCGAAGTATCGTTTCCTTGAGTAGGATGTGATGTATCTGCAACACTGGTAACAAGACGTGTTTGAGTTTCACGCTAATCTAAAAACTGTGAATCTACAATTGTGACTCATACGTACGACTGCTATATTCAGTAGAATTTTTCACATTTATTTTGAGACATGCCGAATAATATATGGCATTCATTTCAATTGTCAATTATACATGTACTTGTATAATTATACATGTACTTGTACTTAATCAATAACTTGTACATGTACTTTTACAAACATATTTGCGTTAAATTACAAACATATGGACATTATATATGTATTATAACTCGCAGCTAACTTTTTATCTTATCTAGGAACTTTTGCTGAAATTTTTGAATCCGCCTCTGCCTTAGGGCCCTTGATCGGAATTGATGGGATGGTCCCTTGCTTGCTTCCGGAGAGTAAATTAGTTTTTTTTTCCTCCACGTGGTCATACGCAGTTTGTACTGTTTTTTGACAATAAATTTATTTATTTAAATATGTTTACAATTTAAATCTTATATTAATTTGACTTATGTTGAGACTTCAACTACTTTTGATGTAAGGTATCAGAGACCTCAAAATGCGTTTTTCCGTACACATCTTGTAAATTATTCTCGTATACACGTTGTAACCGAAATTGTTCACGGTGAAAACAAATATTGCATATGGATAAGATAAAATGTTACTTTCGGACAAAAGTCGGACTAAAAGTGTAATCATTCGTCAAACCCTGAATCAGGTGTTCTCTTATAAGAAAAAGTTGTAATAAATTGACATGTAATGACTCTTCTCATATGAAAAAAATAAAAATTAAGTCATCACTTTCGGCACAAACCTCGTGGAAAGGATCCTTGTAAAGGTTTCTTCCCGCCAAAGGTTGATCGTTCGGAAACACTATGCTGTAATTTTTCGCATAGCTTTCGTGACTGCGTTCCTGGATCCATTTTGTATTACGAATTTGTTCTGGGGTGTATCGTCTGAGAAATAAAAAATACACTTTGAAATCATTTCACGTTTTTTTCATTTTTTATTTTATAGGTCATAAAGTTCTCACCTGATGTCGTAACTGAAGAGATGCAATTCAGGTCTTCCGTTGATTATCCATTGTGCCATTTGCTCCCCACATCCACCACCAAGCATCATGCCAGCGGAATTGTAACCACAACTATGATACAAACCAAAAAGCCGAGGATCTTCACCTGAAGTACAAAAACATCAGTATCAGATATTTTCTGAGAGTAAATAAATGCAGGTTTGTAAATTCTAATTGGTACATTCCGACAACGATATTTTCGCAACATTTCTCTCTTTATTTCATATTTGTTTACTACGTTTCTCAAGTTTCATGTGTATTTGAAGAGTTTCAACATTTTCCTTATAAATGGAGTTTTATACGTTAAGCACTGGCGTCGATGACCGAATGATTAGCGTAGAGGTCTCTTGAGCTCAAGGGATTTGGTTCATTGCCGGTTGAATACGAGGGATTTTTCGGTTGTGAAAATCCACCGGTACAAGAAGATCCCTTGAGCATCTTACGATGTTCTCTCCAAAATTAACTCAAATCGAGTTTCTCGACGAAAAAGGAACCCAAAAATGTTGTAGTGTACACTGCCATCAGGTAGTAGACGACGAAAGACAACTTTCGCTGAAAGAGGTGTCGTTAGTGTGGGCCAAAACAATTAATTGGACGCGGAGTCTTACAGGACTTCCAATTAAAAAATTTTGAGAGTAGACCGGAGACTCAACCACAATATATGGACTTCGCAATAGTGGAGAAATAAAGAAGTCGAATGATGAGAGAAGTCTTATGAGACAAAACATAAGTGCTCATAACAAAAGGGTCTCCATAGAAATGACACAAGGCTAATGAAGTTGTGGGGCAGAAGGCAAAATATAAAGAGATCCACAAATGTCTTTCGAGAAATCCAGCAACTACCTCAGATTCTAGTGTTACCCTTGAGGATTAGAAGAATTGCCCTAAAAAAAGAAACAAAAAAAGCAATAGCTTAAGTGGTTACAGGAAACCTGTGGGCCCATTCCATGTCAAAAACACCGTTTTAATAAGATTTTTCATGACCATCTCAGATGTTGATAAAATATTGTAGGAAGGTAGCTATCATTTAGATTAAGAAAAGTGCCAAGTATTGTTGTAAAATTTCTACCCATTTGGAAGTTATAACAATGTAAAGTTTAAACAAAATGGCTCAACACAAAACTTTTGAACTGCTCTGAAAGCTCTCCTGAGATAGAGAATTGGTAGAGGTGCCATTTTCCAGCTTATTTAATAATCTTTACAATGATATACTATATAACATAGGTCAAGGAGGAAAAACTTATCATGTTCAAAATCAAACTTTTGATTTTTAATTTCTCAAAATGTGCTGCTTTGCATATTTTCAAATTAATATCCTTGTTAATCATCTGGGAAAATATGAATGTGGGATGGAAATGGGTCCAGTGTTGAAACAATAAAAAATTGTAGGTTCTTGTCGCATACTGCATGCGGAACTAGTATTTTTCTCTTAATTCTTGCTATATATACATTACATTATCATATTGGAGCAATATTTAACATAATAATAGTGTATAGTAAGAATAAAGTGAATAATTCTAGTTCTGTATATGGTATGCGACAGTGGTGACAATACGACTCAACCTTTTACAGAAAAATAATAAATAAATAAATTTATTGTCAAAAAACAGTACAAACTGCGTATGACCACGTGGAGGAAAAAAAAACTAATTTACTCTCCGGAAGCAAGCAAGGGACCATCCCATCAATTCCGATCAAGGGCCCTAAGGCAGAGGCGGATTCAAAAAATTCAGCAAAAATTCCTAGATAAGATAAAAAGTTAGCTGCGAGTTATAATACTAATAGAATGTCAATATGTTTGTAATTTTAAGCAAAAAATTACATGTAAGTTATTATCGAACTATAGATTATTCTGAGTATAGTGCTTAAAAATTGAAATAACACTAAATTCACGATTTATTGTTACAATAGACCCGCCCCTAGACAAAGCCTAGAGAACCTGTATGATAAATCCGCCTCTACCCGAAGGAAAACCGGAGAAAAACCCGGGCCAGGATGGGGCTACAGAATTTATGTACACAAACGTGCCAATGTTGAGTACACATAAAACTAAATTAATATGAGCCATAAGACAACACAATCATGCAAGAAAATAGTTTTTGAAATTGTTATAAGTTGTTTAAAAAGTACTACAGCAATGGCGTGATAAAGCACAAGACGAATTTAACTTTTGTTAAAATCAATAAATTCTTTTACAGTGTAGAAGCACTGGTGCAGGAGGTAGTTTTTAACCGCGGATTTGAAGATATTCAATTTCATAATATCTTTTATATTCTTGGGCAGGGAATTATATAGAACGATTCCCGAAAAAGAGATTCAACAACAAAAGTAGAGAGGGGAAAACAAGGTGAGAAACATTTCCAATGAGAAAACAGAGGGGAAGAGTCCTTAACATTTCATGTTCCATAGAAGTAGGTTAGGAAGTAAGGATCTCCCAAAAATTTTAACAGAACTTGAGAATTTTCATTTAGTACAAATAGGAAAAAAAGAAGATAAGGAGTTTCTTTGTGAGGAAGCACTTGAACAAGCATACTATGTGAGGGAATATAGGAAACTCTATATTTTAATTTTGATTTTAGACAATAGAAATGAACTGATGGACAATAACATGTACAAAAACTAAGAACAATAAGAAGCGCACTGAAATACGAGGAGGATGACACGAGACAGATGGGAGACGAATAAACAACTAGAAGATGATTTTTAAAAAATTGTAGAAATAAAATGTGAACCTGGGAATGACGTTGTAACAGACTAGGTAAACTTGATAAGATGCTTAGTGCCGTTTCGCCACAGAATTAAATATGAATATAAATACTTTAATTATTAATCTTTAAGTTATAATTTTCACACTCCGCTACAAGTCGCTCATTTCAGTTTAACGTGGTATTAGATGGAGTCTCCCTGAATGCTTTCACACACATTCGAGTCGCCCACAAAAGCGATGTGTGGCCGGGATAAAATGAAACATGAGTAGTCAGATAAGCAGTGCGCGATATCGAGTTATGTTATCTCTGGACTGAAGTGTTTCCATTGGTTCCCCCAGATCGGTTTTTGTGATTGGTTCTCCATACCCCTGCCAATGCAAAAATATCAAATTCCCTGTGCAATGCAATGACATCAAAATTGTCACAATATCTACTTCGTGTCTCCCAAAAACAATCTCCAAGTGTAAAACGAGACAGCGACGAGTCGCCGAGATGTGTCTCCGAGACCGGTCGCGTAGTGTGTAGCGTAAGTGCCGTCGTATAACTAACTGGTAGCACATGCACATACAATAGGGTTTTTATAACTTATATCTAACGGGTAGTTCAAGTACAATCAGAAATTTTCTTTCAAACGTCCCATTTTTTTTCCATAAAATTTTGAGATCCAATGGCATGAATGGTACTTTGCTTGAACATTCCTTATAAGCGACAAAGAAAACTTCACTCTGGTGCTCCACCACAACGGTTCCCAATTTTTTCGGCCAATGAACCCTAATAATGATTGACCTTCTTTCAGCAGAACCCCAACTCTAATAAGTAAGGTTAATTAGCAATGGTGGAAATACACATTTAAAAAAAAATTGTACCTACTATTAACTGATTGTTTCTTTTAACTAGGTATCATGTTTGACTTATTCTACAGACTTGCATTACTTCTATTTAACTATACATAAGTAACATCAAGCTTAATGACACCATTTCTCCCCTTAGAGTGTTACGGGTATCACACTCCACCCTCCCCATTTTTACATGTTTAGCCCTTTTCACCCCATCTTAACGGGTACTGTGTCCCTGATGTGATCTGAACTGGAAAATAACGACATTGGTAGTATATTTATTCAACTCAGAAACTCTGAAAACCATAGATCCTATGCAAATCAATTCCTTGTAATTATTTTTTCCAGACACTTCCTTTCTCACCCCCATTTTAGGGCACAAGGGATGTCTTATTGCCATGGTTACTAAATTTAGACTTAAACCATATAAGAAGTGCCACTGTCTCATTGATGCTGAAAACATTGGATTAGTCAGTGATATATGTTTTTTTTTTAATGGGGTTTTAGGACTCGCTCAAGGTCATTAGGGTCCTTATTGATATATGTAAACAACAATAATGACAAGTGTAAATTATTACTGATATATGTAAACAACAATAATTTACACTTGTCATCCCCTATCCTAGGGATGTAAGGGGTCTGATCACAAACTTAAGTGTCATCGGAAGTGGTGTCATACGTTTCAGTGGACCCGAAAACCATGGTTCCAACATCAATATTGGTCCTTTTCAATTAATTATATATTTCATCCCCTTCCCAACCCTATCCAAACTGTATTTTTTCTCATGGAGGGTGACTATAGACTTAAACGACATTGGGAAAGGCAGTATTAGTTCCAGAGGCCCCAAAAATTATATAATAAACACCAATATCAGTCGTTTTCCATATTTTTACTTGCTACCCTATTCTCACCCCCTATCCATGGGGAAGTATCCACCATGTGTACTGATTGTAGACTCATGTAGTATGAATGGTGAGTGGTTACTATTTATCTCAACAGCTACAACTATAGTGTCAAAACTAATATCAGGGATTTTCATTGTTTATACTTCCAACCCTCTGTCTACAGGATGGTAACAGTGTATTTTCACTAATGGAGACTAACCATGAGCTTAAGTAGCAGTGTGTGTGACACTTATGCTCTCAGTGGCCCTCAAAATCATGTATTCAATATTAATATTGATCTCTTTTGATTATTTTTTCATTTCACCCTCCTCCCACCTTTCCCCTAAGGTTGTTAGGGGGGTCTTTCCCCCACAGTGTTTTTCATCGTATAGTCAGTTACCTGTGTACTGAGTTTGGCTGACATTGCTCCAGGCTTATCGGAATTGTGGTGGGCTATACACACACATTCTTTTTAACTTTCTAATTCTAGGAACCCCTTCCATGAAACAATAGGATTCCTTGGAACACCTTTTAGGAACCGCTTCTCTACCGCATCAGAGTACTGTTTCAAGAGTCTTGAAAATCATGTTACAACGGAAACATTCTTTGAACAAAGAGAATAAAGTTTTGGAAAACTGAAACCAAAGATACAACAACAAAGGTAAGAGACCTAAGGAATAACATTTAATAAAAATTTTAATCATTTTAATATAATCAGTTTTCTTGTAAACTAGAATACCAAATACAATAAGTTTTATAATGGTATCATTAGTCAGAGTTCTCACAAGATGATTGTTAATAGTTCACTTTCTTGTACATAGTATTTAAGATAGAAGTAGTACAATGAAAAAGTAAAACTACTCTCGAAGGAAAGCTCCGCAATTACTTGACTTCGGCACTAGGAGGAGATGTGGTCAGCATCTTTCTCCGACTGGTTTGACCCCAGGATAGACCCTGGTACTCATTTCGCAGCAGGCTGAGTAAGCCTGGGAGTTAGTCCGGATGTTGAGATGTGGATATAGAGGAAAATTTCCTAATTCACCGGGGATTGCACCCCAGCCATCCAGCCAGCAACTCAGTGTTCTACCCAGTGAGCCATACTGACTCCAGCAGTACAATTAACTTCAACTAATTGTGAGACTATATTTTTGCCTTGTGATAATTTTCAAAGTTTGAGATATGAGAAGCCATTTATTAAGCAATGATACATAAATTTTATCACAAGCTATAAAAACTGTGGACTAAAATTGCAGACCACCTTTGCAATTGTTATAAAATGATTTCCTTTGCAATCTTAACAAATGTGGAGTCATGAAGAGGACATGACAAACATTTTCATGAACTATCACAAAAATACATCTTATAAGAATAAACATACATCATTTAAGGCATTTATTGTTTGGCATGCAATAATGAAGACTGTGAAAAGTATATGAGAAAGTAGGTGCAATGGTTTTGTGCAACTAATTTTCTATATTATTAAAAATTTTGAAATTTTACAGCTTTTCAAAGAAATATTTGAAGTCTAAACATACCCAATAATGGTTTATGATCTGGAGTAAAGCTTTCTGGACCACAGATGGTTGATTTGATTCCTGCAGTTTCAAATACAGGAACAAGATTTACAGCTCCTCTCATGTGTGCACTGAAAACTATCCAATCTAATTCATAGAGACCAAATTCAAAATCTGAGTTTACCTGCAATGAGAAAATTATCAATAATAACAATTTCATTTTCTGTAATAAAGAATCATTTTGTGATAAATAAAAAAAAAACACACACAAAATGTAAATTTTGAAAATAACCTCACTGCAGCATGAGCAAATAAAACTACGCTTATTGTATATACTGAATAAGATTCTGGAAGATATTGCAATACTTACAAAATCTCCAAAATATTTTGTTTTTCTACAGAAACAGGAAGCAAAATAAATCAGATGAATTCTAAATACAAATTTAGAAAATTTATTCAAAATTTATAATAATAATAATATTTTATTGAACCACATAGATCATAACAAAGATGTATAGCGAGTCATAGAACTAACAACAAAAACAATAATATTTACATATGAGAATTATAAAATTATATTAATTTTGATACATTTAACCATATTCATTTAACTTAGGCTAAATAGAAATTAACATAAAATACAATTATTTTCTACTATTACAGAACATTAATATTTATTTAGGTTAGGGTTATTAGATATCTATGGTAGGAATTCTATTATTTTACTTTTATTTTATTAATGTATGTCGAGGTCTATATTTATGGTAAAACAATGTAATTTGATGTTGTTTGATAGTTTCCTTCTCATAGGTCACCTTCTGCACCTTTGTTCTAATGATTACCTGCAACAGATTGTATGTCATACATTAGTTATTGCCATTGAGGAATTCTTGTACACTGTAGTAGAGTTTCTGTTGTAAGAATTGTTTGAGTTTTGTTTTGAATGGGTTCAGTGTATTGATGTTTTTGTAGGTTTAGTGGTAACGCATTATATAGCTGTATACCTGCATTATAAGTGCTTTTTTGGCAAAGAGTGGATGTTATTTGAGATAGATGGATATTTCAGGCCTGACTAGTGTTGTGAACATGAACAGTGGAATTAAATCTTTAGAGTGGTCCTTTGTTTAGTAGTTTTTTTACAAAGTTCAAAGTTTCAAAAGCAGTGGAAGTATTTTCAACTTTTCAAACAATGGTTTAGTGAACTAAAATCGAACAACCGAACGAAAGTCATGTGAAATATTGTTAAAAATTACACATCAGCTTCTGAAAATCGCGAAGAAAACATTTCTCTGCTAAACGATGGCAAAATCGAATCAAATTCTCAGGACATCGCAATTTTGTTTAATTCTTATTTCTCAGAAGTAGGTAAAATAATGAACTCAATATTTCCAAATCAATGTCCTCCAATTATATCCACCCACATACCCAATTCTATGTTCACATCTGAAACTAACACCAGTGAAGTCATGAGAATCATCAGCTCATTCAAAAACAAATTTTCAACAGGCATAGATGATATACCTGAGTTTATTGTTAAATTTTCATCCCACACTATATTAAATCCACACATAAATATTTTTAATAGTTCTTTATTGGAAGGAGTGTTTCCTAACATATTTAAGAGAGCTAAAGTGAAACCATTACTCAAGAAAGGAAACAAACTTAATATTGGAAATTATCGACCAATATCTCTACTACCCACTTTTGCAAAAATCCTATACAAATTGTTCTATAAGCGTCTTTTAGTCCATGTATTTTCCGTTGCTTATATTTTGCAAACATTTACTCCCATTTATGTTAAAGCATTACCTTCTGGGGCAATTCCGGTCCGAGTATTCAAACTTTCAGAATTCAGAAGAGAATAGTTCGGATAATTTGTAAATCTCACCCCAGAGACTCTTATTCAAGGAATTAAATATTTAACACTTCTCTGCATTTATATTTATGAAACAGTCGTGTTTGTTAAGACCGAATTACTGAAGTGCCACCCTTGCTTCATACGAAACAGTCTCGTTCACAAACACAATACTCGCAATAGTAATAATATTCATCGCCCGAGAGTGTCAACCACTCTTTGCCTAAAAGGACAATATCATTCAGGAATCGTTCCATTTAATTCCCTGCCCAAGAATATAAAAGATATTATGGTATCCGTGTTTAAAAACTACCTCCTGCACCAGTGCTTCTACAATGTAAAAGAATTTATGATTTTAATAAAAGTTAAATCCATCTTGTACTTTATCACGCCATTGCTGTAGTACTTTTTAAATAACTTATAACAATTTCAAAAACTATTTTCTTGCATGATTGTGTTGTCTTAAGGCTCATATTAATTTAGTTTTATGTGTACTCAACTTTGGCATGGTTGTGTACATTAATTCTGTAGCCCTATCCTGGCCCGGGTTTTGCTCACGTTTTCCTTCGGGTAGAGGCAGATTTCTTATACAGGTTCTCTAGGCTTTGTCTAGGGGCGTGTTTATTGTAACAATAAATCGTGAATTTAGTATTATTTCAATTTTTATGATTTTTAAACACTATACTCAGAATAATCTATAGTTCGATAATAATTTGTACATGTAAAATAATTTTTTGTGTGTTAAATTACAAAGATATTGACATTCTATTAGTATTATAACCCACAGCTAACGTTTTATCTATCTAGGAATGTTTGCTGAAATTTTTGAATCTGCTTCTGCCTTACGGCCCTTGATCGGAATTGATGGGATGGTCCTTTGCTTGCTCTAGAGAGTAAATTATTTTATTGTCCTCCATGTGGTCATATGCAGTTTGTACTGCTTTTTTGACAATAATTTTTTTAAATTAATTTATGCTGTTTTATCATAAATATAGACCTTGACATAGGTTAATATAATAAAAGTAAAATAATAGAACTCCTACCATAGATATCTAATAATCCTAGCCTAAATAAATATTATAGAATAGTAGAAAATAATTGTATTTTTATGTTAACTTACACTTAGCGTAAGTTAAATCAATATTGTTAAATGTATCAAATTTATCATATTGATGTTATTCTTATATGTAAATATTATTGTTATTGTTGTTAGTACTATGACTCGCCATACATCATTGTTATGATCTATGTGGTTCAATAAAATATTATTATTATAAAATTAAATATAAGCTTTGTATTTGACACTTACTTTATCTAATGTAATTGGGTTATCCTCATAACCTCCCATACACAAACTGTCTCCTTGGATACGGAAGTAAGTTGAAGAATCATGATCACGAATGTTTGGCAAGCCACGAACTCCCGGAATACTTTCCGTCACTACATAAGCATGCTTCATGGGAACTAGTGGCAATTGCAGTCCAACCAAGGAAGCCATTTCACGGGACCAAACTCCTATAAACAACATATATATTTAATAAAACAATTTCATCATTTTCAGACTATTTTTTTGGTTTAATGCAGTTTTAAACACAACCTTTCACACAGTCCTCGTCAGATGAATAACAAACATTGTGTTCAAAACTGAGTTAAACAAAAAAAATAATCTGAAAATGATGAAATTGTTTTATTGAATAAGTAATCAGACAAACTATTCTCTACAATATATATTTAAAGTACTTTTTATTCTCAAACCATGTAATATTTTGCTTTTTCATCTTTAATTTTAGAATTTTTACAAGTTGCACATCATTTTGCAAGATAGCCAGTAATTGACAACTCATTCAGCAAACAAACAATCCTATAGCTAATGTAACAACAGCAATTTTCTACAGTTAATTTAAGTTGTTCCTCTTACTGTTTTTGGAAATACACCAAAACAGCAAATCAACTTTGGTATAGAATTTGACATAAGGTCTAAGATAACAGTATCCCAACAAGACTACTTATTTTTCATTTTTAAGCCTAATTGACCGATTGGTAAATTGAGTTCAAATGAAGAGTCTATTGAAAATTCATGTTCTAGGACCATAAACACAATAAGATATGTCCCAAAAATTAGTATAACATACCGCTACAATTAACTACACAATTTGTTTTTATTTTTCCATATGGAGTAACGACACCAGTAATATATTTACTTCCAAACAGATTAACATCAGTCAAAATTTCTGTCACAGGACAATTTTCTATCACCTGAAAAGAAGAGATGGGAATTATTTTTTCTTCTCTAAGACTTTCTTCGCTCCAAAAGAAAATGATGAAAAAGAAAATGTAAAGATACTTTTGCTCCTGCTTTTACGGCTGATCGTGTCAAAGCATTGCACAACATTGCTGGATCAACAACACCATCACCGGGACAATATAAAGATCCATGAAACACATTTTCATCCACAAGTGGAAAAACTTTTTTGGTTTCTTCAGGTGATAAAATATGTGATTCAACTCCAAATGTTTGACCAATTGTAGAAAGCCTTCTGTACTCATCAAGACGTTCCTGAGTAAAAGAAAGAATGAAAGAGAGAAAGAAACAACATTTAAGGACTGTGATGAGGAAGAAAAAGGCTGTAAACCTCATGATTTTCAATGACAATTTGTGTAGTACAAGTTTTTTTATGCTGTGTGTGTAATTGGTTCTTTAAATTTTCTGGATATTTCCTATTCTCATGTAATTTGTGTTGAAAAAGAAGCATCATGTCACGCCGTTGTCTTCCACATAGCTATGATCAGAGAAGTCTATTTGAATGAGTGCATCAAATGCAAAAGCCCTTAAGCTACACAACACACACAAAAGCAGTAAGTCTAAAATATAAAAATACAGTTCATAATGCATAATGCTGTATAAAAAAAAATTTTGAAAAATAAATTATCCACCAAACTCGATTTTCCACCAAGTATTTCTTTTGTTTTCAACCTAACTTAGCAACTGATTAAAAAAGTCAAAACTAATATTAACAATCCTTTACAATTACATACATACAATAAAATAAATGTTATCACCTATTACGGTGATAATTTATTATATTATATTTTCTGACTTTGGCGAGGTTTAGGCCACAATTCAAAGCATGCTGATTGGGAAGCAAGCATAGGTGATTGGGAAGCAAGCATAGGTGATTGGGAAGGAGTAGGGTTGCCACAGAACCAGGTACTGAATGAACATTGGTCTGAAATGAATGAGAAAAACCCAAGGAAAAACCTCGCACAAGCAAAGGCAAGTACCACTGCTGTCAGTTATGACTTTATATTAGTAGAACATATTTGCTTTACTGGAACAAGTAAAAAGGAAAAGAAAAAGTAAACAAAATTAGTAACTTGGAAACAATTGGTTGGTAGTGTGATGGTGTTCTTATTTATAATTCCTAATGACAAAATAAAACACATGTCATGATTATTTTGTGCATAATTGACAAGAATTTTACAAACCTTAGTGTTTGCAATGTATATGCCTCCATTGTTGATCCATCCTGGGTCAAAACCAGTTTCTGATTCTAAACGCATTAGAAGATCACGTGTTGCTCCCAAGAGCTGGATTTCCACATCGCTGGGTCTTAGTCTCCAAACGAGTCCAGCAGTGTGCCATGTTGTGCCAGAGGTAATTCGTGCTCTTTCTAATAGCACAGCACTCACACCTCGCAGAGATAGTTGATACAAAAGGTTACAACCAGCACTTCCTCCTCCTGAAAAAGTTTGATCACAAGCAGAGCAGGATTGAGAGAGGGAAAACTTTTCTTTCTAAAAATATACAAGCGATAAGAAATGGCCACCATAAGAATTTTGGAATGTAATACATTATCTTTCCTTTACTTAGTTGCAATCACTGGGGAAAAAATCACTGTGGATTATTGTGTATAAAAATAAAGAAAAGATATTACCAAACACTAAGGAGCATGATGATGATACAATTAATATGCATTTCATACAATTTTTGGCAAAGTTCAGAAATAAATTAAGATTTCAAATATTTTTTATTATATAATAGAAGTTACTAAGGCCACCCTTTAACAAGTAAAGCAAATAAAACTTATTTTTTGAAGTGAAAAAATAAATGTTTTTGTCTCTCTGAACGATGAGTTTCTTGTTGGTGGATAATAGTATGGTATAAATACATAAACAGGAGAAATATATTTGGAAAGCACTTTTTGTATATCAAATCTGAGAGAATGCATACTGGCTACAATCATATACAATTATAATCTCATACAAATTTAATTTTTGTAGATTATTTTACTGAGATGTACTTACCCACAATTACAACATCTGAACTGTTGGGCACTTTGGGAATTGTTGGGGTTTCTGATTCCACTATCACTTGTGTCTGTTCAGTGCTTAAAAATCGTTTTCTCAACCTTATGGTGTGAGACAAAGATTTTTTCTGCCACACAGGCTTTATCTAATTCACATTTTGGGAAGAAATAAAAACAACTATAAAATATGTTAAAAACAAATCTAATATTCATAATATAACAAATTTTTTTATAGCTGGTAAAATAATTCTTCATTAATTTTGATGATGTTTTATAAAAATTCAACAGAACTTACTTTGTTCACTGCATACCGGAACATGTTGATGCAGCCTTCTGCTGTGCTACAACCTACCTAAACAAGTGATAAAGGTCAACCACTAAACTCACAAAGATTCAGATAAAAAACATCTCTGTGAACTTCTTTCTCTACAAAATATTTCTTGTGATAGTTATATGATGATGTTCAAAGTATGTAAACTAATAGATGGACTCAATATATTTGGATTAGAGCTATCATTTTTTAAGACAACTTTGCTTCTCTTCACTTGAGTGAGAGAAGGCTATTCCAAGGACACACACTTTAAGAATCCATTTCTCTGATTATGCAAATCATATGCTACTGAAGGTCATTGGAAAGCTACCAAAACTTTGACTTGATATGTAAACAAGAAACAATGAGGCAAGATATGGTAATAATGCCTATTAAACTAAAAATAGTGTTTTAACCAACATCCAATTGAAACATTTAATACATTTAATTAAAAGTTAGCAGCAAGCAGCTCTAGGTGTTTTATTTGAAAGCTAACATTCACTTAAAAGTTAAATATTGAGAAAAATTCATAATGAAATGTTATCTACGATACTTACAACAGAAACAAATGTTTGAGTAATGTAATAAAATAGGAAAACTTCATTTTAGATCAACTAAACTCAAACAAACTTCAGTGAGAAGTAAGAAATATGACAGCACCTTAACTGAGAGGTATAGTAACCTCAGTGTCTTTCAAAGACAAATTTTCTCCTCTCAATTGCTTCTAATTCAGCCACTTAATCAGTCAATAAACATGACCTCTAGTCTTATTTGTCCATCAGAGATTCATAACTACCACTTTTAAGTCAAGAACTTTTTACTCAATACTCTACACATTTTCTGGTTCAGAAAATAAACTATTTTATGGTTTGGTAAGCTATCAAATAACAATGAAGATGATCTATTAGCAAAGATGTTTATATCACCATAAGAAGGTTTGGACCAAACTAAAGATTTCTGTTCGTGATTATCACTATATAATACAAATAAACACAAAAAAGTTGTTTAATAAAGCAATGTGTTACCTTGCAACACTGCACAGCTCTCCTTTATAGAGACACATCTATTCTCGGAGATGTTATTTTAATGGAAGAGACAAGATACCAGTTCCCTAGTTTGATTTACATAATACTGTGAATTTGACCTCTGCCTTCAGAGATAAGCTGTAAAGGAGTCATCAAGGTCACTAAGCAACATCACAGAGAGAGCAGTAATTCTTGACAAAAATCCTAGTCTCATGTAAATTTCATTACTATTAAAACTATAATTCATCATCAAAAACAAAAAAATATCTAAAACTATTTGAAATGCAAGAATGCTCCACAATGAATTTATGAAGTCTTCACAAGTGGGGAAGTAGACATTTTCAAGAACCAAACAATATGTCATATCATTTCTATAGGAAGCAGCAAATGATCATTTTAACATCTATTGCAACCTTAAAAATTCAATCCAACCAAGTTTGTTTCAATAAGTTCAGACTCAACAGCTACTGACAGAATTTATTCCTCCATCAAAATTGGAAAAATAAACCTGGGGAATTGTATCTTATCTTTTTCTTATCATTATCTTATCACATATGCCATTCATATAAAAATGTCAGAAATCTCAAGTAGTTTTTAACTTTTTAGGGTAGAGTGTTTTTTTCTTCAGTCTTAAAATTACAGAATGAGGTCCACCAAAAATTTCCAATGAAAAAATGTTTTCTTTCAAAATATAATTTTATTAAACAAATTTTATAATTGAATTAAATAGAAAGCTCTCAACAACATCTCTCATCCTCTATCAAAGAGAAGATTGGTAACTATAAGTATAAAGAACATTACAACTCCTTCATGATGTTAACAATGGAATCCAATATTTAAAAAATCTGTGAGGTACCACAACTATACAAGATGTAACACTGAGATAAAAAGAAAAGTACACAAGAAAGGTTTTAAAATTTCACAGAACCTTTACTTTAAGGAATTAAATAACGAGTAATACCTTACAGTTTCTGCATTTCTTCAAGGGGACTTATCTAGAAATCATAGGCATTTAAAAACAAAACAAAATGTAAATAAAGCAGGTTTCTTAATTAACTACACGATAATTAGAAAACATTTAACTTACTTTTCTTATGAAATGCAATTCAATATTTTCTTATCAATAAATCATTAATTGTACTTTTAGTTGCAGCTGAATTCAGTTTAGTAGTTTTCCTCTTAAGACACATATATAGATATAGCCTTTCACTTCATAAAATGGAACCTTTGCTGTTATTCTGAGCCAGTGGCATCAGTAAGACCCCTCAGTATAGTTTGGGAGGACTAGGGAAACCCTTGTTTAGCATACATTTCATGTTGATAACATTTAAATTTATAATTCTAAATAGACGTTTTTAGGTAGAACAGTAGTCTGGAATATTCCATTGAAGGATCAAACACATTCGATCATTATAGTTCAAATTATTGAATGCATAAACTGTAAATTTCAGTGGACATTTCAAAATACATATCACAAGTCCAGATGTTCCACAGATCACCCAGTTTTCTACTACCGAGGAATAAAATAAACATAAAACAAAATTTTCCACTAGCCTATCATTATTAAATTTTACCTAACTGTCAATAATACACTTCTACAAAAATATAGGGTGATAAAGAATGGACTTCTGAAAAATATTCCATTGCCTAAGAAAACTGGAAACCATATTTTAGGTTAATTTATAACACAATACAAATAAAACTATGTTATATTGGAATCTTAAGACCCAAATTAGTCAATAGTAGTTGAATTTTAATAAAACCATCTTTATATAGGTAATCATATAGAGTAGTATAAAGAATCACACAAGTCTACTTCAAAGGTTGATTTATTAAATAATAATTACTGTGATATAATGGTAGAGGATGCTAATACTTATTGAATTTACATCACAAATTGAAATAGGATGATTTTATAAGGATTTGTAAGCTAAACAGAAATTGATTGTATATAACTGAGAATACTGCAACATTAAGATATTCAAATTGCTTGCACATTGTGCAAATACAGATAATAGCTCACATACATCATGCCGATTGATAAAAGAATGAACAAGTGAAAATTACATGCAGGGATCAAACATAAAACACAATCCTCACTCATTTCTCCATGTTCCAATTGTTTTTCTCAGCAAATGAGATTTTCTACATGGAATAATTCATTTAATCTACATGAATCAATTCAAAAATTGTTGTTAATTATTGTCAATTAATGACTGTTTAACTAGCCTTCCAACCATAATACTACCTAAAATATTCTTTAATCCCAAGTTAACCTTTACTTCATGTAAAGGACATTGTTTACATTTGCAGGAGTGGGGAACGGTTCTTACTGATGCCACAGTTCTGAGTATTGTATTCACAATTTCCAGTATCATCTGGTTGTATAGAAAATATAATTAAATAACACACTCTCACAATAATTATAAAGGACAACAGAATATTGAGGCAATTATAAGCAATAAAATATGTACAATATATTACATATTTGGGTTATGGCACATGCAAATGATAAAACATTTCCATGTAAAAAAGACAGATCAGTACACAAAGAAAGTTCAAACATTGTTTGAATACAAAGTATATTCATAATTCATTGGCATTATAAGAAATTAGAAATGGCATCTACTAACTAATATGAAACCTTTATTCATGTCTACAATAAATAACATTCTCATTCTGTCATCAATAAGAGGAGTTGAATGTAACAAATGTTTTAATGTAATACATTTCACACTCTAATGGAATTACACCCACCATATTACATGGGGGTGACACTCTCATCTCAGCTGTGCAGAGGAGATGCAAGACGTGGTGGAGTTGCCACATTGCGAGCAGCACGAGCTTGAAGCTCTCTTCGACATTCCTCAACTTGTCTCTCTAGCTGGGTCTTCAAGACCAACAACTCTCTTGTACGCTGGCAAATTGGATCCTACAACACCAATTACAAAAAACACATTCTCAAATCAACAATGGAAAAAAAAGAAAGAAACAAACACTGAAGCAATAACTCAAATGAGATGTCCCATATTAAAATAAGGCAGTGACTGTGAAACAATAAAAAAATTTGCAGGATTCCAGGAACGACTAAAAAACAGTGAACCTACATAACAAGTCATGCTTGGGCTTAAGGTTGTAATTACACCAAAATTGTGGTTTATTTGTGCTACTGACTATCATCTTTATATATAAAAATTCAGTCTGTGAATGTTTGTGCTCACAAAACTCGAAAAGTAGTCAGTCGAGGTAAAAGCATGTTTTTTTTGGTATATATAAGCAAAATACCACTCACTGACTAACTAATCACGAAATATCAGAAAATACATAGCCAACAAATTTGAATTTTGGCAGATAGGTTCCTTTAAGGGTGTAGATTACTTTGCACTTTCCATAATCATATCAAAAGGAGACGCTTATCTGACAATATATACTTTGCATTATCATACTGGAGCAATATTTAACATAATAATAGTGTATAGCAAGAATTTAGTGAAAAATCCTAGTTCCCCAAGTGACACGCGACACGAAAATTTACTTTCTTTTATTATTTTAACACTGAACCCATTTTCATCCCATGTTCATATTTTCCCAGATGATTAACACTGATATAAACTATTTCAAGCATTAATTTGAAAATAAAAAAAAAAATGCACATATTGAGAAATTAAAAATCAAAAGTTCGATTTTGAACATGTTAATTTCTTTCCTTCTTGACTTATGTTGTATACATATCATGGTAAAGATCTTTAAATAAACTGTAAAATGACCTCTACCAGCTCTCTATCTCAATTAAGAGAGCTTCAAAGTAATTCAAAAGTTTTGTGTAGAACCATTTTGTTTAAACTTTACATTGTTGTAACTTCCAAACGGGTTGAAATTTACAACAACACTTGGTACTTTTCTTATTCTATATGATGTTTACCTTCCTACAAAATTTTATCAAAATCTGAGGTGGGGTTTATTTGACATGGAATGACCCTACTGCCAGATCCTCATGAACATCAGCTCTACATTGAATTCTCGTGCCACTGCTTTATTTCTATGTGTCTGAGCATTATTTAGAACTCGTAGTTTGATGTTAGCGTCGAAGCACCTTCAATCGCCCAACTTGTGTTGTGTCGAAGAAGATCCCATCTCTCAAAAAAATTGCGTGTCACGGTCGGCACTATGACGGCAGTCAGTCTTTCCTAGACGACGTGGACCAGTTTGGTTTCTACTTCGAATGAGTGTCAAATCCCAGTATCATCGATCAATGTTCTTTGTGCTATATTACATAAATGGCTTGTGTTCGTTTAACTTGTTATCACCTACAAAACTTTGAATTAGTGGTTTTCCCATACTCAACTCTTAATATAGTCCCCCCACCCCAAGGATTTTTGAGCAATTTTTTTGGAAGAAAAGGGGGCGCTATATTTGGGTACACTTGGTAGTAATTTTTGGCCATGTAAATGATTGAAGATTAACTCACTTGAGGTCGCATACTTGGGTTCCAACGACAATAGTGCCCTTTCCATAGTTTCATGTGTCTCATACTAGCAACAGGAACCAAAATTTGCTGTTGCAGTCCGCCGGCCCAATACAGCGGATTACGATAAGAATCTAAATTTGAGTTTGTGAAGGACCACAGTGAAACTGTGCGCTGTTTCACAGATTCTGCCACTCTCTCTCTTTCACTGAAACAGGGGAAAAAATCAACATAACTCTAAAAACAAGTTGAAACAAATATTTTCTACACCTGTCCCACTTTTAACTCGACAGTTAAAATAATGGCCTTGATAATAAGGCTTGGACAGTATTACACAATCATATTTTTCTGACATAGACATATTATAAAAGACATGATCATAGGTTCTCTCATCAACAACATGTCAAAGATACATGATTGAAGTTCAACTATAATTAAACTTATGCATTACATGGTCATATGTTCAACCAAAGGTTTTTTGATAATAGATCTATGTCATAGAAATATGATTGTGTAATACTGGCCTTAGCAATAATGATAGAAATATCACATTTGATAATTCATTCACTTTAATCATCATTTATGTGAAACTCCTTGAACTTTTCACATTCTTTTCATTTCCATTGAGGAGACAGAAGGGTATAGAGGGAAGTAGATTAATAATGGCACAGTGAATTGAGGTCAAGGGAAGGAACAAGTTAAAGTAATAGAAAATTGTAGGGGACATGTTGAAAACTTGAATCAAATTACTCAATTACCTATTATACAGGAATGTTCCAAAACGGCAAGAGTACAAATGATCTAGTATTGTTATTAAGAAATAATCGTTAAATTCAAATGCATTAGGGAATTGCTGAGTGATTTGCCATACACAATCTATAAACTGAAGAAAAACAGGAGAACGGTCTGCATCAGAATGATGATCATCTCCATGACCAATTCGCTGAAACAAAAAAAAATTTTTTTCAACTACTCACAAAAGCAGGACAGTAAAATATAAAATAATTATTTCCTGAAAATTCACCTGCTGAAATTTGTGTCCAAAACTCAACCACTCTTTTTCTATCAGCACTTCAAACCCTCGAATGGTACGATAGTAAGGATCCAACATTAGCATAGCTAAAGCTGTCAACTAAAAAAAAAAAATACTTTAAAACCACAATTTAGAAAAAAAAAATTAAACACTTGCAACCTCACATTTCTATCTTTACTTTAAATATTTAAAGTAAAATAGTTCTTGGTAACAGTAGCCTAACTTACACTACAATAACATAATGCATACAAGAAAATAAATATACCGTAAAATGAGCAAAACAAATTAAAAGATTATTGTGATTACACTAATAGGATGAGTCTTAGTTTGTAACTAGTGCCACAATAAAATTGAGCATCACTGATTTGTTATACATAGCAAAAACTAAAAATACAAATTCCAAACAAAACAAAAATCCATAATGTATAGTAGTTTGGTAAATTTATTTTAAAACAAAGAAAGATCTGAAACATTTTAGCATACATAACAAAATGTTAATTTACATGTTATCTATGAATTTTACACACTTACATGTAATCTGTAAGACATTTAAGTATTAACTATGTGTTAATAAAACATGTCAAAACATTTTTGCAATATGTTGAGTCAGATATTTAATATAAACCAACAACTTGACTGATTTGATCAAGAAGTCACATTATCAAAAAACTATCAGAATCAGGCTAAGAATTTCATGAAAAAAAACTTATTCCTTTAAATAAATGAAGAAATATTAATTGAATGATGTTGGTCACACATTTCACTTACTTCATTCACCTAGGATGTGTTAGGAGAACCCTTGCTTCCCTGATTCCTGCTGACGTATTGTGGTCAGTTGCCAGGAGTTTATGATAGGAGCAAAGGTTCTTGAAACCCATTCTAGGTTAATAACATATGTGGAGAGTGTAACAACTATTATTTTGTTGTAATGACTCTCCTGTAAGATCCTGAAGTACTGATCACTCAAATTCCAACACTAAATATAAATACCTGTGCTGTTCGATCCCATCCATCTGAACAATGTACCAAAACAGATGTTTTGTGATTTTCAACTTTATCAACAATCCTTACAGCTCCAGCCAAAATACATTTGATATGTTTCAGCCAAAAAGTTGACTCGAGACCCGAAAGCCAACGTGACTCTTCAATATTTGGAAAACACAATTCTAGACAAAAAAAATTAACTTCATTAAGTTGGGCACAATAATGATTTTCTGAATAAAAAATTATTATATTTTACCTTTCAATTTACGAAGAGATTCTCTCATTACATGTATATTGTGGATGTCTAAAAACACCAATTCAGCATTTTGGTAAGCATCCTCTGACTCATAACCACCTCCTTTAGCTTTATTTGCAATTGCATTAGCACTGAAAATATTTTCAAGAAGTGGTTGTGAAAGATTCAGAAGAAAATAGAACGATCTTTACATCAAACTCACTAGACATCATCATATAACAGTTGTAATTGTTGTTTCCAATAAGGTTTTGTCTAAATTTAAAATTAATAGAAGTAAAATTTAACGACTAATTCATATAATAATACATACAATAGCTAGTGCATAATTTTAATTCTCATTAACTTTTTACCAGGAAATAAATGCTTTTAAGTTAAATTTGCAAGATACCAAAAAACTTTGAAACAAGTAAATTGAGAAATAAAGTATTGTAATAATTTGTCAACCCCACATTCCACTTACTTTTAAGCCGATGAATTATCACAATAATTTATAGTAGTGACTTCATTGTGAGTTCCCGAAGTAATTTACATCGAAATTGAGAAGTTTTAATATTAAGAGCCCCTATAACAAAACTGGAAACCCATGTAAGAATGGTTAACTAATAGGTTAATTACAACTAATTAAACAAATCTTACAAAATATAATACAGTATTGCTTGCTTTNGGGGGGGGGGGGGGGGGGCGAGTTTGGAAAAGCTGTGTACAGGCTCTTTATGGGTCTCAGAAGAATATGCTGCAATATTTCTGAATTATATTGAATTTGTTACATTGTAACCAGGTGTGACAGGATTCAAATGTAATTAAGGGACAGTTTTTCTTCTCCAATAGCCAAGACAGTCCTCATAGTTTGACCTTGGCTTCCTTTAAGGCAGCTCTTCACATCTCCTGGTCTTCTGCTTTCCTTCTTCATTGTCTAATTCCTGCTGTAGTTTAATTTTACAGTGAGAGTTCTTGAATTAATATTTGCCATATACTAGTTTTCCTTATGATGGTCATATCTAATGGATAACTTGCATCTTCTATTACTTCGTAGACTTCATCAATGTATTTAGTAAGCATCCCAAAACTACTATATCGTTGGCATGAGCAAAGTGTTGGTGACTTCTATTACATATTGTGCCTCCTGTATTTATTAAGACACTTCTTAACTTTCTCTAAGCATAAGTTGAGGAGCTGTGTAGAAAGTGTGTCCTTGCTTCAAATATATGGATATTTGGATGCTGTCCAAGATCTTCCTTCACTTTGTTGTTGGTGTTTTCAAGTGTCATAGCTATTAAAATAATGATTTTAAAAACTGTACTCCATTTTCCAGCTCACTCTATTATAAGTCTGATTAAAGTCAATGTAAAGTTGATGAATACTGATGTTATGATCTAAGGTTTCCCTAGAATTTGTTGTAAAATGAACACCTGGTCTATAGGAGATCATCCCTTCAGGAAACCGCATTGACAACAACTAATGATACTTTCAAAGTTTAAGGCATATGGCTAGAATGCTAGGGAATATCTTATATATAGTATTCAACAGGGATATGCCTCTCACCTGATGACAGCATAAATCCACATCAAAACGTAGTGATTTCTGAACAAAAAATGAAAATATTATTCGTCCAAAAAAAAGGTAATAAGTTTTTATATATTTATTAAGATATGCCCCTATAATTTGAAAACTGGAGTTTTTCTCCTTTCTTGTGAAATGGACATACAAGCACTGTATTCCAGTCCTCAGGCACACACTGATACAATTTCAATAATTTCTTGAACTTTCTTCCTTAATCAGTAGACTTCATGTTTTATTAACTCTTGTTAAGGTGTTATCTTCACCAGGTGTTCCATTATTTTTCAGTTTTCTAATGTCTTCTGCAATTTCTTGAATAGTTGGTGGCTCAACATGGTTGGGGCCTGTAATATTCTTTCTCCTGTATTGCTAATCTTCTAGATCATTTAAAAGGTCTGAGAAAACTATTTTCCATACATTCTGGATTTCTATTTCGTCTCCCATGATATTACCATCTTGATTCTTGCTTAGGGGGGATTTTGGCTGGAAGTACATGAAATTTTCATTATTGTTTCATAGAATTTCCTAGTTTCATTTCTGCTATGCAAGTCCTGGAGTGTTAGTAGCGCTTGAGAAACAAGCTGAGGCAAGGAGAAAGATGCTGAACAAAAATAAACGAAATAATACCCAAGAAAGAAAGAGGCTAGAAGAAGCTCCAAGCAAATATTCAGGAGAAAGGCGAAGCAAGAAGAAAATGAACAACAAAAGAGACTGTTATAACAATTAATATTAACAATTTTAGTTTGGGTATTTTTATTCATTTGTCTTACGACGAGGTTCGGGTTATTTGGCCCGCTCTTCCACCTAACCGTGACTTGGGTAAGGAAAATGGAAAGGAGAGATATTGGGTTGCCAGGGTACCGAACCTACATGGTACCAAACTGACATTTGTCTGGAGTAGGTGAGGGAAACCCCAGTTGAAAACCTCACCTAGTTCAGCCAAGCAGGTTTTGAACCCACGCTCTATCGCTCAACAATAGCGAGGTAGCGAAGATGCTACCACTAAACCACCGCTGTATTGCATGTACCACTAGTATTTTTTTTTTACAGACTTCAGAAATTTTATACAATAGGTATTCACACGATTTCATGTACTTCAACTCAAGTATTTTAGGTGGTTCAAGTCAAGTGGTCAAGGTAAGTTATACATTTATCAGTTATTTTACATTTGTATGGTATTTTTAATTTCTACTCAACATGGACCAGCCAACCAACCACATTAGCCATATGAATATCTGAAGTAGCACACTCTAATTCCCAATACAATGCATGGAGCAGAGCATTACATAAACAGAATGTCGCAGACCACCTGTCCTGTTTAAAACTCCTAAAAACAATCTTGCTGAAAGTCCTGAAATTTTAATTTACTTTCTCTCATTTTCTCCATCAAATGACAATTACAACATTAAAAGGGACACATGCACATCAAAAATTGTACATGGAAAACTTACTTTTTATAGCAGATTTTACCTACAACAGAAAAAGGAGTAACTTTTGCATGAATATTTTTGTTTGTTGCAGATAGCTTAGCAATCAAATAATCTAAATCAACAGCTCATAAAGTATCGAACAATAATTCATACTATCATAATTGAATTGTCCGTTAATTTTCATAAAAAATTGCTTATTATAACCCTGAATAAACTTAAGCAAACAATTTTTGGTGCGAGTATTTAAAATATGAGCAGTTTTGCTTATTTCACAATTTTCTTCACTTTAGCATTATTTCTAATGAGAAATGGTTTCAATAATGAATTTCAAAATATAATATTTATGCTGAAATTTGTTTGTTTAAGTACCTATTGGATGATATAATAAGCAATTTTTTAAAATGAAGTTCACCAACAAATCGATTATGACTTTGTATTTGAAACTGTGAGCAGTTGATTAAGTTCATTCAACTGCAGCTCCAATAAAACAAAAAAAAAATTCCATACAAAAGTTACTCCTTTTTCTATACTGAATAAAAATGTGCAATAACAAGAAGAAATTTCCATTAAAAATTTTGAATCAATATTTATTATTTATTTTAAAAATATTTATAATCAAAATAATATCGCCATTCATAGAGAAAATGAGACACACTAAAATTATATATATTTGTATATGTATGTATGTGTNTATATATATATATCCAGCAAAATTGTTTTATCTCAGTTTTAAAAGGCCTAGATGGGAGGTCTGAGACATCCTGTATATCAATAACATCAGGTACATATAAGACAGAATAAGAAATTAATATTTAGAATCAAATATTTTGAAGATATATTTGTTATGTTATATATGCACCAATAATCAATTCAGGATATATTCTCTTCATTGAGTCCTGATCTCTTTTAGTCCTAATTAGTAAGGGTGTGAGCTACTGAATTTAAGTAATTTCAAATCATCAAAGCTTTTTAAGCTATTTCACTGTAAATTTCATAAGAACAAAAATATTATTTTTCCAATTTCATGACATTACCACACACCTTGGTCTTGCATCCATAATGAAAAGTTTATGAGATTGAGCATTAGCATCCATAATAAGCTGAATGTAACGTTCATCAGCACCACTGCGTTTCCCACCAACTCCAACCAAAGGTTGAGAACAACGAGTGATTGTGGCCTGACTTTCTTGATGAATCCATGATAGTACGGGCACTCTGCCACGCGATCGGAACTGGGCAACAGAACGTAAATCTTCATCTGTTGCTGCAGCAGGGACAGCCCATACTGCAGGATAACTATCACAAACCTCATAATTTTCATTCAGTTTTGATATCTTCCACATATCATTTGGTACCCCCTGTTGAAAAGGAGAATGTGTTATCAAGAAAAAATAAAATACATACCATGCTATCTCTTAAGATTTTGACAATGGTCTGAAGATTAACCTCTTTCATATGAAAAATTATATATTGCATCATATTTCTGGGAGCTAACCTGTGGCCCATAACTTCTGTATTATACTAAAAGAACCCATTTAGCCTAAACTTTAACAATATAACCCTCTATTCAAATATTCTGGAACTCAATTTTAAAAAACTCCACGTTTTATTATCAGAAAACAGTTAACAGAGTTCATTTTCAGACATTCATTAGATTCATAGTAACCTTCGTAAGAATATTAAAAATGCAAAGATAACAAAAACAGGACAAAAGTATGTTGAACAGTCCATCTAAAGGTTATATGATATATTTAACAATTATAGATTTAAGTAATGGATGTAAATAGTATAAGTAAAAATCAAAAGTTGAATATGACCTGTTTCTAAGAATACCTATGAGTAACAGGAATCATTTTGTTCATATTTATTAAAGTTTCAACTGACTACTAACCAAATGTATTTTATTATACCACTATGCACTAATAATATTTATGGGTTTTCAATGATTGGAACAAACTATTGAACATACTGAAATCTTTGGAGAGAAATTTGGGAGTATATTACATATACTTAAACATACCATTCTTTTCAACTCTGCAATTGGCTCATGGACACTCCATCCATTCTCAGTGAAAGATTCAGTGTACTCAAAAGCAAATAGAGGCATTTTGTGTGATAAAGGAAATGCAAATTGTTGCAATTTCTCAAATACATTTCTGCGTGAATGGTTTTCCTGAAAATAAAGAAAACAAACAATGTTGGCGAGTCATTAAAAGGGGAAATGTTAGACAATCATGAAAATGCAAAATACTGCCTTCTCCCCAATACATTTTTGCAGGAATGAATTTCCTCAAAACGATGAAAATATAACATACACCCATCTCTGAATATTGATGATAATCCCAGTAGTAGCAATGAATAAGTTCAACAACAGAAATGGAAAATAAACTCTATCTACTAGTCGATATATGTAAGCTGTATACAAAAACTGATACTTATACAAACTGATTTATACAAAAAAGTATACAAAAAACTGATAATTTTCAGCCTACTCCATCAACTGACACCAGAAGTTATTGTAGTAAAGATACTTTGTGGGAATTTGATTAATACTATAATTATCAATTAATATTCAAAACATTAACAAATCCTTATTTTGTTTCATATCTCTAAATTTCATTATTCACTTAACAGGCTTGGCAACTGAACTTACATTATTACTAAATCTAGTCATAGTAAAAATACGTAAGTAAATGATCATAAAGTTGTGACTTAATTACAGTTAAATAGAAACAGTTCTTCTCAACAGATATCATTACACTTATGGCACAAATATAAAACTGGTATACAACACAATTAATATTTATGTTATAAATTTATGATAATTTGTTACGCCTAAACAAAAACAATTTAGACCTAAACTTCAAGGTCTAAAAAGAAACAAATCAGGTCATCTAGGTGAAATATCAGACAGGCTCTCTTGTTTCACAGACCACTGGTGTGTATTACATTCAATTAAACTAAGTAAATGATTGTATCTAATAGTGTTCCAGACAAGTAGTTCCTATACACAGGAACATACAGTGCTGGAAAGTGTCTTTATATACTTAAATGTTGAGTACAACACAAAAGAATAAGTGAAACATTGTGTTATGAAATTTTTTTACACAAACTACAGAAACTGGTATTGTTGGTGATGTAAAGAATTCAATCATTGTAACTATGTATCTTCACTAAGTGCTTCTGGCTCATTCATCACCCAACTGTTAGCATAAATAAAGTCAAAATTTGGAAGCAAGAAGTCAATAATTTCATGAGATGATTTCAACATACATATGTTACAACATGACACTCCCACAAGACTCTTGTACCAATAGTGACTTTTAGATTACTTTTTCTTACTATTCCGATAACTGACAATGACTGCTGAAACAACATAATTAATATTTCTAACTCACAACTTCCGAGTACCTGCTCGAGGAGGAAAATTTGCATCTGCAGCCAGGAAAAAATTGTGGTGGGCCGAGACTCAAACCCAGGACAACCTACTAAGACCGCAGGCATGCTGTCCACTGCACCATCCACCTCAACTCCCAAAGTCTGTACACAACATGCCTGGCCTGATCCGGTGAATCTAGATCACATCTCCATACAGAGGATAAGTGATTACAGGTGGCTCCCTATGCTGGGAGCACAAGCATAGGGTTTCCATGTACCTACTTGTTGAAAGCAATTTCTAACAACTTCTAAGTACCTCAAACATACTATAGAAGGAAAGTTTCACTATGTCCTTACATCACCATTAGTAAATTTCTGGCACGAAAATTCACTGCAAATGTAACAGAATTTTGATGGTCTGATCAATTACCACAGCAATTTATACTACATTACAGGAAAATGGTATTTAATCTTATTTAAATGAATCTATTAAAATGATTCACATACAGTCAAACAAAAAGAAAACTTCACAATAGTCTCCACATTATCAAACCTCAACTCGTAAGCAAACTATCGAAACATGAAATGCAATTATTCTACAATTCAATAAACTAACAAGAAAATGAGCTAAGCACTGAATTCAGCATTGTAGAAATAATTACCTCAAACCACTTCATTACAAAGAATGTTCCAACAGTAGAATGAAATACAACATTTATCAGTGGCTACATGTCAATTAATAGTTATGTTTGGGAACATTTTACGCCTAATTTTTATTAACGTGAGTATTGAGGTTAGAATAAAAGTTACATGAAGTTACAAGACCTACATCATACATAAACATTCATCAAGAATAAAAGAATATCTCAATATACATTATTAGGACAAATAAGCATACTCTCTGATCCTTAGCTTGTAACATCAAAAATATGTAACCATATCCTCAGAATTTCACTGAAGAAATAAGTAGTTTCAAAACTAGACTGAAATTTACAATATTGAACAGATTCTTCAACTCAAGAATGTCATTAGATTATGGGGAAAATACAATTTGAAGGACCATGAAGGATGCTATACTAAGACGACATCTGGTGGAGGTTGCTGGAGTAGGCTGAAAATAATCTTAACATTAGCTTATGGGCCTTTGTCCCACCTATCTAATACAGTGACTAGCACTAACTTTCTACAACAAAACTAAGTGCTGAAGTACAATTAACACCCAGAGGAATAAGCCAGCCAATTTGACATTACCTTTGGGCAAATCACTACATTGAAATATGAACAATAAAAATAGCATCTTACAACCCCACTTACTGATTTTTTTAAACATTTAAATCAAAAGAATACTTGTGTACTTCAGAAATCTCAATAAATGCATTACCTTCTTTATAATAATTTTATTCTGAGATAACTCGCGGTGAATTATTTTTGCTACTTATTTATATTTATTCAAGTTTGTGTTTAAATGGTATTTTGAGTATTACAAATAAACAAGCAAGATTAATTATTATGAAAAATAAATAACCATATTCTAATACTAAAAAGTATAAAATAAAACAATAAATACAAATTTTTTTGTTTTATTCTATACTTTTTAGTATTAGAATAACAAGCTTTTATTTAAGCAATATACTAAAATGAGTACGATAAGTAAAGGTTTTTATTCCAGTAATGCAATGTCAAATGCTAATACCTCCATACATATTTCACATTAGTGGATCCTAATAAAAATAAACATACTTACTATCTTTATCACTGAAAATGATTTAATATTTTATATTGAATTATTTGTTTTAAAAAAGCTTATTGCGTGAATCGTAAATAAAATGCGTACTTTGGCAAGTACTTGCTTACCACCACATCACTGTCCAATGAAATTAATTGGTATTCACTTTCATGAACATTTTGTGTGACAAGCTTTTTGAAAACAAATAATTCAACATAAAATATTAAATAATTTTCAACGATAAAGATAGTAAGTACATTTGACTCAAGAAAATTTACAAAAATTACAAAGAAAATTGGCACAAATAAACAATTAAGAGGTTTAACTTGGCGAAATAATGAATCTGATTGTACTTCAAAACAAATTTTTCTCTAATCTGAAAAATATACTTGAGCAAATATCAATAATACCTGTTTATGAGCAAAACGTAGATTTCTCATGTCCTTGCAAAACACTTCAATTCCGTATGAATTTTCACCTCTACTTGATGCACCACCAACTTTTTCTATTCGGCTCACCTGTATTGTAATACAAATATTTGAATAAATATAGTTAATTAAGAAAAAATAGTATTAGTAATTCATAAAATTACACAAAAACTTTAGAAAGAAATTTTTGAGAGACATACCACTCCAAGAGGAACATCCACAACATATGGCGTTTCTCTATCCATACTGCGAAAGTATAGCTTGTAGTTTGTTACAGAGAGAGTTCCACGAGCAGGTCCACTGTAAGGACAGAGATATGTGACCTCTCTGGCCGTGCCTTGTACTTTTTCCCCAGGCATAAGAGGAGGGTCATCTGGACGGGATGGTGGACCACTTTCAGAGACATTTACCTGCTGAAAAATTAGAACTTAATGAAGACAGTGTCACAAGCACTCAAAATATAAATATTTAATTCAACATTTGAATAGGGTTTACAAAGAGAAGACTAAAAATTATATAAAAAGAGAGAATCAATCAAATCATACTACAACATGCAGAACATACAATAGGTCTAGTGTGCAGCATCAGCTATCACAAATAGGAAGATCTATCTACAAGACTTATAAACTTACTTTGCCTTTAACTTTGCTTTCAAGAGTTGAAACTACATTTTCAGTTGAAGTAGAGCTTGATGAGCAGTAGCTTTTAGAGGGAGATCCTTTACTTGAACTTACCTGCAGATGAGAAAAATTCAAGGATGCAGGATACTAACAAAATGAATATCATTTCTAATGAAGAATGTTTGACCAAACCAACTATAAAAGAAATCTATAAAAAGAAAACATGTACTTACTGACTCTTGTCCCAGTTTAGAATTTAAAGAACTTGACTTGGAGTCTGATGCAAGAGAATCTGAACTAGCATGTTTTGAATGACTATTTTCACTATTAAGAATTTCAGCAGATGATTTTCTATCCATGTTTAACCAAAAATTGTTTAATCTTCGTAATTCATTGTTGTTTTACTTCAAAATACCTGAAAAGAAAAAAAAATGATTGAAAAACTGACTAAGAAACAAATAGCTTGTTAAAAACGACAGATTATTCATCCTAACCTAAAATACCTACACGCATCCTAATTCATCTGACAAGTTTACTTGGTAGTTCCATAAAAATCTAACGCACTGTGGAAGCCCAATTACATCATATACATAATGCACACAAAATTACTTCGTTCACTGACGCTCAGGGACGAAATAAATCCGATAAATTTATTCAAGTTGAAGCACTTAATAAAATTAAAAACAGTTCGTAGTCACGTACATCGTAAGCCTGCACACAGAATCAGTCATAAGAATCACATATTATTCAGGAATCGACAGCCGATCATTTATCCACACACATAACACATCACCAGCACCAAATGCACATACAACTCTTCAATTTTGTGTTGGGACCAGGTTGTGGCTGTGCTGTGGTAAGTATGTTATGTTCTTAGTTCAGAAATTAATTTAGAAAGGAAAACAGTCCTTGAGCGTACTTGGAAAATGCACTAAAATTGATTGTTATGTTGAATCCATTCCAAACACAATTATAAAGTGAAATTCCTGTTCTATTAGTGAGTCGAAACTTAACTTATAGTACTGAATGATAACGTCACAATGGGCTACAATTGACTGGTATACGGCTAATAAGTCGCGCTAGACTCACGGTGTTCACGGTCTTTCAACCTGCGTGTACCACAGATTCCTTGGCTCTCCTGAGTACGTGAATTGATAGTGCATTTTCATCTTCATGACGTAATAATTCCTGTACTGATCTTAATCTCATTAAATAACACAAGGGGGAAAATTCGACAGAGGCTGATTAAATTATTCTCTCGGAAAGTAGCAACTGAAAAAATTTCAGTAATGATCTGAACGAGCAAACATTTTCTACAAAATTTGTCAATTGAATGGAAGTGATAAAAACTGCGACTTATCTAGACCCGGAGACTTCATTAATAGAACGCACAATTAGTTCAAGTCGGAGGCTACATGACATTTTATTCTCTTACTTCAGGTCTCAGTCTTGAGTGTGACATTATTTGGAGTGGTCATTAACAGCATAACATCCGCTGTGATGAATCGTGTCCAACAGTCTCTTTATGAAATAATAAATAATAAATTTATTGTCAAAAAACAGTACAAACTGCGTATGACCACGTGGAGGGAAAAAAAACTAATTTACTCTCCGGAAGCAAGCAAGGGACCATCCCATCAATTCCGATCAAGGGCCCTAAGGCAGAGGCGGATTCAAAAAATTCAGCAAAAATTCCTAGATAAGATAAAAAGTTAGCTGCGAGTTATAATACTAATAGAATGTCAATATGTTTGTAATTTTAAGCAAAAAATTACATGTAAGTTATTATCGAACTATAGATTATTCTGAGTATAGTGCTTAAAAATTGAAAAGTATGACGAAAATGTATGATTGAAAAATATGTCGATGACTATGCCATCTTTAGCTTACCGCTTATCGAAGAACGTCACAGGTGCTGAGCGACAAATCAAACTTATCCTCAGTAAATTGCATTAATCCTTCTTCTCCTTCTGTCCGTTTTCACAACTGACTGAGAGCAACCAAACCGTTTGGATGTCGTTCCAAAGAAATTCTGGAAATTCCTTCAATATTGGCGCACCTAATGTATCAAATCTATGTTTCAGTAAGGCTCCTCCTTGGGCTTTGCGTAAACCGAAGATTAATTTCGTTCTTCTGCTGTATGAAAAGAACACTCCAGTTGTGATGTTCAGGGACCTAATACTCGACAAATTTCGGAACTATATTCCCGTATTTACTGATTGATAGAAGTAGGCCGGTGGTGATGGCTGCTCTGTGGTGTTCCCTCGTAAGATCTGTAGCTACTAACTTGATGACTTGTGCAGCGTTTACACAGCTGGGTGCTATGTCATGTTGAGAGATTTAGACTTACAAAGTACTCCCGCTGATCATATTTCTTGATTTGCTCTGATTCTCTAAGTGCCCTTCAAATAATCCAGACCATACACCTGATGAGCTGATCCAAAACATTGAGGATATCTTTGTTCTCTTCAAACTGAAGGAAATACCATCATATTTTGCTGGGTCCTCGAACACATGGGAAATGGAATCAGAGAAAATGTGGATGCGGATGTTTCCGGGAAGGCGGCATGCCGCAAGAATAGTATGGATTTCTCCACTATTCCAAAAGGGGACATCGTAAACTTCTTCAAGACAAGGTTATTGAGGGGGGAACAGAGAGCAATTGGCTATTGAAGAGGATAAGCTCCGACTTATTAAGTCTTCTGTTAAATCATGAAGCAGTTCCTGTAGGTCAGCTATGTGTGAGTAGGTTGTGCTTGCGTATAGGATATCGTCCCCTCACTCATAGGTATATCTTGCAACTTGGAAAATAACCTGTATGTAACAAATGTGTTTATTCTTTGACAGTGTGCCATCTACTAACTGACAGCAGAAAATACACCAGAACACCGGAGGAACATGAGTCTGACTGCGGATTCACCAACTTCTC
Organism: Laupala kohalensis; assembly: GCA_002313205.1. Lineage (NCBI taxonomy): Eukaryota > Metazoa > Arthropoda > Insecta > Orthoptera > Trigonidiidae > Laupala > Laupala kohalensis. The sequence continues at coordinate 39,225 of NNCF01133463.1, read as the reverse complement.
GGCAATGAAATGGATCATGCTGGTAAATTACTGAAATTCATAAATGGAACGGAGCTCCTCCCACTACTTCTCTAACGGGTTTTAATTTATAGCCTTCTTTCTTTTTCCTTATCTTCTTTCCTTTCATTCTTCCCATTTCTTTGGTAAAGAAATGAATATATTTAGAATTTAGCATTTATTTTAAGTGTTGTATTAATCAACTGTGGTCTGTCCTTTCCTGTAGTCTTTATATTTAGATATGCGAGGGTTGTAATGACCTAGATGTTGGCGAGCCCTAAAACTCCAATATTAATAATAATAACAATTCGAAGAAAATATGGAGGGAGAGGCCTAACCCATCTTGAAAATACATTCAAGATAACCGCCATGGGACTGCGAATGTACATGAAAGGAAAACCACACTCCAAATACATGAAAATTGTCGTAAAATGTGATGGAAACAAAGCACCCAGTAAATCCTTATGTAGACTAGGAAAAACGTATCAAGAAGAAATTTTCGGCAATGAAAACTCTCGGGATCGAAAAACTGCCACTACACAAGCAAGAACTGTGCAATCAACAACTCAAGCACACATGGCAAAAAAAGAATCTTCATGGCCAATTTACAAAAAGGATTACCGCTGAAGGTATTAATGAAGGAACATCATTTTCATTACTGAGAAATGGTAACCTGAAAGTAGAAACGAAAGCTCTGGTTACTGATATTCAGGACCAAGCAATAAGGACCAGGAACTACAAAAATTATATTACATCAGGACACAAATGGCCTATGCCGACAAGTAGAGAGAAGCAAGAAACAATCGACCATCTAGTTTCAGGATGCCCCATTTTGGCTAAGAATGAGTATTTGGTAAGACATAACAGAGTTTGTTCATACATTCATTGGCAGATATGTAAAGCTTTCGGGTTCACTGTGAAAGAAAACTGGTATGAACACGAACCTAGTTCTGTGAACTCCCAATGAGAAAGCCACAATCCTCTGGGACCAACCAATAAGTACTGACAGGACAATCAATGCAAATAGGTCTGACATTGTCTTGAAGGATAAGGAGAGTAAGGAATGTCTTCTTGTTGATGTTTCTGTTCCCAACGACATGAATGTTGACTAAAGAGGCAGAAAAAGTGTTCAAATATAAAGACCTGGCTTGAATGCCAAATAATGTGTGGAATGAAGACTAAAGTCTGTCCTATTATTATCGGAGCCACGTGAAGAGCAAAGAAAAATATAGAAGACAATCAGAAAATTCCTGGAAAGACCTATCTATGTCGCGTCGCAACTCGCTGCGTATCTTCGGAGTCGCGGAGTCGGAGGACACGGAAATCTTGACTATGAATGTCGCTAAGCAGTACCTCTTGATTTATGTGACATAGACAGAAGTCACAGAGTTGGTCCGAAGATCCAGGGGAAAATTTGCCCGATAATCGTTCAATTTGTTTCTTATGGGAAACGACGAGAAGTGTTTCGCGCGAAACGTCAGTTAAAAGAGACTGGTATTACGATTCGGGAGGATCTTACGAGATGTAGGCTGGAGGTTCTTCAGGCATAATTGTAGTAAAGAAAGGAATAACGCGCCACCGAATCCAAACTATGGCTGAGCTCTCAAAACGTAGCTAGCCGTGCGCTCTGCTGTACTCTTTTTAACAAACCAGAGAAAAACATCCCCACGGAGGTACATGTATCTACGTTCGTAATGATTATTTATCTTCTCAATGGTCAGACAACGAGAACTACTGCGTTGATAGCTTGTTCGAATTTTCTGATGTTAATTTACCGACATCGGTATAATTGTTTTATGTATTTTAAGACTCCTCAATCAGATCTTAGGGCTCTAATGACCTTTGATGTTGACGAGCCCTAAAGCCCCAAAAAATAAAAAAAATAAAAAATCAGATCTTGATATATTTTTTCGGAAATATGAGATTATTTTAGAACGTATTACACACAAATCCAAAAAGTCTATCGATTTATGAATTCTATCGATTTCAACATTCGTTTCCTGAGAACATCCGATTTCACAAATTCACCTATAAATCGATTCAAGAATCTTATCGACTCCTTCAACCTTATTCTACGATAAATGACCCCACTCGCCTCTCCGGTTCATCTCAAACACTGCTAGATCAAATTATCGTCAACAATGGAATCTCGTATTTCTCTGAAGTGTTTATCGCCGGATACACCGATCACCTTGCTCAAATATTGACTCCTAAAATATACCAAAACCACTTAAAATCCTTTTCAAGTTTTCTAGACAGTTTAAGGACACAAATTTATCCATATTTACAAATTTATCGTTTCCGTGAGGAAACTTGGAAAGATGTTTACAATTGCAAAAACACCGACGACAAATTCAATGTATTTATTTCAACATTCCTAAAACAGAACAATTGTAGCTTTAATAAAACGCAAATAAATTAACAGAATGAACTACTATTTATAGGTGATTTATAGTCTTATATTTACGGAAATAGTCATAAAATTCGCCTAGTTATTTATAGAGTTTTGAAAGATAATATAAACGGCGTTTATTTTTGGAAGAAATTCTTATACCTTGGGTGATCCAACTAAGACTATTCTCCGAAAAGTAGTCTATGCAGCTAAAGTTATGGAAAGTGACAGGCACATATTAAAATCGAACAACCGGACCAAAACCATGTGGAATATTACACGCCACATGAAAATCGCGAAGATAATATTTCCCTACTAAACGATGGCAAAATCGTATTAAATCCACATGACATCGCAATTTTGTTTTATTATTTCATTTCAGAGGTAGGTAAAAGAACTAATTCATTATCTCAAAAATCATGTCCCCCATTCTGCGTTCACTTTCGAAACTGACGCCAGTGAAATCATCTGTTCAATTAAAAACAAATTTTGAACAGGCATAGATGATATACTCGTATTTATTGTTAAATTTTCATCCCACGTTATATTACATCCACTCATAAATATATTTAATAGTTCATCGGAAGGGGTGTTTCCTATCATATTTAAGAGAGCAAAAGTGAAACCTATATACAAGAAAAGAAAAAAAACGTTGGTAATTATTGACCAATTTCTCTCCTACCCACTTTCTCGAAAATCTTTGAAAAATTGTTCTATAAGCGTCTTTTTCTATAAAAACATTCTCTCTTACTATCAACACGAATTTCAGAAATCCTTTTCTATTACCAGAGCCGTATTTTGTTTCTAAACGATGTTACCACTTCTCTAGACCGTGGAGAAAATCCTAAATCGTGTTTTCCTTGATTTAGCTAAAGCATTCGATGTCATCGAAAGCGAAATTCCCCTTTCAAAATCGCAATCTTTTGGCATTCGTGGACTTTCACATCAATGACCAACTTCCTATTTAAAAGATAGATATCAACAGGTCGAAATATCATATACTAAAAATAAAGTACTTCAGCATCGCCTTTCAGAAACAAAGTCCCTTACTTGCTGAGTTCCCCAAGGTTCAATTATTGATCGTGTACTTTTTTTGTATGTAAACGACATATCGTGTTCCACATCAGCTTGCAAAATGGTTCTTTTTGCTGATGACACTAATTTACTATGTAAACAAGCCAACGCTCAAAATGTTTTGTCTAACCAATCGGTTTGGTTCCATGCAAACAGATCACAATTAAAAACTGTTACGAATACAAAATGTTTGATCTCTATATTCAAGACAACCTCAAATGGAATTGCCACGTTAACAATCTTAATTCCAAATTAAGTAAATTGTGTTATGCATTACGAATATTAGTTAATACTGTTAGTCCATATATTTCGAGTTGCGTATATTTTACAAATGTTTACTCCCATTTACGATACGGCGTTACCTTCTGGGGCAATTCCGGGCAGAGCGTCCAAACTTTCAGAATACAAAAGAGCATTGTTCGCATAATTTGTAAATCTCCCCCGAACCTCTTGTAAACCTTTATTGAAGGAATTAAATATTTTAACACTTCCCTACATTTATATTTATGAAACGATTGTTTTTGTTAAGACCGAATTTACTTGTGCTATGCTCCTTCCTTTCTCTTTTCTGACCTCCCTTGGTCACCTCTTGTTCTTTTCGATCCCGACGCTATTAGGGCTAGGGTATCTTTCATTTTCCTCTTTCCTCTTCTTTTAAAAAAAATGTTTTTATAAAGTGTTGATATATGATGGGATTTGAGTTTTGAATTGTAATTCAGGAGGGTTTTTAGTGGGTATGGCTGAGTCATTCGGCGAGTCCCACACGCGGGGAGAGTCATGTTGGCTCTCCCTAGTGCGTAACCGCATTTTCCCTACCTGTACAAATTTTAAGGGCTCTAATGACCTCGATGTTGACGAGCCCTAAAACCCCACAAAAAAAGACCGAATTACTGAAGCGCTACCCTTGTTCCGTACAAAAAATTTTGTTCACGAACACGATACTCGCAATAGGAATAATATTCGTCCTAGAGTGTCAACCGCACTTTGCCAAAAAGCGCCGTGTCATTCGAGAATCGTTCTATATAATTACCTACCCAAAAATGTAAAAGATATTATTAAATTGAATTTATTTAAATCCGCGGTTAAAAGCTATCTACTCCATCTGTGCTTTTACACTACAGTAAAAGAATTTATTTATTTTAACAAAAATTAAAGCTGTCTTGTACTTTATCACGTTTATGTTGTAGTACTTTCAAAATATCTGACAACAATTTCAAAACTATTTTCCTGCATGCTAGTATTGTTTCTTATTATTCATATAAATTTCGTTATATATGTACTCAACCTTGGCACGGTTGTGTATATTAATTATGTAACCCCATTCTGGCTCGGGTTTTTCTCCGGTTTTCCTTCGGGTAGATACGGATTTTTATAATGACTCACTAGGTTCTTGCTTAGGTGCGGAATCGATTGAAATAATTATTTGGGAATTTAGTGTTATTTAATAGTCACGATTTATCAACAGTACTTTCCGAATAATTTTTAGTTTGATAATAATACGTACTTGTGAAATGACTTTTTGTGTTTTATTGAATACAATATTTGTTGGTATTGTTTTAAAATTATAACAAGTACCGAACTAATTTTATTGTTAGAGTAGTTGAAATGTTAAATCTCCCTCTACTTTACGACTTTTGTTTAGAATTGATGGGATAGTCCCTTGCTTGCTTCGGGAGAGTAATTAGTTTATTATCCTCCCGTGGTCATACGCAGTTTGTAACTGCTTTTTTGACAATAATGTTTATTTTTTAATAATAATAATAAGGCATAAATGTAAACCTTTCAGGTTCCTCGCGAGAGATGAGTGGTATGAACACGAACGTAGTTCTGGGAACTCTGAGAAAGCCACAATTCTTTGGGAGCAACCAATAAATACTGTAAAAATACGGGGGTGGGGTAAATAGTGTCGTGGTCAACACTCACCTGAAAAAATACGCGCTGACTACCCCGTTCCAATTAAAATCAATAAGTAGGTTCGTAATTATTTATTTAAGTGAAGTACACACACTGGGGTTCTTTATAAAAAAGAAAACGCATGAAATAAGCTTGGCTTAATTATTTATTTACACTTGTACATTTTATCTATTACCAACACGCTTCATTGCCCCTAAAATCACGTTATTCCCCAAAACAGTACAACAATGATACACTCTTTACAAAGAAACCCTTCTGGAATTTAGCATTACCAAATGATTACTAAGTATTAATTGAATTTTAGAAAAGAAAACCATTAACATTGCTCATCTTTTTCGCCCATCCTATTTAATTAACAATCACAAAATTAAAAGTTCTGAGCATGGGCCTTCACTCGTTTCGGTCGAAGTGCTGAATCTTCTCGCTGCTACTTAAAATACTAACGCTGGTCGTAGCCAGCATAAAAAATTACCTTCTCAAAAGATGTGCTAATCAGTCTATGATGCAGGCGGAGGTTGGAATGCCATTGACAGCATTTGGCTCGAGCGGTGACCCCTTTCACCTCTCAGCTGGTAGTTCATTCATCAGCTGTAGCCCAGTCGTCCTGCTGTCTCCGCGCCATTCAGAAGTTCCCACTCTTTCTCGGAATTGTTGCGCCTCACCATGGTCACGAAAGTTCTTTGACGTCAATGTTCCTCGAAACTTGCCGAGATGCGATTTAAATGTCGAACGCCGCCAATCATCAGCGATCAAAGTAAAACGACGCGTTTCGGACTTGTTCTCGGAGAATTTAGAACAGTAGAAGTTTAATCAACTTCATACGATTTAAGTAAGTTTCAAGTTGTCACTTAATAACAACTTGAACTTAATAAACATTCAGACCTAATGATCTGAAATTTCAAAGTCCGACATCTCCTAATGTAGTACTCATTAGTGCCATGGAGCAGTAACACGAATGTTCTGCTAAGAATAATGGTAGAAAATTGTCGAATGAAAATCTCAGAATGATTGAAAGATTGAATGCTAGAATCATTGAATGAACTCGGAGCTTCTGTGCTCGAGTATAAATGGACTCATCCCGAGTAACACGAATGTTCTGCTAAGAATAATGATAGAAAATTGTCGAATGGAAATCTCAGAATGATTGAAAGATTGAATGCTAGAATCATTGAATGAACTCGGAGCGTCTCTGCTCGAGTATAAATGGACTCATCCCCTCTCCGCTCCTCTAACGTTTGCTCACGTGCTCTATTTTCAAAAACCCACGTGACTCACTTTACCCAATAATATTAAAATCCATCTCCTCGTGGAGTCTTCGCTACTGGTTATTTTTCAACTCGACAACGCACATTCCTAGCCAATCGAAAAGTTGCTTCTTTGAAAATTTCCACACTTGAATTGCGCTCTCCTTTCCAACCGTTTTCTGAGTGATCTTAACCAGACGGTATTTAACAACAAAAGGATACTGATTTTATGCAACTTTCTAAATTTCAACGGTCGCACCCGTCTCTTTAAAGGTTCCTTTCTTCCACATTTCGGCAACGCTCGCCGTCTCTAGGCCGCTGGTCGCTATCCTTTGATAATTATATGAGTTAAGGGTGCACCCACTCACACCCCCGCTCTCTTTTATCGTCCCTTAACTCTTAAAATCTCTGTCTCTCTCTTCTCCCACGATCTGCGTTTTTCTTGCCGCTCCGCCACTTCCGCAGACCTTCTTCTTTTAAAAATATCAAATGATTTTCCGTTTCTTACCAGTTTCACTTCCAACGATTTTTTTACAATATACTCGCCATTTTCTAACTCCCAACTGCTTTTGGCCAAAATAAGTGCGTAGTACGCCGGCACTTTCTCTTCGCTACGTTTTTTATGATCTTTTCTTCGAACAAGGAAGCCCTGCGCCGACTCCAACGGCTGAGAGCCTTCCTCACCCTCCTACAACCTCGCAGTAACGGTCGTGATACTCTTCCATTTCTTCACGAACATTCGGATCTTGTATAAATTTATTATATCGATTAATAATCGAGAATTAATCGAATCTTACAATACTGATGAGAAAAATTGCAAATAGACCTAACATAGTTCTGAGGAATAAGGTGAGTAAAGTGTGTCTTCTTATTGATGTTTCTTTTCCCAACGACATGAATTTTGGGGCAAACAGGCAGAAAAGGGGCTTAAACAGCTTAAATTGTCAAACTGCATAAATACTTTGCTATTGAATGTCAAAGAATGGGGGGAAAGAAGACAATAATCTGCCCTATTATTATCGAACCACAGGAACAGTAAGCAAATACAATATACAGAAAATTCCTGGAAAGACCTACCTCTCTGAGATCCAAAGAATAGCCACTCTAGGGAAGGCTCATGTAAAAGTTTGCACCAGTCAAATTTTCAAGCAGAAATACCTACCAACTATACTGAGAAGAAAGTCCAAATAATAATAATGAGAATTACAAATACTTGGGTGTAATGCAAACAAAAAGAACAGAAAACACAATAGTCAAAGAACACATTACTAAAGAATTCACGAGAAGGATGAAAATAACAACAAAAACTCATTTAACTTCACGTAACCTGACAAAAGCAATTTACTCATTAGTCATCCCCATACAATCCTACTCCTTTGGGGGAATAAAATGGTCAACAACAGATCTGGAAAATCAGAACCACGATGACACACAATAGTAAACACCATATTAAATCAGCATTAGAACGAATGTTTATCCCAAGTAATCAGGGCGGACGAGGCATCATACCAATCAAAGATCTTCATGAAAGACAAAAGTACATCGTCAATAAGTTTTTCCGTAACAAAGCATATACCTCATCACTACACCAAACAATTACAACCAGTGATAAAAACTATACACCATGTCACCTGAATGAGTCTCTACCCCAACCGATACAAGGGAACAGAAGATAAACCTATACACGGGAACGACCCCAACCAACTGACTAACAGCAAAATAAGTAAAAAATAATAATCAGTTTCCATTGTATTTGTCAATAAGAAATGTAGCGTGCTATTCAAGCATATCTACACGGAGTGATAGGAGGTAGGACTTGGGTGGAATGTTATTGTTAGTAGGTGGGCCGCTTAGCTGGGTTTACCAACAAATTGTGAAGTTAGTAGAAGTGGTTAGTAATAGTTAGTTATTGGAACTAGGAGGTGCTGGATAGAGGAAGGAAAGTTTGCTTTTCATAGTCACAACTATATGAACCGGGACATTAATGTGAAAATCTACAAATTTTCTGACCCCATCGGGAATTGAATCCGGGATGACTTGGTGATTTGGTGATGAGCGACAACACTGCCATCTGAGCCACGGGTGGAGCAAGAATCAGTTAAGTGGTTAATGAATGGTAAATTATTCCCAGAAACATGCAGACTGGCGTCACACCAACCAGAAATTACACGAAAATAATTTTAAAAGAAACTGGAATGTCGCCGATGTAACCAAACTAAAGAAACTCTTGAGCATATCATTGAAGGTTGCACACAGTTGGCCCAAAATGATTACAAAACTAGACACGACAACATAGAAAAAAATTCATTTGGAAATTGCAAAAACACTGAACTGCATTAAGAACCACATACCACCAGACCATCAGTCCTGTAGAAGATTTGAAGTCAAATATTTTGTACTGGGACAGAAGCATTCCCACTGACCAAAAACAATTCACAACAGACCTGACGTCATTCTTTGGGAAAAAAAGATTCAAAAGTGTACCCCATCGATTTTGCTGTCGTAAATTACAACAACCTAGAAAAAACAAAGAACGACAAAATATCAAAATACCAACAACTAGACTTTGAAGTAAAACAACTCTGGAAAGTGATCATAGTGCTTATTATTTTATGTACCATAGGACTAGTATGTACCATCCCTAGTTGATTCCATTACAAATCTCGAAATCAACACCAATATAATAAGCAGTCTGCAATATAGCGTCTCTCTGTCCTCAGCCCACATTACCAGAAAGTTCTTGGACCTGAAATAGATTCTTCCTCTCAGCAGAACTTGAAGAGAAAATAATATTATAATAATAGTTATTTAAAGAGTTCCTGAAATATATGACGAACAAAGTTCGAGCTAAGCTGTATAGTGTTATGCGTTTTGGAATGATAGACTTACATGTACGTCTCTACTATAAGACAGTATTGATGGAGATCCTCAATGAGATAGCGGGAACATTGTCAATGGATCTTCATATTCAAAAGGTGAAATTTCGACAATTAATATTGGCTGTAGAATTGTTAAATGAATGGCAAATACGGTGGGATAGGTCTAAAAGATCTAAAATTCGAGAGACGTACAGCTTAGAGTTCTTTATAGGTAGAGAGGCGACAACTCGAACAAAATTCGAAGGAATATAAAGAAGATTATGAAACTTCGGCGGATCTTCTGAACGCGCATCATCATCTAATAGGCACATACGGTGACAAAAATGGCCGCCTTTTTATTTTGTTTACGTTGTTTCTCTCTGCAATGTGAACAAAATGACTGTCACCTAACTGTTCCCGTTATACTAGTGCGGGTGTTTCAGCAGACCCAATCAAATGACGCGACGTCCATGTCGCTTCTCTCCCTTATAAATAACTCTAGTACGGGTATGTAAGAAATGTAATTTTTGCGACTAAAATGAGGAAGTGCTTTAGTCCATCGAAGTGGTTAATGCAATTCTTCACAAGATATGAGAACTTCGCAGTATAATAATAATAATAAGTTTATTGTCAAAAAACAGTACAAACTGCGTATGACCACGTGGAGGACAATAAACTAATATTTGCATAGGATAAGGAAAGTGGAAGAAAAGAAGTGTATATGTAATGAGGATGATGAAACTCCAGGATATGTCCTCTGGGATTGCGAGATACATGGACAGGAAAGAGAGTAAGAAATATGGCCAATACGATATGAACAATACGAAGGAACTGTGGAAATTGTTAGGGAATGGGAAGAAATATGTACTGTTAAAGGAATATGTGAACGAAATAGGATAAATTAAGCATGCGATACAGAGTTTATGTATAAACACATGGAAAGGATACATATTGAAAATGAGACGGAACACATAAATGACATGCAAATTACATTAATGACTAGATAGTAGATGTTGTGCTCTCTTCTACGTTGCGCTGTGCATAAATAGTAATGTACGATAAAGGAGAAATATGTTCAGACGGCGTTATATTGTGTGTTGCTACACAGCCGGGGTGACTGTTGGCGTCTAAATAAATGAAAAAAAGGAAAAAAATAAGAAAAATCTTACTTCCATTAACTGATTTTCTTTATATTTTTAATCGAATATGCCATTAAATATTTAGACAGACACAGTTCTTTCTATTGAATAGCGCAAAACGTTTATTATCAGAATATCTGGCCCCAGAAGCGATAATACACACGAGCCGCCAGTGTTGTGTATGTGTACTTCTTAATTTCCGTCAGTGTGCCCTCCCCTAAAACCCATGACGCAACCCCCTACATCCCCCCTCCTCACCAAAAATGGATTTACTGAATCATTTATCTCGAATGTCTGCCGACATCGACAATTATTAGTATTCCCTTCAGAGTAGAGAGTCAGAGTTATCGCGTTTTGAGTTGGAAATGCCGAGGGAATTACCACAACTATCCTTCTACGAACATCATCTCACTGTCATGCAATACCTTTCCATATGTCAGTTCGTATGTCGAAACTGTTAAACCAAGAACCAACGACAAAAATAGTCACCAGATTTGCTCACGTTTAAATTACTTATGAATAGATAGAAGTTAATTGGTAGTATCAGAAAATGCAAGTCTGCCAACCGGTTCGCGTGACGAACATATTTATAACTTAATTTAAATATTAAAAATAAGGAGGTTGTCTCCCCACTTGCTCATAGTTCCCACTTCGCATACTGCTCAAGTATAGCCTACCAATGATGGAAAAAATAATGACAGACGATTTGAACGTGACATAGACTTTGGCAGACGCCACTGAAAGCGTCTTTTCTTATGCATCAGTATTGACCATAAAGAATTACCTAGCAGTGAACTCTCTTGCGGTAAGTAGTTTTATTCAGCTAGTTATTTATGTAATTAATGCAGAGTTGTGAAACAACATGTTATGAACCGACTGCTCATAAAGATGTGTCAAATACTATGCCTAGAAAATGAGGCAAGCATTTTGGAAGGCTCACGAAGAAGACACTACTACTGAAAAGACTGGAAACTCGGAGGTGCGATAAATAGTTTAAGTGCTTGATCGTACATCAAGTGTAAAAGTTCTGTGACTTCTCCCTCCACCGCCAAGAAAATGTTTTCCTCTGAGAACACGGAGCGTGGCTCATGCACTCGTGTGTTGTTATTCGTACGTTGCGTAACGCTTTCAACGAGTCAATGTCGAGTTGCCATTAGTTTAACGTCGAAGCTTACAATCTTTAAGAAATTGAAGTTTGACTTTAATTCTTACAAGTCATCTCGTCGAGTCGCACCTGTACAACAAAATCAACAAACCTGTGCAACAATCCTGTACTAGGATTGACAGTATTACTCCTGGAAGCATGGTACTAGGAAAAATCACAGAAATGAAGAGATATGTCTAAATTTATACAGCGTAAGGTTTGTGGAAGGAAAGAGAAAATGGTTTTAGCCGACAAGACGGATGACAGAGATCATAGTAGCACATGGTGATTTCCATAGTTATTTGAAAAGATTCCAAATTATTGAAAATGGAACATGTTTATGTAATAAAAATTGGGAGACCGTAGACCATATATTGTGGGAGTGGGAGTTGTATGGGCCGGAGACAGTGCGTTATGTGAAAATGATGAAAAAGAAAGAACTCGATTAAAATACAAACGAGTCATGCATAAATAGAGACAAAAGAGAAATACGAAGTGTTTGCTGAATTTGTAGATATTACATGGCAGATAAAAGAAGGTATGAAGATGGTATGAATGGTGATGATAGATGGGAGTGGAGTGGAAGAGCGAAGGAACGGAGGAATAGTGAAGAAGCAGTTTAGTGTGAAGAACAACAATCAAGAATCAAGGAGTAACAAATAGTTTAAAGAATTATAAAGATATGTCATGTAATGTCTTTCGAAGTACACGAGACATTAAATAATAAACTGAAAAAACATCAGTACAACACATCAGCACATCCAGGAGAAAATATAGATGTTTTCTTGATTCAACAGTTCAACTTGTGAACAGCTTTTACAAAGGGTGGACTTGGCTATACCAAGAAGCTGTGACATCCCACAACACTCCAAAGCACATCACAAGTCTTCTGGAAGGAGTTTACGAAGAATGTAAGACCACAGAAGCAGTGAAACTATGGCATTAACGTACAGGTAACAATTTGCTTATAATGCCTGTACAAATGTGGCTCTTGTTTTTGATTATGTGCTTGATTTAATGTGTATAGTATATAATATTGCCATAATAATTTTCATGTGTGCTAGTCTTTTGATGATTTTATGCTGACTTTCATAACGTGTTCACTTCCCATATATTAACATTGGTAGTTAACTTGGTGAATAACATTCATGATACTATTCTTAGGTCTTTGAAATTTTGTATGTATAGAAGGATTCACTTAGTGCTGCTATACAGAAGATTTCATTCAAATCGGTGAGGACGAGGTTCACCGGTCGGCTGTGGCGAGGTAGAATATTTTACACGAAATAGAAGCAACATGGACGACACGTCATTTGATTGGGTCCGCTGAAACATCTTCCACCAGTATGGCGCGAACAGTCAGATTACAGTCATATTAGTCTCCTTGCCATGAGACAAGACTATAGACGTAAATATAAATATACTCCGCGGTATCTGCTATAGTTAGTCCGGGATAACATGAGACAGAAGATACTATGATGCTTGGTGGAAGTATCTTAGGTGTTGCGTTCCCAAGAAAGCGCAGTGCAAGGTAATAAAAAATACCACGTGGCACGAGCTTCGAGCGCAAGTCATTTAATCGTGGAGGAGAGTTACTCGTTCATTAATAATTTAATCTGTGGAGCGACTAGTTTCAAAATACTAAATTGTTGTGTAACGAACTGCTGTAATTACACTGGTAGTACGCATGACACTAACAATATTATATATATTTGACTTTCCCAAAATAGGGAAACTTTCGAAGAGAGTGGGTGAATTTGTTGTCAAGTGGTCACAGCGCGTCCACTGCGCAGCAGCCGTCACAAAGGATATTGTTTGAAAAGAAGCAAAATGGTGGAAAGCAGACGTCAGTAGCTAGCAAACTCGGGGAAGGGAGCAAAATTGAGACGACGAATCAAAAAATAGCGAAGGGCAGGACGATAGACGGGGATTGGTAAAACAAAATTTCAACAAACTTCTTCCGGAATTATCCAATTACGATCGTAGTGGGGAGAAGAGCGAAAAACCAGTATTGGTCACAAGAAAAAAGCAAGTAAGGGGAGGTCACATGACCAGGTTTTTCGATAAAAACTAGAGCACAACAAGTCGGACACACAGCAGAAGTTTTTTTAGTGAGCATAACACACAGCGAAAGTTTTCTTTTAGAGCACAGCACAGCGAAAGTTTTATTTTGGTGCGCGAAGACAGCAAAACTGTATTTGTGGTAAACACACGCAGCATAAGTTTTTGTTTTTGGTGAGCATAGAACAGCAGTTTTCGTGTAATTGTGTGAGTAGAACACACGATAAGTTTTTCAACTTTCTAGTTAAAATTATTTCAAATAACATTTTCAAGCTGTTGCAATTCCAAAAAAGGTGCTAAATTACAAACGATTTATTTAACGAGACGCAGTTTTAATGACAGTAGAAACAAAAGAGCGAAACGTTACGAGTGAACAACGTTACGAGTGAACAACGTTACGAGTGAACAACGTTACGAGTGATAAACCATTCTGGTCAACAAGTGCTTCAAATCTTATTAACATTCTGACACTAATGTAATTAATCGGTCTGCTGGTGAACAATATTTCGTGAATTTGAAGAGCAAGAAATACCAAAGTTAATCGCCAGTGACGTGTAAGTGGCAGTATTATTGATCAAAAATTTCTGAACGATGTTCAGTGAGAAACGGTGAAGTAACCGACATGATTTTTTTTTCATTTTGTTCATAACCTCGTTCCTTAACCATAGGGTTATTACCGGGGGGTAAGGCCACAATCAGTATTTCTATCATGTAGGCAGAGTGACTCTCGCGAGCAAAGAAAGCAGCAAATTCAGGGTGAAGCGATCCGCCGTGTAATCAGTTTCGCGTAATTGTGAGCCAGAAATTGGCAACGTTCTTGCACCGTGTGTACACTTTATGTTCAGCCCGAAGGCATAGTATTGATACTTAGACAAGTGACCACGAAGCTATAATTAAATATTGCAATGAACAATTAATGGAAAAGTAAGACAAACTGATTAATGGATCAAAGTACAACTCTGACTCAAATCGCGATGGAGGAATAAATAACGGTGTTAGCGGTAAAGAAGACGAGACTGATCAAAGCGTTGCGAAAAGGAATCGAAGAGGTGTCTTCAACAGTCATTCGAGTGACACAGCAAACTGGTTCATGATCAGAAAATTTAATAACTGTAAAAAAGTGTAATGTGTTCCCAAATTTGTGTAAGGCCCACTAAAAGTGTAATTTAATGTGATTAGGCAAGTATAAATGTGCTACGTGTAATAAAGTGATAAGAGGTCAATGAACTNTCATAACAATTGTTCATAGAAATAATTCCTTCAAACTAAAAAAAAAAGTATATAAGAAAACAAAGTATAGGAGAAAATCGATAACACTTTCTTTCTCTGTCCAGTATCAAACCTTATACACTGATAGTACATATTGTGAGATTTGAATAAATAACCAATTTAATCATTCTGTTGCGGAATTTTGTTAGTCGAGGAGTTGAAAAATTTGAATGGAGAACGGGTGGGAACACAACAACCGTGGTTGCAGTAGTCTCTTTGACATCAATTACGATTTACGACATCAATTAGAAATCGAAGCGAGCAAGAGAACGGGGGAGGAGGTCCCACCCATCCTTAGGAACACCATGTGGCCGCCGGGGCAGGAACAGGCCCAAACTTGTTCGCAAAAACGTTGGAGATTTAAACGTTTTTTTCAGAATGTTCTAGAAGGTTCTAGAAGGACCTTTAAAGGGTCCAATGAGAACCCAGGCGTAGGAAGGGGAAATTATTTAAGATTGGGAGCTTTTGGCACATGTGACATTCAAAATTTTGGGAGAAAAGAAGGGATGGAGCTTATTTAACAGAGACGTAGAGATTTCTCATTCTCATTCGTTACTCGCTCATTCGCATAGATTTTTCGTCGCTCAGTTGTTACGCGACGATAGCTCATTCACATAGATTTTTTCGTCGCTCAGTTGTTACGCGACGATAGCTC